>CATKHK010000016.1:0-524612 GCA_949751835.1 Blepharisma japonicum
GGTGATTTTGAACTATTTCCAAATTTTCTAATATTTTTAAAAATGAAATATCAGAAAAGTCAAGATTTAGAGACTGTAAATAAATTTTTGTCTTTTCCAATGGTTGGGTCAAAAAATATTCGATAGGATTATAGCAAATTTTTATAGGAACTTTTGGCGTTTTTGTGACTTTTATTTCTAATTCTCTACAGCTTATCATGACTTCATTGATTTTTATAGTAAGAAAATTGCCTGGATAATCTTTGTCAATATTTTCGATCCAATGAATTATAATCCTTTTTTGCAAATCTAATAATGCACTTTTTACGTTGTGAAGTCAATTTAATATTTCGTTTGTAGATTCTACATTAATTTCATGATAAAGTTTTTTGCCCTGGTGACTTTTTGGGTCCATTGAAGAGTGTTCTTTATAATGCCGCTTGCATCACACTTTATCGCAGCACTCTATATTTGAATCAAAAACGCATTTTGTGATATTGCATATTGTCATAGTTAAAAAATATTATCTTCTACTAAAAAGCTTACTAATTTCATTATGTTAACAAAAAATATGAGCAACCCTAAATGGATTTATAGCAGCTCTGCAGATTGCTTAAGGAAAGAAACTAATAAATAAATTATATTGAAAGATAATGATCATCGAATGCCAATCGATACGAAACAGTGGGCTATAAAAATCCTTGCTAAAGATACTGAAACATTTATATTAAACTCGATTTTTATTTTAATAAAATAGACATGACATAATTTAAACTAAATGATTAAATATTCCAAAAAGAGAAATATTTATAATAAATAATTTATTATGATTTTATGCAGAGATTTATAAGCAATGTGGAATAGAGTAATCCTGGCATCTTTCCTTCTAAGTAAAAATTTTTATAATCTGAACCAAACTAGGTTTGTAAAATTAATTTCATCATAGTTTTAAAATGAATAAATTAATAAAATAAAAATTTAGATCTGAAATTTCTATCTTTAAAGCAAAATAAGCTTAAAATGTTTAATAAAAATTCTAATTTTAATATATGACTTTTATGAGTGATCATAAATAAATATGGGATCAAAGTTTATCCTTCTTGTGTTCCTGGTAAGGCAGTCCTTATGAGGGTCAAAAGAAGGAGATATAAAATGTAGCAAATCTCCCTATAGAGACTGTTCTCTTTAGTCAAAGTCCGCAACACACATCCTTTTCAATGACAAATTAATTTAATTTCCAAGCCCTAAAATTTTAATCATTTGGGTAGAGCTTAAACTGATGAATCATAAGTGCTGAAACTCTTATGATAATCACTTTTCGTGGATTTTTGGGTTTATATTTGTAAATTAAAGTTCTATTTATAATCAATTCTCAACAATAATAAATAAAACAATTTTAACAAATATCAAACCTCACTAAATCTTAGGAAGGTGCTTCTTATATAAATTTACACTATTTTAAGCTTCACCTTCATTTTATCTAAGTTTTTTTATATAAATTGCATGAATTCAAGCTTTTATTTCTTATTTAACACAATCTAATTATATATTTAATTAATTGATTTCAAACATTTGAAGAATTTCATAAGAAAAATGCTTGACTTCTTCGTAAAAAGAATATGAAATAAACAAAAATCACAAAAAATAGCTTTCTCACGTTTATTGTAGCAAATATAATGGAAGGCTTTTTGATGAAATGGACTAATTATGTTTATGGGTGAAAAAGAAGATACTTCTCTGTCAAAAATGGGCTTATCAGCTATTCTAAGAACAAAGATACCAAAAAGAAAGGAGAAATGAGACTATTAAGTTCACATGTTGTTAAGCACCCAACTGATTCCAAAAGATTTTCCATAGAAGGGGACACGATTTCTTATTACCTTAAAGCTTCTTCTGCAAAAGAAGCTATTCAATGAATCCAAGCTTTAAAACAAGCTCAACGGGATGCCCATGTTCATTTATCTTTGCCGCCTTCTCTGCCAAATTTATCTCCAAGAAGCCCAATTCTCCCAGACAATTCTGCTTTTACGCAATCCTTGGCTTTAAAATTAAGTGAAATATGAGGGATCCATGCACAAATGCAAGAAGCAGTAGATATGATCCCTCCATTGGTCATACAAAGCATCCCAGGGTTAGATTCAGTGTTATCCTTATCAAGTAAAATCAAAAAAGTAGCCTCGGAAGCTCTTGCTATGATTGATGAAGAAGAACATAAGCCAAGGCTTAGTATAAATAATACAATTATTGATGAAGAAAAATTCTTTCCAAGGCAGAGTTTGGACATGAATTATTCTGAGCCTATTTTTGAGCTAGAAAAGCCTGTTAATTTACAAAAAGAAATATATGAGGAAGAATGCAAAGAGATTGAAGAAGTCGAATTTGAGGACGCCAAAAGTCATTATTCTGATGATTCTGAAAAAAATACAAATTTAAAAATAATTCCTCATAGAAAATCATTGCCAGTTCTCAGAAATCCAAACCAAAGGATGAACATTTGGAAAGTTGTAAAAGATTCAATCGGCAAAGAATTTTACAAAATTACTGTGCCTGTTTATTTTAATGAGCCTTTAAGCTTCATCCAAAGAGTCACTGAAGATATGACTTATTCAGAAATTATAGAAAGGGCTTGTGCAGAAAAAGATCCTCAGTTGCGCTTAGCACTTGTAGCATGTTTCGCTATAAGTCAATTTTCTATGTGTATTAATCGCACAATGAAACCATTTAATCCTTTACTAGGGGAAACTTTTGAGCTCGAGACCAAAGGTTTTCGCTGTCTTTCTGAACAAGTAAGCCATCATCCACCTATTGCAGCAATGCACACTGAGCATCCTAAATATATATATTGAGGAAACACTGAAGTAAAAACCCGTTTTAAAGGGACTTATATCCAGGCAAACCTCGTAGGTGCTTTTCATTTAATTTTAAAAGAATTCAATGACCATTTTATTTTCCACAAGCCAAACACAAATATTTATAATTTCATTATGGGAAAAATTTATATTGATTTATCAGGGACCATAGAAATGTCAAATTTTTCTACTGGGGATAGGGCGACTGTGATTTATAAAAAACGCGGAATGTTTGAAAAAGTCAATTATGAAATTGAAGGAGGGGTTTATGATAATTATGGAGTTGAAAAATATTCTTTGCAAGGAAAATGAAATGAGGAGATAAATATTAAAGAAAATTCGACAGGAAAAATCATAAAGGGATTTGAAATCGCCCCATATCCAGAAAATTATGAAATGAGCTATTATTTTTCTGATTTTGCTTTACAGTTAAATATGCTGCCTGAGCATTTTAATAATTTGCCACCGACGGATGTAAGAAGACGGCCTGATCAAAGAGCTTTGGAAAATGGAAATTTAAAATTAGCGGCGAGTGAAAAGTGGAGGTTAGAAGAAAAGCAAAGAGATGCAAGAAAAAGAAGAGAAGAAAGAGGCATTGAGTATAAACCGAGGTGGTTTGTGTATCAAGATGATGAATGAGTTTACAAAGGTGGGTACTGGGAAACTAAAGAGATAGGAGATTTTTCAGATTTGCCTGATATATTTTAATTAATATTTGATATAATAATTATTTGGTAGAATTAATAAGCAAAAATTGAGCATTTTTATTAAAAATGCTTATTATTACAACTTAATACTTAAGCACTTTATATAGGATGACTATTCGAAACTTGATGATTTTTAAACTCTTTTATTTTATTTTAGTGATGTAATGCTTTTATTTTCCAGAATTAGGGTTAGCTATAAATGGCTCTTCTTTATTAAACAGTTTTATACAAATTGCTTTATTGTTTAATAATTTTTTAAGATTTATGCATAGATTGCATTTATATCCCATCGGTCTAAAAATTTAATTCTTTGCTTCCTTAGTTGCCGTAATATATTCATCAATAAATTCCGAGGTGAAAATTGCATGATTATTATAAAATATTAAAAAAACCAATGGAATTCAAATTCCTATCCATAAGAGAAGCAAGTGACAAATCCGATAAGCATTTCATATACGAATTTCAGGTTAAGTATAAGGATTGGCAAGTTGTCCTTGAAAAACGCTATTCAGAGTTCTTAGAACTCCATAGGGTGATGAAATTAATTAGAATTTCTATCAACCAACCACTTCCTCGCTTCCCTGGCCAAATGCTGTTTAAGACTTTGTTTCGAAAAGTTACTTCTGAGGACATTGAAGAAAGGAAAGCTGGGTTGGAAAATTATATGAACGAATTGAGTAAAGGAATATGTGCAAAAAACAGCAAATATTTCCCAGATTTTATTTCACTTCCTGCCAGACTCCGTGATGAGTATATGCAAGATATTTAATGAATTATTCAGATATTTCTTTAATTCTGTTTATTACTGCATATCCTGTTTCTTATAATTTCATATTTATTTAATTTCTCCTAAATCTAGGTGTTTTGTCATATATTTAAATAATTAGTATAAAAGTAAGAATAAGCCCATAGGACGTCATGCTTAAATTCAATGATAAAAAAATAATAATACTAATTTTGCATAATAATCCAGATTTATGTTAATTTTTGAAATATCGTAGAAAAATAATAAAAGCTAAAGAGCTTTGATTTAATATTAAAGCACTTCTTAATGGAAATTAATATAATTTTCAAATTTCCTTATTATTTATTCATATAAGTTCATAGCATAAGTTTTTATAAATGGTTGCATAGAGAATAAATGATATCTAATCATTTTGAGCATTCTTTAATGATACACAACTCTATAAATCTTACAAAATTCTTCAATATTTTATTTGCCTCAGCAACTATATGATATTAAATTTAAATGCATTAATAGGTATAATACCTATAGGTATTACTATAAATCAGCATCAATTGATGAAGTTTTGATCGGATAAGGGACTCCTCTTGACCTTGCCCTTAATTGCAAAACTCTTTTTAAATGAATGCACTCTTCACTACATCTTTTATCATCATGCCCATCTAAACATTTAAGCATCTCTTTCTTAATATTAGACGATAAAAATTCAAAATCCGGGTCACCTTTAAATATGCTGATAAGCATCCCAATCCCTCTTAACTTTTTAGCTTTTGCTGGGTCTAAGTTTCCTTGATATTCTATATTGAAATTATCTAGAATGGTAGATTTATGGATATTAACTTTGGGATTCCCAACAAACATGGAATCTCCTTCAGCTCTTGTATAAGGCCTCTTCTTGGGCCGTGAAATAGAACGACTTTTTGAACGGCTTCTTGGGGTGTATAAAGATGTAAATTCACAGGTATATTGAGTCCATTTTGAGTTGTGTATTAATTTTTGTTGTTTTTTATGCAAAGCATCATTTTTTAATTGCTCTTTTAGCTTTAAATATAATTGAAGCTGATTTTCATTTAAAGAAGAAATAAATAGATCTTCAGGACTTTCTATGAGTCGGCTATTAGTATTTTCAAAAGTACTTGGAGTATTTTGATAGATTTCTGCACTTTCTTCTCTTATAATTCTTTTTGATGATAATTTGCTAGTATTTAAATTATTTTCGTGGTGAGGTGTAGCTAATTTGTTAGAATCAGCATTTAAATTCCCTTCTTTTGAAGTTGGTGTCGAAAATATTTTTGATGGCTTTTTTATTATTCTTTTTTCATCAGAATGTCTACCTGAGTCATTTGTGTTTTGGCGAGAAGTTAATTTCTCAGGCTGGGTATGGGCGAATTTTTTGGTTCTTCTTTGTATACGAGGAGATTTTACTATTTGTCCAAGTTTTTCAGTAGAATTTTTGTTTTCTTCACTGCTGATACTTTCTTCTTGAGATAATTCAGAAGATTCAGGTGAAGAGATTTTTTTATTTTTTTTAATGGATTTTACTTCTCTTTGTGGGTCTATTTTTTCTACCTCATCGTCATCTGATAAGTGGATACTTGCTTCTGAATCACTTTTCTTTATATCGTATTTCTCGATAATTTGATCTATATTTACATTAAAATCAAATGGCACCCCAGTCGTTTTTTCTCATGCTTCCATAATTTGATGCAATTTTTCTTGAGAAACTCTCCAATGAATTTTAATTTGATAAATATCGTTAAGCAGGTGATTAAGTCTTGTCCTTTTTCCAGTCAAAATTACATTAAGATCTTCTATTTTTTTCTTGATGATAATTTTTTTCTTTCTTTTTCTATTTAAATTTTCTGAGAGGGCCGTAATTTTTTGCCTTAATAATTTTATTGCATCTTCTAAATATTTTTTTTTCTCTTCATAGGTGAAACTTTCTTTTTCTAAATCATTATAACGTTTAGCGATGTCTTGACATATTAAATTATTCCTATGAAATTCTTCTTCAAGTTTAGCTTTATCATGAACAACTCTATCATATCTTTGTCGAAGATGCCCAATTTGAATTTCTAAATCTTTATATTTATCATCTGGAATAAGTGCTTGAGGTATCTGCTCAATAAGTTCAGTTTGGCACTCGATATCAAATGATTTTTTTGCTGAGAGTTGCGAAAGCCGATTTTTTATTCCGCATTGGAACTGCTTGACATTAGCTTCTAAATCTCTTATAATATTTAGGCTTTCAAATTCAACAGTTTCAGGTTCAAATGACAATTCAGGTATTTCTGTGTTAATTTTTATAAGAGAGTCATATAAATCGCATAGTCTTAAGCTTATTTTGGAAAATTTAATTTTTCCAAGCTTAATTCTTAACTTTTTCAAAGTTTCCAATTCTTCCTCAGTCATCGCAATAGTATCATCTATTATTACTTCTTGAACGGTCTGTGTCGATATTTCTTTTACTCTAATCTTTTTTCTTGTCTCAGTTATGGTTGGTTTCATATGCGTGTTTTCTGGGCTAATTAATTTTTTAAATGTTTTTTCAATTCCTAATAAGCCTCTAAATAGACTAGCACTTAATCTCTGGTCTTTTTTCTTTGTTAAATACCCAATATTCTCCAAATAACGAAAATAAGCATTAAATTCTTTAGCTGTATTTTCATAATCATATTTATCAGAGAAATTATAAGTTTTCATATCTATTTCTTCTTTATCTAGTTCTGCTTCAATTTGTTTGTATTCTTTCAGGTACATTAAATCATAATTTTGCCGACTTGTTGGGGTATGTGAAGTATTTGAATAAGTCATATCAAATGAATTTGAAAATTCTGACAAATCTCGTGAATGAATTTTTGATTTTGTAAATGAATCAGCTGTATATAAAGATGTTTCACGCCTCGTTACAAGACGAGAATTTATCTTGGGTGAAAATCCTTGACATTTTGAGCTTTGTGGAGATGGCCACATTTGTTAAATTTAACAAAATTAATTATTTTAAAAAATTAGGTAGCGTCATCAATATAATTAACTTGGTGAATCACTTAAAAGCACTTGAATAATTAGAAAAAATTATTTGCAGCATAATAATTAAATTTATGTAAAATTTTGTATATCTAAATGCTCTAATAACAGTTGATAAATAAGAAATTGTTTGATAAATAAAATATTAAAATATGGCAGAAAAATGAATTAATTACAACTATTTTAATTGAATTTTAAATATCAAATAAATAAAATATAATAAAATATTTAGAATATTTGCTCCTAAATATATCAATGGGTCAGTTAATTTCGCATTTATTCAAAAGCAATTAAGAATATTAATCTTTCTTTATAGTAAGCAAATATAAATTATGAAAAAATTAGTTTTTAAGAATAGGATTATCTTGCTTTATAATTTCACAAATCACTGATATTAATCAAACATATAAATATCATATGATTTATTGCATAAATTATAAAGAATTAATCCCAAAAATAATAACAAATAAATAGTATTCTCACAAAAAATTATAGTTAGTTATTAAATGACTAATAAAAGCCAATTAGAAGCAGCAAAATGCACAGACAAAATTTATAAATCTCTAAATATGGGCTTCATTTAAATTAATTTCAATTCCATATTAAAATTATATCTAAGATGGTACTCATCTATTCCGAGGTTATCATGTAATTTTTACTTAGTTACATAATTTATGCGAGAGAAGGGTACTTATCATTTAAAGCTCTCAAAACTACAGGTGAAGACCTTCTCCATATCCGTAAAAAAGTCCTTCTGGAATGGGTTGCTTGTACTTGCTTACTTTACTATAAAGACCTTTTAGATTATTTCTTTGAAAGTTGAATTCCTTGGTTTTATTTATGAAAAAGCATTCTAATCTCAATTCTGCTAATAGAAAAATCGGTTGCGATCAAAATTTTATTCAAATTTCAAAATCATATCGATCGTATTGAAACTATCATTGATAAAACTCAATATGCTTTATATTCCTGCTTGAATTTTCTATTTTACCCAATTCTTATATCATTGTTAAGTAGTTTCAAATTTATAATCCAAGCTGCAACAGACGACCAAAAGAAAGAAATAGACAGTATAGTTGATAGCTATCTTTTACTAATCAGGAGAGCTAAAACTAAGCAGTTAGCTATGATAGACAGTTCCAAAAAGCCAAAATTGAGACCTCCAAGTCCAGATCCTCCTTCTCAATCCCAAAGATGTAAATCTCCTATCAAAACAGCCTGGAAAACCAAAATCCAAATGCAACTGAAAAAAGGCAGCAACAGATTTTTCGCATTTAACATTTGGTTTGATCTTAAGAAAAAGCATATAATCTGGAGAGCTGAAGGGGACGACAAAACTTTAAGTGACGAGATTGTATCTTGCAAGATAAAAGATTATGAAAATCTTTTGTTAGAAGTGGTACTAACAAATTCTACCAAACTCTTTAAATTCTACGATATCAAAAGTCTGAATACTTGGGAAGGGTTTTTACAAAGACAATGCTCAATATAAGATTAATCCTCTTAATATATTAAATTTACGAATAAAATGTGGGGAATCTCCATAACGCGATAGAAAAGATAAAAACAATGGAAATATTCTTTTATCTATCTATCATTGTGGTTGGATTGATTCTTTATTATTTCAACGATGAGCCAGTTAAAGGAATAAAAGTAGCTGATATCATTTATTACCCAATACGACACTGTGCCGGCATACATCTGTTTGAAGCTGAGTTTGTTGAAAATGGCTTGAAAAGAGATGGGGAATGAGCAATAATTTCCCCAAAAAAGACAATAATTGATCAACTAGATGATCCCCGACTTATAAAACTCCAGCCAAGATTCGAATTTGACTTAGATGGCGAACCTACAAATATTATCTTAACTTATGCAGGATTTCCTGATTTAAAAGTAAATTTTCATTACAATCACAGCAAAGAATTTGAATTTGAAGGGTTTAATATCAAAGGAAAAGGAATAGAAGCTGGAGAGGATGCTAATAGGTGACTGGGGATGGTTTTTGAAAGAGATTACAGGTTAATGAAAATCTGTGAAAAATGGAAAACTGGGAACGATGAGAATAACTCTGAAGAAAATTTTGATAAGCACGCTTTATATTTAGCAGAAGATAACGCATTAATTGTAGGCGAAGGAAGCTTTAAAGCAATTTTAAATGAAATCCCTGGGTTTAGAGAAGACGATGTGAGTCTTATGGGATTCAGACCTAATATTATTGTAAAAAATGTATTGGAGTTTGAAGAAGACTTGTGAATTGAGTTTAAAATAGGAGAAATCAAGCTTAGAACACTGAAAATGTGTGAGGTTGGAAAAGCTTGCATTATTAATCCACGGACACTTGATTTCAATAAGCACAATGATCCTTTAAATACATTAAGAAGAATTCATAGTATGAGGCTGCGAGCTTATTTTGGTATTTTAGCACAAGAACTTAATAACGGAAAAATTCATGTAAAAGATACAGTAAAAGTTGTATCACAAAAAAGTTATGATTAACAGTAAAAATTTTAATAAAGTATTGCTTTATTTGATTTATATTTCACACGATTTTTGAATAATTCCGCTTTAAAGGCTAAGCCATTTATTTATTTATTGAATTTATGGAATTAAATTTAAATTAATTTTTTAAAATTACTATCAAATCTAACTAATAAAATGGCGAAATCACTAATGTCTTGTCTCCAGTAAATTGAGGCTAAAATCGAGAAAGAAGAGGTTAGAGTTCATCCCTCTCTTGGGAACTATATTAGAAAAGAAAGCCATCAATGTTTTTAAATTGAATACTTCAAAGTCTCTATATGATATTAGGATCGAGACAAGAGCAAGAGAAGAGCTGTTATTTAATCCAAAAAATCTGAATGGCTCGAATGTAGATGAGAGAGCCTAGCCAATGGCCTGGAGACAACTAATATCTTTTCTTACATTTTACAAGATCTTCAATATGATCAATCCTTAGATAAAAAAATGACCCAAAAATTCCTCAATAAAAGCATCATAAATATCTTCCAAATATCTTTCCTTACCTAATGAAACTGATTTTACTATTCATAATAAGTGGTAATAATTTTTATTATTTCTAATGGAGTCACACGACTACATGTCCTTAGGCGGTGATAAAGCTTTCACTAAGCACATTACTCCAGGGGAAACCTTACTAATGAGCTTCAAAGTCATAAAATTCAACAAGCGAAACAAAGCCCAAGAGCGAACAATAGCATTAACAACTGGTGGAATCTTAAACTTAAAAGGCAAAAAGCTCCAACGACGAATGGAGTACGAAATCCTCAGCGGTATCACCCGCAGCCGAAATGGTGACGAATTTATCCTCCATTGTGCAACTGAATATGATTATCGCTTTTCTTCACCTCTAAAAGACCAAGCCATACAAACCATGTCCAAAGCTTTTAGGGACATAACAGGAAGGACGCTTTACTTGTGGGAAACAAATGAAATTAATTTGAAAGATTTGACTACTACAAAAAATGACAAGAAAAAAGGAGTCAGCAGAATCCCTGCACCTGAAAATGCAGTGAATTTTAGAAATAATAATATTGGGCAAGAAGAAAGCAAAGATTCAAGAGGAAAAAGGAGTAGGACGATTTTTGCAGCACAGGATAACTCTACAAGTGTGACACTTGATGATTTTACAATTTTAAAAGTCCTTGGTAGAGGGAGTTTTGGAAAAGTGATGCTTGTGCAGAAAAAAGATAACCAAAAATTATATGCAATGAAAAGTTTAAGAAAAGACGCTTTATTAGAAAGAGAACAAGTCGAGCATACAAGGACAGAAAAATTAATCTTAGAGCATATTAATCACCCATTTTTAGTCAGGCTGGAATACGCTTTTACAAACCCTGCGAAAATTTATTTTGTGATGGAATTTATGAAAGGAGGAGAATTATTTTTCCATCTAAAAGAAGCCAGAAAATTCAGTGAAGACCGTGCAAGATTTTATGGTGCCCAAATAGGGTTAGGGCTAGCCCATTTGCATGAGCAGAATATAGTGTATAGAGATTTAAAGCCAGAAAATATAATAATGGATGAGTTTGGAAATGTCTATTTGACTGATTTTGGCATGGCGAAATATTTACCTGAAGGAGGATCAACCCAAAGCTTTGTGGGAACTCCTGAATACTTAGCCCCAGAAGTAATTGCATGCCAAGGGCACAATGTTACAGCAGATTGGTGGAGTTTTGGTGTTTTACTTTACGAAATGATGGTTGGAATTCCACCTTTTTATAACCAAAATGTCCAGCTAATGTATGAACTTATCCAGCATGGGGATTTAAGATTCCCTCAAAGAACTCCTTTATCTCAGCCAGCACAAGATATCATTACAAGACTGCTTGATAGAGATCCGACAAGGAGACTTGGAGCTAGAGGTTTCGACGACATTAAAAATCACGCATTTTTTGGATCAATTAACTGGGATTTACTACTTCAGAAAAAATTACCAACTCCATTTACTCCTAGAATCACCAACGTATTAAGTGCTGAAAATTTCGATACTGAGTTTACAAGTGAAGAGGCTATTAATTCGGTCGTCCCTGAACACAGGCTAAGAATGGTAATGCAAAACCAAGAACAATTTAATGATTTTTAGATAACTTTAGAAATTATGATATTAGCTTTTTACTTTTTTTTGAGATGACATAAGGATTTCCGCCCATAATATTATCTATATCAACTACAACCCATGGCTGTTTAAGTAATTCTGCTCCTAGTTTTTTCAATGGATCAATTAAGCTCTGAAACCCTCCTGTAAAAAGAATATCTTGTTGGGAACCCTTATTTAAAACACAAGACTCGAATTTCAAGACATGCATTTCATTTTCTCTGTTATCATTATACACAACGTCTTTGGAATCATGGATCAAAGTCAGAGGATTTTGGCCATAAAAGACAGCATCTAAAGAAAATATTATATTTGCTGGAGATGAAGGGCTTATGTATATCCAGATATAATCCATGCTGTTTTTTCATAAATCATCATTCCATTGGAGTCCTGACTTTCCTACTTCTTCTTTGATAGTGCCAAGGGAAACCATAGGTTTAAGTTCTTCTAAATTAGCTATTTTTATGTAATCCTCTTTTGCTTTATTTTTGCTTCTTTCTATTTCAACTCCTAGAGATACATAAAAATTATATGTTTTTAAATCGAAATTTTCAGTATCAAGAATCTTAAATTGGTATCCTGAATTTTCCAAAGCATCTATACGATTACTGACGGTTTGAAATAATCTTCCTTCCAAGCACTCTGAGAGTATAGTCTTATCATGATTAGATAATGCCTCACATATCGATCTAAATGCAAAATTAAAACCTTCAGCGAGATTACTTTCAACTACAAGCTTGAATTTTGGGTCAATTTCTTTAAGTAAGCTGTGAGGAGATGTATTTTTGAATTTCCATGGTGCATTAGCTATGGCTGAAAAGCACCTGCGCATTTTTATTAATTTTTTGGTTAAATTTTAAATTATAAGAATAATTTACATTGCTAGTCTCTTTTATAGATAGATTGATATCTAGAATTTTCTCATGGATTTTGCTCTCGGAATGAGGTGTCACCCGAAATGCATGTGTCAAAATCTTTTCGATCTGGACTGTTATTTATAGTAGGGCTATATATTAAATCAGAGCCCATTCTATCAATATCATTCAATGTTTCTATTGAAAAACTGGTAGTCAAAGGCCGATTCAAAGAATCAGCATTTGATATTATAGACTGGCTTGAAAACTTTCTTGAAATTTTATTATCACAGCCTCCATCTACACATATAGTTTCAGGCTTCATACTTTTCAACAAATTTTTATAAAACTGCAAATTCTCAGCTAATTCCTTAAATTTTTGCTCAGATTTTTCTCTTTCTTCTCTATTTTTATCCATTTCTTTTTTTAAATTTTCAGTACTTTTTTTTAATTTACTTTTGATTTTTCTGTTATTCCTCATCAGCATATCAATTTGTGCATTTAATTCTTCAATAGTAATGTCCTTGTCTTTTAATGCTGTATTTAAATTTAAATTTTCACTTGCAAGTTTCTTAAACCTTTTTGTGAGCAACTTAACTGAAAGTTTTTCTTGTTCTAAGTCTTCTGATTGAGATTTTAATAAATCTGCTTTAATTTTTAGCTCTTTGGCTTGGTATTCTATTCATTCCTCATAGCCTTTTTTGATATTCACCAAAACTTTTGTTAATGGGTTTGAAATTAGGAGTAACTCATCTCAGACATCTTGATAAGCCTGAAATTTTCCATAAGAAATTGGGCTGTTATTATTTATTTTTTCAAATAACCGGTACTCTAGAGCTAAAATTTCCCGATTTTTGTCAATAGATGATAAGGTAGAATCTGTTGTATCCCCTCTTTGATTATTAGGAAAAGGGTCTGGAGTCATAATAAAGCTTGTATTTAAAGAATGGGAAGAGCTGCTTAGTTTTGATAATGCAAAACTTTTGCTGAAATCTGATTTTATTTTTGTACGAGTTTTAGGCTTACTTTTCTTTATTAAAAGTGGAATTTCATAAGGGGAGGTTGTAGAATGCGCATTTTTTTTATGCTTGGGGAGAATTATTGATGATGGACTGATTGCCAAATTTATTGGAGATTGGCTTTGGTGATAAATTGGGTTATCTGGAGTAGTCTGTGGGCTGGTTTTGCATGATTGTGAAAAGGTTTTATAAAGAGACATAATTAATTATTTGAGGACTTTAGGAATAGCCATAAATTTAGTAAGTAATATTTAATAATCTTAAGGATTATTAAAAAAAATATGTTTTAATTAGAAAAGTTGTAAAAAGAGAGCAGATATAGATTGGAATTCAGAAAAATAATTAAACTTTAAAGTAAATTAGTGAATATAATAGTAAAATTTTCATAATTAAATATTTTTTCCAAACTGATTATTTTGTATTTCGAGTAGTGGGATATAAATATTTAACTAAAAAAGTTTATCTAATTTTTATCAAACAAAATCTTTCAATTTATAGATATTTAAATAAGGACTCTTTATTTTGCTTGAATTGGCTGTAAAAATTTTTTACCAGCTAATAATTTAAACGTCATAAATGGTCGAATTTAAGCTTTTGTTCATGATTATAACAATATTGAATCAGATTAAATACCAATTTAATTAAATTTTTAAATTTCACTTCGATTTCAAGCTTTCTTATTATTCACCATACCTCTATCTCTTTATTTTTTATATTTTATATAAAAGTAATGAAAATTATTATAGAGCAAGTTTTTTGTATTTTTTTGTTTTATTTTATGTATTATACCACAATAAGCAATAAAACTCTATTTAAGTATCAATTTATTAAAATTTAAAGTCACACAAAAATAGCTAGCTTCTATGAAAACTAATAAAACTTAATAAAATGGAACGCAGCTACTCAATTGCAAGAATGCTGATTCCTGTACTTCTTACAGGACTTTACTCTGGATACTGGTATATGTCTAAATCTGAATCTGAAGGGAAGATTATTGACAAGCACTGCCAAAAGCAAAATGCTGACTTACTTGCATGTTTAAATTGCAATCAAAGCATGTCACTATGCAAGGATGCTAAATCTGAATTGGATTATTGTTTATTCAAGAAAAAAGGATACTAGATAATTAAATTACATTGTCTAGATATAAAAGATTAATAATTATTGCTCACCATAGTCAAAGTAAGGAATACGGTCGTCGCTTGGGCTAGCTAATATATCTTCACTAGTTGGAGCTGATTTTCTGACTGGTCCCAGATCTGGGGATTTTCTCCCATCAAGCGATTTTCTCATATCAGGAGATTTGATATTTCTTGGCTTGTGTAGGCCGCCTCTATGGAGCATATCATTAATTTTTGACATTTTATACTGCAAATCTTCAATTTGGTTCCCAATGCTGTAAAGTGTTTTTGACTGTCTATCAATATGCGCTTCCAAAGTGTTATATTCTTTCAATATATGTCCTTCAGCAGTCGTAATTGACGAAATAGCACTATTAAAAGCTTTCATTATAGGATGGCTTCTTGGCAAATAATTAGTTATCATCTGTTTACTATCTGTAACATCCAAAGTCCCATCATCTAGTATACTTTCTGGGTCTATTTGTCCGCTGATTACTTTATCAGCTAAATCCATATTCCCGGCATTTTCACAAGCTTTAACTGCATGGAGTTTTGATAATAAAACCCCAAATCTCGACAAAAATCTTTTTCTTTCTTTTCTTTCTTCCAATATAACTCTGACTATAGCTGATTTTCAGCTTGTCTTGGCTTCTTCATTTTTAATGTCAAGTTTATAATAGTCAAGCCAGTCTACAGTTCTCGGCCTTAGCTGGGTTAATTTTTTGAATTCTCGCTTGCAGTCTGCATTGCTTTTTCCTGATAATTTTTCAAATAAACTGGCTCTTATTGTATAAATTGTGGAAGGCTGGATTGTTTTGCATTGCAGCTCATTTGTTTCATTATACAGCATAAGGTAAGGGTTTATCAAAGTTCCTTGTGTTAAAGTGTCGATTATAATTTCTTGGGGGTAGTTTCCTATTGCTTTTGTTTTATCAGGGATTGCTTCGCCGGGGCCAATGCTCCCTACTGTCGCTTTATCATTCATAATAGGAATAACTTCAGCCCTATGCTTAAGATTTTTCATAAGTCCTATGTCCACATAATATTGCCCATAATCCGTATTTTTTACTGGCCTTCTTGTTTTTTTCCTTGGGGAACTTTCAATACCTAGAATATTTTCGCTTTTTTTAAGCGTATGGATATGTTTTTCATTTATTGTTATTGATAAATCAACAGCACCATCAGCAATAATATACATTGCTGATACTGGATCTCCAGGCTTGAATAAATACATATCTTTTTCTAGTTTTGTTACCTCAGCTCTATAGACAATTTCACTGAGGGCGTCTGGATGCAAAAACTCTAAAAAATTAGCTTGCTTTAAGCAGCTTATAATAAATTCTTTCCAAGGGTCTTTATAACTAAATGCGTAGCTTTTTACTTTTTGCTCTAAATGGGAAAACATTTTGATCCAGTTGTTGTAGTCAGTTTTTGTTAATTTTGCAATTGTACAGTAGCCGAGACTAATCACATTGGCAGTTCTTAATGAGTTGAAAGCGATTCCGATTTCTCCGAAGTGAGAACCGGGAGTGAGAATTGATAAAGTTTTAAAAGACCCATAGCGATCATGCATGCTAACGCTGCATTCTCCATGTACTAAAAAATACATAGCATCCGCTGGATCTCCAACCCTTATAATTTCCTCTTCAGGCCTTGTAAAAATATTACTCAAATGTTTAACAATCATTTCAACTGTACCTTCTTCATTACTCATAATTGGGTTTAATGATATAATTGGATAATATATACTTGCTGATACTTCTTTTAATAAAGACGGCGATATAAAATTTTGAAAAGTTTCATATTCTTCTTGGGCAGATAATGACACTTCTGTTGATATTATATAGTCCAATATTTTTCTTCTTAAGCTACCAGATAGCTGCATATTGCCCATTGCTTCTATCGATCTATCAAGTTTTCCATAAAAATTTGTTTTTTTCTGCCTCAAAATTGTCAACAAGAACATCATTTCTCTAAACAAAAACGCAGTCACCAGCCCTCCAAGCATAATAAAAACTGACGCAAACATAGTCTCATTAAAATGAATAGGAGCCACTTCTCCGCCTCTCACAAGGAATGATCCATGATACCAAGCAGCCCAAAACTGATACCAAATATTTGAATGCCAGACATCAGTAGTCCTTGGAAGAAAATCAGGGAATGGTATCCAATCTCCATGAACACTTACAGTAATCCACCAAAAGCACGTAGAAAAGTGAAACCATATGATAAGATAAACAGTGATACGGACTAACTTGTATATCACTTTAGTCTTGACTGTTCTGATATATCGGATTATTCTTCCAGCTCTTAATACTCTGTTTAGCTGCAGCAGATTGTCAAATGCCCAGTAAGATTCCTGATGGCTATCTAGTGCTGCAGCTATAATGTCTCCAAGTGGCAATGATCCTATAAGATCAATTCAAAAATTGAATCTCATATAGTTTCTTGCAATTTTTTTGTAGTCAAAAATTTCTTCACCGCTTTCATCTATATAAGTAGTCACAAAATTCAGCAAAACATCACCACAAAAAATCATATTCACAGGGAAATTTCAATAAAAGAAAGTATCGAATTGAGCCTCAAAAAATGCAACGTAAAAGGGAACTGCAAACATTTCAAAAAGCGCCATCGCAATCATGAAGACATCTCACCAGATACGGAAATTGCTATTTATTCTGACAATTTTTTTGCGAGGATTAGGATTTGGTCCTTCTTCCATTATTTTATATATGAAACTGGTTTCAATTAAATTTTTCTAATGCGCAAGCATAGAGACTGCAAAAACAACTTCAAAATGATCATAAAAAGATCTATTATAGCCAGGAACTTAAATTAAAGCTAGAAAATTAAGATTCCCTTACATTAATTGCAATTATTCTAAAATAAAGCCTTTTTATGCATATTTTCTAATAAATAAAATTTTTCTACTTTAATTTTTCACACAATTATTTAAATTATTAATCTGGAGTCAGTTAATAATAAATGAAAAAAGGACAACAGAAGCCAACACGAGGATTTGTAAATGTACAAGATGACCGATTTTGGACATGAAGAGTCGATAGAGAAGAAAGCCACCTTGTTCAGCTATTAAGCCATGAAGAAGAAGACTCTAAATCTAATATTGACAGACTTAAAAAATCAATAATAAAAGCAAGAGAAGTGGCTGCAAAAATTAAAAGCAGGCCAAATGGCCAATCTCCCTAATTAATTGATTTTTTTATAATTACCTATATTCATATCTTGGATTTTTAGTCCGTTGCCATTGTATATTTGCCATATAAGTTTCGTCCAATGCAGGTCTATTATAAGAGTCTTTACTTTTTATAGGGTGCTCTGATGGTGTCCCTACTATATGTGGATCATTTCATTTAAGCCCACTCAGCTCAGAATAATTTGACTTTAGTCCGACATTTTCTCTATGGATTTTCAGCACAATGTCTTCGTCTGCTAAATCTAGCTGCAGCCTTTGTAAGTCTTTTTCGGAGTTAGCTGAAGTCCTTATCATGATCTTCCCTGTTCCTTTACAAAATCCTGTAAGATTATCAGTATCAATCTGTATAGAAACAATATGGACGCTGCTACAAATTCTTTTTAAGCTTTCTTTAGTAGTGTTTCGTGGCAGATTTTCTAAATCATATTCAGCTGTAGCAGGCTCTTGAGCCTGCTTTGTAGAAAATTCATTGTAATCTTGCATAGAGCTAGCCATTTCTCTTGTTTTATACTCTTGAGGATTTTGTGCTGGCATTCTTACTGGTTTAGGGGTTAAATTTCTTTCTTGATAATAATTTTCATCGCCCCAGAGATTTTTTGATTTAAATTTGTGGACATCGTAATCTTCTTCTCTTGTATAAGTTCTTGCGTCATTTTCGCTTCATTTTTGAGTAGCTGCGATTAATTTTTCTTGCTTTTTGTTACTTATTTCATATTCTGGCTCACCGAAAATGTCTGAGTACATATGATTTTTTCTTCTTTTGTCTTCATTAGAGGTTTCTATGGTTTGATTAGGGATCTGTCGAGGCTCTTGTTTGCCAAATACAGAAGATTCTCTCATTTCAGCACTCCTTGACTCTGGAGAAAATTGAGAACTTTGGGTTTCTTGAGGGATTTCTTGTTTAAAGTTTCGATACTGCGGAGCATAAAAAATATTTGATTCCATATTATCTTGTTTTCGTTGCCTTGAAGAAATGTCTCGGCTTTCTGATGGAGCTTCTTCTCTAGGATAGCTTGATATTGAGGATTGCGAGTTTCCATATAAATCTGCATATTTTCGATTAAATGCTGAAGTTTCTGCATATTTTGGCTCAAAATCGTAGGCTAGTCTCTTTTTGTTTTCTCTTTGGTAATAGTTAGTTTGGTCGTTTCCTAACAAGTTTTGTGTATCATTTGGCTTATATGAAGAAGTACTTGATCCTTCATACAGAGAGCGATTTAAATTTTGGCGTTCGTCTTTATTATTTCTTCTATATTTATCTGGCTCATAATCGTCATATCTATTTTCCTGCGCTTTTCTATATTCTCCTTGCTTGCTTCTACTATAATCTGAATTAAATGTATCATATGAATGCTTTCTTTGTTGCCCTGCGTTATAATTTTCTCTCCCACTTATTTCTTTCTTATTAGAAATAGGAGCAGGCTCAAAAATTGATGATTGAAAGTGCTCGTTTCTTCTACTTCTTGCGTCAGACATGATTTAAGTTTACAAGTATTTTTTAATGTTACATATTTCATTAGTTAGTCAATTTAAACTTTTCTAAGGGCTATTCTTACATCTTCAGTATTTTCATTAGCCACTTTTAGCAAAAAAGGTAAAAGGTCCTTGAGAGCATGATCATTTGGGTCACCCATCCATGACTGAATTTCGATGCCATTTTCTGGTTGCCTTTGAAAGCTGTTCGCAAAATTATCAATTATAATAACTTTGGAAAGGTCCCTCCCAAGACAATTTAAATCCTTTACCAAGACTCCATCTACTTCGATTGTATGGTGCTTGTAGAGCCTTAAATTTATTTTTCGTTCTGGATCAACAAAGTTCATAACGCTATCTGCATATCTCTGCGAAGCAGCAGTGAACAAAATGATTTCAAAGTGTTCACTGAGTGAACTTAAAAATTCTGAGACAAAAGGCCTCACTAGGTATTTTTCTTGAATTTTGTGTCCTAGAGTCTCATCTAAATCTAGAACAAGTGTAAGCCTTTTATGCGAATAATTTGGAAGAAATGGTGCTGTTCTTTTTGTAAATAGTGATTGAGGTGATGGGTAAAATGATTTAGGTGAAATGTTTTCTGCAATTTGTGGAATATTGGAAAGCCCTGTAAGAAGAAGTTCATTAGGAACTTTTCCTAGTAAGGAAATTAGGTCATTTGTGATGAGTACGGTGAACATAAATTTTGGACTGAATTGTGGGGTTGAACTTATTACTTGTTCTTGAGTCTGCCTAATGCAGTTATATAGATCTGAAGTGCTTAAAGTGAGAGTTGATGCTGCTGACATTTATATTATTATTATAACAAAACGTTACTGACAAAAATGAACTAGCAAAAAAAGACTTGAGAGCAGGGAGTGGGTAAAGGAAACTACATCTCAAAGCAAATTAAAGATCCTATGCTTATTAAAAACCATAACGAGCAGTTGTGCAAAAAATTTGAGAAAAAGCTAAGATTTCAATTTTTTTTAAACTCAAAATGGATAGGATGTGAGGGATAAATAACAGTGAAGATGCAAGTAAACCCGAAATTACATAAAGAAGGTAATTATTGAAGAAAATAGAAAAATAATCATCAGTTTGAGTTATTAAATTTACTCATCTGTCATTTTTGAAACTTTTATTAGTTGAATTCAAACCCATTTATATGTCACCATTTTTATTAAGGAAGGTATAGCTAAGCAGCCAGCAACGTCAGTCATGAGATAAATAAAAAAACTAAAAAGACTCACTATGAGAGCTTTAGACAGTCTATGATGATTTTAATAGCATAACATCTTTTTGCTATAATAAATTTTTATAAGCATAGATTTACTCGTTTTTAATAAAGGATATCAATTTTATGAATCAAGAATATTTAATTTAATATTATTATATATATCGACAAAAAAGTTGATTATTGCTTGAAAAAGATTAATCCTTTTAAGAAGTTTTGGATTTTTGAGCTTGATATAATTAATTAGGCAGGGTTTTTGTTTGGAAAATTTGATCTAAGCTATTGTTTCGTTCCATTTATGAGTAGCCAGTAAAGGAATCACTACAAAAATGGTTGCCAGATTGCCTATAATAACTAATTCAAAATTTAAATTCAGATTTTAGGGTATTCTTCGTAGCTTTATTTGGTTTATTTGGAAGAAATACTTATATTTTGTATTTTTGGATGCAAAAAATAGAAAATGATATAAAATATATAAACTTGATCATAATAGTTATCTGGGCTAATTGCTTTAAAAATAGACATTTCAATGATTTTTGTTCTCTATTTAGGGGGAATTAGTAGCCTAGTGCATTCTTCTTATGAAGCATACTTTATTTAGGTTCTGATTTTTAAGATAATTTAAAATATGAAGTCTAAATAGAAAGCCATTACAATTTGTGAAACTTTTATTCAGCATTATTTATAATGCTAACAATTTTATAAGTAAAAATTGAAATTAATAAATTAACTTTCTGGGAAAATTGATTAGCAAATTAAGGATGCAATAGTGATCATTTATCCTTAATATTTAAATTTACTAAAATAGTTTAAAGCTTTAAAAATTCGGAATTTAAGCTATGATTATTAAAATATTAATTAATTAGTCTATTAGTATTCATAATTCAATTAAATACAATAAATCTTTAAAATTATATGTTGTCACAAATTTTTCAAATTAATAATCATTTTAAATTGCAGATAATTAAAAATAATAAGCCCATATATTTGCTCTTTCCAGAGCCTTGCAGCCTTTATTAGCCTAAATCCAATCAACAATTTTTAAAATAAATTTTACTATCAAAACTATGAGTGATGAAACGAGCAAAAATAGGAAAAAAGAAGTTTGAGATTATCCTGATCTAAAAAACCATAACCACAGTCATCTTGTTGCTCGAGCTCGTGAATCGACGTGAAACATAATATAAGTTAAATCTAATTCAGGAGCATTACTCGCAAGCACATACACTAAGCAGTATTTCTTATCTATTTATTGCTGCACACTATCCTCAAAAAAAATGATGAATAAGTATATTGATGGGTTCATGGATTCCAAATATTTTTAAAATTCTTATTAAATTTTTGACTATAATTATCACATCAATATTCTATTATTTATATGAAGTTCAAATTGATTTACTTAGTGTTTGCCTTATTAATACCCCAATTTAAATTTATTTCGCTATGAATGTTTTAATTATAATATAAGCTTTTCTTGTAAGCTAATGCTTATGCATAAATCCAAAATTGTCATAAATATATCAAATTAGCTCTATTTAATTATGGTCTAAAAACGGTGTTCAACGTATAAAATATTTATAAATTCATTCAATACTTTAATTAAATTCCTTCTTTATCTCCTTTTTGTGCTTTTCTTTTAGTCGGATATATTTACATTAATTTTCAAATGAAGATAATTTCTAAGATAATTGAATTTTAGGAAACTAAAAATAATCAAATTTTTACTATTTAACTTTGCAAAGCTTGGGTAGAAGTGTTATATTAATTAATGATTTAATTGCCAGAAATCAGGGTTATATTAAGCACCTTTGCCCTCAAAAAACTGAAATATGTATGGAAAAGCATATCCTGTTGTATATTCATGCCTTGGATGACCTGCTGATAAATTCATGCAGCCATTTGGAGCACTTTCGTCAATTAAAGTATTACCAGGCAATTCTGATGTGACTCAATCAACACTATTTTCGAATAAGAACTGTTTTTGAGATAAACTTAGTACACCAACTTGATGAACCGAGTCAGTAAATGCAATTGCTTTTACTCTTCTCACAAAATCCTCATAAAAATGATGCAGTAAACTTATTGCCGAACATCCTCCCATTGAGTGCGCTACAATATAAAGTTCATTTGCAGGGCAATTTTTTATGAAATTATTCCAAACACAAAAGGCATGCTGATCATGATTTTCATTCTGA
Organism: Blepharisma japonicum; assembly: GCA_949751835.1. NCBI lineage: Eukaryota > Ciliophora > Heterotrichea > Heterotrichida > Blepharismidae > Blepharisma > Blepharisma japonicum. The sequence goes on from CATKHK010000016.1 coordinate 23,033, forward strand.
GGAATTCTCTGTCCTTTTGAAAGGTTTTTATTAGGGTTGAAAATTATAACAGAAAAATTTCTCTTTTCTGCTTCAGTTATGAATGGGATCATTGTTCCTAATGCCAATGAAGAATCTACACAAACAGAACGACTCCATAGTCCTGGCCTAACTTTGCCTGAGCCTTGGATTAATAATAATGCTTTGCCTTCATTTGAATAAAAGTTAGGGGATATATAGATGTAGGATTTTGGAGATGAATTAGAAGGTATTGAAATTTTTTGATAGTTATATTCGTGGGATAGTTCTCATTTTACATATTTTATAGTCAATTGAAATAATTTTTCTGAAACATTGGCAGATTTATGGTATTTTTCCCCTCCAAGAGTTGATAATACTCCATTTCTGTCATAAAAACAGCTGAATCTGCTTCTTAGCTCAGCATTTCAAGGGTTTCGATTATTTTCCATATTTATTAAATTAAACCAAAACCTTTGCAATTAATAGTCTTAAACTCATTATATTAGTATTTCTTGAAATATAATAAAATATCAAAAAACTCTTTATGGCGCTGCTACCTCAGAAGCTGCCGCTCTTCGTTTTTCATAAAACTTAACCAGTGGCATTCCTTTAAGTTGTGTAATGCTTGCATCTCTTTTAATATAAGCTTCATTCTTATGAGTAAAATAAACTTCATTATTTTTGCTTTTTTCCACTTTAATTTCAATAATATACATGTCATTTATCCTCGTCAAATCATTCTTCATGACGTCTACAAATTTTATTTCATATTCATCCCCAGTCAAACTAGGGGAAAATTTATTTAAATTTGAGTCTAAAGTCAGAATAAAGTTATCCCTAATTTTTCTCGTTAAAATGACACCAGTCACTTTTCCATCATCTCTGATGCCATAATAAAGTGTCCCTCCTTCTGAATTTAAGAATGCGCTGACGTATGGAATTACGAGCTCTACGGCGTAGGAAACATTGAATGACTTATAAGTGCACGATTTAAATTCAGTTTTTCGGTCTTCATATTTTTTAATTTCTTCGTGATATATATAAAATTTCCTTTCTTCAGGGGAGGATAGTTCTACTGCTGGCACTATAGATGGCTCAAATGCTTTAATTTCTTCTACTTGCTGAGATATTGACTTGTCTTCAGGATGCATATATGGGCACATTTTATGAACGCATTCACGGCTTACCCTTCTATATATGCATTCTTTAGTTTTATAATTTGAAGGATGGAATAAATATTCTACTTCGTTCCTGCAGTATTGGCATGATTCATGGGCGCACACTTTAGAGATTACAGCTTCTATACAAAGGATAGGCTCATAAGTTTGGTCTGGAAGCCGTCGACGGTCCTCTTCTGTATGATAAAAATTGCAAAGCATACCTAAGGTGCAGCCTAATGAGCTTGAAAAATTCCTGCACTGCTTGGTTTTATAGGTCTTTGTAAAATTGTCCATAATCTAATTATTTAGGGAATAAATGGAAAGGTTAATTTATCATACTTAAATTATGATAATCTCTTTTTACACTCGTTCCGAGATGAAAAGAAGGTTTGACTCTGATATAAGGAAGCCTTACATTTGATGAAAATGCTTTCCTGATTGAGCTGGATTTAGAAAAATCATTTTTTTGGGTGGTTTCTATATTGATAGCTATGTTTTTGGGGCTGACTGATTTGTTTAATTCTATTAATTTTCTACGAAGTCTCATTGTGTAGGATAGTTTGTCAAGGTCTGTTTGATTGGTGTTTTTCCTTTGAAGGCTTTTAGATTTTAGCTTTTTGATTCGTCTTTGAATTATCTCGACTTTGTTTTTATTAACGCAATTAGGTGACCCACAAGATCCAGAAAATGATAAACTTATAAGTTCATTTTCAGGCAACTTCCCTACAGCTATACAATTGCATTTTGCAATTGAATACCCTTCGTAATCATCTTTTTTCAAGCTAAATTTAAAAGGAGTAGTTTTACGCATCTTTGGAGTTGGAATATAAGCTGAAGATTCAGCTGGGCTAAATACTAAATAATTCACATGGAGACTATCATTTGTTTTTTCATTAAAATCAGTATTTATTTTTATTGGAGTTTTTCTTAAAGACAAAGGAGACCTAGGCGATGGGATATTTCTTTTCAAAAAATTCAATTGTTTATTATCATTTCAGCTACCTAAATCACTTCCACTTATTGCTGGAGTGTATGGATACCTTTCAGATTCTTCTGTCAAATTTAAAAATAAAAGTTTGTCATTGGAACAGCTCATTCTTTTTAATTTTATTAAAGGAGAGAAATGAATTCTAGTAGCAAGAGAAATGATAGGTAGTCTTTATATAGCATTCCGCAGTATTCTAAATATTTTAGAAGCTTTTTGCCTATCTCATTTTATCCTCAATATAGCTCAGAGCTTGAATTTTCAGATAGAATTATTCTGCCAAAATCAGTTTTATTAGATATCTCAAGATTAAATCTCCCTAGTCCGTATTTATTTATACTGAGACCAGAAAGAGTTTATCGCTCCCCTATATATTGTGCTCCTCTGTATTTTACCTCTGAAGAAGACATCATTTATTTGCCAATGATATTGCTAAAACGCCTTGGGTTTAAAGCATTTAAGCATCAAAAAAATCAAAATAAGCTGAAAAATGGGGTTTATTTGCAGTCTTTACCTTTAAAGCCTATTGATCCTTTAGGTTTTTCAAACTCATTATGATATATTTTGCCTAGATGCCAAAAAGTGAAAGTGTTTGTATCAAGGACGCTGACAACAGAGAGAATAAGGAGAGGATTAATAAATTATTCTGTATTAAAAGAAGGTGAGGATATCAAAGTAAGCTTTAGATAGATAGCTAATGGAAAAGAAATTGTTTTTGTTTATATAATAAAGCTCTACCCCTCTGATACTTGTATAATCTCAGAAACATTTTTTGAGATCGAAATAGTAGACCATTTGCCAAGGAATTCTAGAGAATTAAGCCCAATTTTGTCTCCAAAAAATGATGATCAAAAAAATCATTCTTTAGGAATATTAGAATTTCCAGAAAAAACAGCTAAACTGCCAAAATTTTTAAACGAAATTATACATAACAGAGTGTCTAGTTCAGTCTGCAAAAAACGAGAAAAATCTCCAAACCCTTACTTAATTTATGAAAACGCAAGTGAAGAAATTGAAAGACCAACTACCACTCTTAGACATAAATTTTACCATTCTAAAGCTATATCAATGGACAACGAGCCTCCACTTGCTATATCAACAGCCTCTATGTGAAAGAAATGCCCTCCTATTTCAATGAGTTCAAAAACACAAACCCCTCTTGATGGCTTTTCTCTCTCCAAAATCATAGAAGAAGACTCCAAGCTCACCACCCACCTTGATAAATCTTTTTTATTGACAATTAATCTCCCAATGATCTCTAATACAGAAAGCCATACCCCGTCCCACCATCATGCCCCAATCAAGCTTAAACAGATTTCTAAAGAAATAGACTTAAAGCCAAAAATCGTAAACGCGCCTTCTCCTGAGTATCAAAATCTTTGTGAGGTTCTTTTAACCAAAAGATGCCCAACGAAAAAATATAAATTTGCTTAATTATTTTCTAGAATTGTTATCATTATTAATTTGAGTAATTAAGCCATAAACATAATTAATATATCATCAGGCAAATTATAATTCTTAACGAATATATTAAGAATTTGTTGGATTTCGTGCTCAGGGACATGAAAACTTTCCATTATATGTGCATATGATGATAGCTGTGAAACAACGACTTCTCCTAATCTTTCATGAGAATCTTCATCATCCTGCATTATGTCTTTGCAGTATTGGTTACATTTTTTTATTTCGTGGTCAATAGCTTCTGTTATTATAGTTTTTCATACATCTTCTTGCTTCCAAAATGCATGGTCTATAACTTCGTTTTGCAAATAATTTTTTTGGCCTTCGTTTTCATAGTAAAATGTTTGCGACAAAATGATGCATTGACTTGCACAATTATATTCGGAAGAATTAAGCATACTCGTTAAGACATCATGCAGTAGTTCTCCTATGATCACAAAGGTTTCAGCAGGAATTTTAAATTGGCCTTGATTTCGTTTTTCATTAAGAAAAGCGATTCAGGCTTTTTTCCCTTCAGGTTCTGCAATAGTTTGCGAAAATTGGCATCTTTCATCAAAATCAATTACCTCTCCTTTTCAAGATTTATCGATAATTTTTTTCACAATGTCTCCTTGGTGTGAGGTTTTCAATTCAACTAAAAATCTATCAAATTCCATATTATGATGATAAGGTTCAAAAACGATTTCTTCAATAACGCTTTCTATATATGTATCATCTACCCATTTCTTTAAATCTACACTTGGATTAAAACTTTCAATTGGCTACATAACTCTTACCAAAGCTAGTGTATCCAGCGTATTTTCCAAGCACTTAAAAAACGTTTTTTCGTACTCTACCATCCTTGCCAATGACTCTTTTAGCAGCTTCATCCTTTCTTCTTCATGAATCTGATAGGTGCTCAAAATCTTATCCATAGATTCTCTAAATGGAGTTGTAAATGCGTTGGCATTTTCTATTGAAATATGATAAGCCTTTGATAACTCTTCTTCTTGCTTATACGCAATTTCAAACCTGCTTTTACTTTGCGCGAGGGCTTCTGACTCTTTACAGGATTTTATGTACTTTTCCTTTGCTTTTTGGGCGAGTTTTATTAGTTTTTCTCTTTCTTGGACCAGTTTTTTGCCTTGGTCACGTTTATCTTTAATTAAAAGATCTTGATGGACTAAAAGCTGCCGAAGATTTAGAGCAAGGTCAGTGTGGAATTGGTTTGCGAGAGTTTTACATAGGGAAATGTACTCGATTAGCCGCTGTTTAAGAGATGATAAACAGGGGTCAAGCGTGCCTTTTCCTAATTCAAAAAAGGTGCTTAAGGCAAGTTTTTCTAATCCTCTAGCATATGATCTATCAAGTTCTGATTTGTCTCTTAAGAAAATTATAAATTCGTCGCATGTTTTTTTGGACTCTCTATAATGAATGCGGACCTCTTTGAATTTATTCCATAGCTCTGAATAGCTCATAATAGCTTTGTTGAATATTAATAAATGACGATATAATAACTTCAATAAATTGGAGGCAGATTTTAATTTGAGATAAAAGGTATTATTTGGGAAAATGATCATAAAAAAAATTGCAAATAGTAATTCATAGAGTCTGTAGAGATTGTACAATATATTATTTAGAAAGATAAAGTGAATTTTCAACTTTTTGGATTGTGATAAATACAATATTATATCTAAAAAATATTTATGATAGGATTTTTACAATATAAAAATTCATATGTAATGATAACTTATTACATTAATGGGAAAATTTGTTGTATTTTTAGCGATGTAGTCAAAATATTAAACTTTCAAAGAGCTTGTGTGCCCCATGCAATAATACTGCCTTCCTCTTCTATATAGCTCCATGAGTTCAATGGAAAGCTGTCTCGACACTCAATAAACCCTTCATTTACAATTCCATCTTCATCTGTAATCATAGCAATATGACAAGCAGGACAATCTCTTTTTACCCCTCCAAGCACCACTAATTTATGCTCAGGAGTGAAAAAGCAAGCATGTCCATACAAATTTCCTTCAATTTTTACATCTAAAATTTTCCATGTTTTGCCAATCAATACTTCAATAAATGCAAAATCTGGGATTTCACAGATTCCTCCAGTTACATAAAGCTTGCCTTCCATAGATACACAGGCTGGATTTTGTCGAGGGTTATGAAGGCTTGGGATTTCTTCTCAATTATCATTTTTGTTTAATCTTTCTACTTCATTTCGCAATTTTCCGTTGTAAATTCCACCTATGACATACACTGTGCCTTTATGGAAAATCATAGAATGGCTAATTCTAGGATAAATAAGCTCACTTATATACGTCCATCCCGCAGAGTTTTGGTACCGAAAAGTTGAGTTTGGTATGCTTCCATCATCAGTTGCAATTATTTGGCCATCAGGCAAAACACAAGCTGAATGAGTCATAATATTAGTTGGTAATTCTATATGGTCTTCTCTATCATTAATCATATGATACAAATACAATTCATTATTTCTTAACGTAATCAGCGTAAATGGCTGTTCAAAATAAACCTCCTCTCTTAATGTGTCAACAACTTCATGTTTCGGGCTGTTTATTTTTGGGCTTTTTGGCTGAGAAATATCATTGAAGCTATAAGCATTAAAAACAATTGAAGAATTCACTTCGTCCATAGATATAGAGTATGTCTGCATTTTTCAGCTCTGTGATGTTATATCAGCTAAAAAAGAATTGCTTTGGCTTCCTTCACTGAAAGTTTTTTCTAACAAAGATTCCAATGTTTCATCAATTCTAATTACATCTTGGTTAAACGTCCTGATCAGTCTTTCTGATACTTCTTCACTGGAACTTTCATCTAAAAAGGACCTTGGATGGGGAACTCGGATTGCTATTGGCATTTGGGTTGTGTCAAGTGAGGTTGCGAGGCTATTTATTATGAGCAAGTCTTCGGTGCTTGTATTGCCACTATCAGAATTTTCAAGGCGCTCTATGATTCTTGAATGCATTTATATTAATTCATGACAAATTTTAAATCTAGCATAGCATATAAAGCTAAATATGTCAAAATAAAAGTCAAGCCAGGATAAAGAAGTAACGAATTAGAATATCTAAAGAAATTCATTGCAAATGCAAGCTCAATAAACAAAGACTAATAAAAGGCTTTAAAATGCATTGATATATACAAGATTATTTTAATGAGGCCTATCATTATTATACTTATTTGATTTAGTAAAACGATACAAGGTATATAAAATCGGTTTAATGATGTCCTAAGTGAGCAAATAAGATGCACTCAAATTTATCATTCTAATTTTATTCATAAAGAAAAAACAAATTCGAATAGATCAGAAGCTATGATTAAAACGCTTATATTGACTATAAAGCTTACTGTATTTATAATTCAATAAGATTATATCCAAATCACTTGCTAAAGTCATCCTATATTGCTTTGTTATTTATAATCCAATTATCAAGATGGATTTTAATAGTTTACATAAAAATGATTACCCAAAATACTATCAGATTTCTGAAATATTCAAAACGACTGTTTGGCAGCTCAGTGAATCCTGCAGTAAGCTCAACTTATTTTGAAGCTCTTTTTGACCTATGAAAATCTGACAAAAATTCATTACCTCCACAATGAAAATCTTACTTCGAAGGTCTGGAATCAGAAGAGATCCCAGTCCCGACAGCTTCAACAATACAAGAAAAATCCTTATCAGCTGCAGATTCAAAAGAAATTCACAAAGTTTTGCTTTTATACAGGGCATATCAATTATATGGATATATGCTATCAGATGTAGACCCATTAAAATTAACTATAAATGTTGAGCATCATTTATCAAAGACCAGAATCCCTGGTCTTATTCGTTGGGAAAATTATAAATTCACAGATGCTGATATGGAAAAATCATATGATCTAGGTAGCAATTTAATTAGAGGCTTTATTGATGAATCTGGTCCTAAAAAAGGGATATGAAAATTAAAAGATTTAATTGAAAATTGTAAAAGAGTTTACTGTGGAAAAATTGGTTTTGAGTATATGCATATTCCATATAGAGATGAGTGCAATTGGATGAGAATGCATATAGAAAAAGACCAATTATTTGCTTATTCTGCTGCTGAAAAAAAGGAAATATTCCAGAAACTCGCAAGAACACAGCTTTTGGAAGAATTTTTTCATAAGAAATTTGCTTCCCACAAAAGGTTTGGAATGGATGGCCTAGAAACTGCAGTTTTAGCTGTCGAAGGAGTCATTGAAAACGCAGTATCTTATGGCTACGACAATTTTATCATTGGTATGCCACATAGAGGAAGACTAAATATAATGTCAAATGCCTTAAATTGTGACCTGAAATACATTTTATCATTATTTTTTGAAACTCAAGGCAAGGATTACGAAGAAGGGGACGTTAAATACCATTTAGGTCACTGTGTCAAAAGGAATATCAAAGGCAAAGAAGTCACTATAAGAATGATGGCAAATCCTTCACATTTAGAAGCAGTTGACCCTGTTGCAGTTGGCCAAACCAAAGCTCTTCTAAACGAAAGGAAAAAAGCATTATGCATTTTGATACATGGAGATGCTGCATTGGCTGGTCAAGGCGTGGTATACGAGACTGTACAAATGGAAGACCTGCATAATTATAAGACTGGAGGAACCATACATTTGGTATTAAATAATAATATTGGGTTCACTACAGTCCCTAGAGAAGCTAGAACAGGGCTGTTTCCAACAGAAATTGCAAAAGTAATAGGCGCGCCTATACTGCACATAAATGCAGATTGCCCAGAAGAGGTCGATTTTGCTTCAAGATTGGCTGTAGACTGAAGAGAAGAGTTCAAAAATTCAATTTTCCTTGATATTATCGGGTATCGAAGATTTGGTCACAATGAGCTAGATGAGCCTTTATTTACAAACCCTAAAATGTACCAGCTTATAGCCAAGCATCCACCTGTATTTCAAATTTATAGTGAAAAACTTAAAGAAGAAAGGGTGTTAAACGATGAAGAAATTTCTAATATTAAACAGACAATTAACAATGACTTTAATTTAGCTTTTGAAAATGCACAAAAAGTAGGAACTACTGAGGGCGTTAAAAAATCTTATTTTGAAAACCTCATAGGAATCAGTTCTGAATGCTTAAAACCTACAGGTGTCAAAGTAGAAAAACTCAAAGAAATAGGAATAAAATGTAATAATCTTCCTGAATCAATAAACGCGCATCCAGGTGTTAAAAAATTATACAAAAACAGATTATCTACAATTGAAAAAGGCTCAGATATTGACTGGCCAACAGCAGAAGCCCTTGCTTGGGGCAGTATTTTAACTATAGAAAAATACCCTGTCAGACTGAGCGGCCAAGACGTCGAAAGAGGTACATTTTCACAAAGACACGCCATAATCCAAGACCAAAAGATCGACCTTCAAAAATACATCCCACTCCGCCATATTGATGACTCCCAGTCTACTTTTTATGCGATAAACTCCCATCTATCAGAATATGCAGCTCTTGGCTTTGAGTATGGGTATTCCTTGAATAATCCAAATACTTTGGTTATGTGGGAAGCTCAATTTGGCGATTTTGCGAATGGTGCACAAATAGTGATTGATCAGTTTATTTCCAGTGGAGAAGTAAAATGGGGGCAGCCAAGTGGACTTGTGCTATTATTGCCACATGGATATGATGGACAAGGGTCTGAGCATTCAAATGCAAGGCTAGAGAGATTTTTGCAATTATCAATGGAAGATCCTTATCGTTATCCAAAAGACGAATTTGAAAAAAAAATCAGACTTTTAATGCAAAATTTGCAAGTAGTGTACCCCTCGACGCCTGCCAATTATTTTCACTTTTTGAGGAGACAAGTCGTTAATTTGTATAGGAAGCCTTTAATTGTGATGACCTCAAAAAAGCTATTAAGATATAAAGGAGCTACCTCAAATTTAAATGATTTTTCGGAGGATTTTCCAAAAATTGTATATGATGATAACCCAAATGAGATTGATGCACCTGAAAATATAAAAAAAGTGATTTTGTGCACCGGACAGGTTTACTATGACTTGCTTTCTGAAAGGAGTAAAAGGAACATTAAAGATATTGCAATTATAAGACTTGAACAGCTTGCACCATTTCCATTTGATGAAATAAGGAAAATAAACGATAAATATCATGAAGCTGAGTTGCAGTGGGTCCAAGAAGAGCCGTTGAATTATGGAGCATGAAATTATGTTTCTCCAAGAATATTAACAACTTTAGGGCTTAATTCAACAGATCTTTCTGTTGTTTCAAGAAAACCCTCAGGAGCAGTAGCAACTGGATACCATTACATTCATGTCCAAGAAATAAAAGATCTACTTGATAAAGCAATGACTATTTCAAGTTAATCCTAAATGAATTACTAATAAATTTTTTCAATATTTAATATTATACAGAGTAATAATACTCCTGCTTTTAATTTTAACTGATATACGCCTATTTAAAATATCCAGCTTCAAAATCACGATTTTTTCAAGAAATTACCTTTAATATATCAAAATAAATAAAATTAAAATGACACAAGCTTCAGCAAAAAATTAACTATTTGATGTGTAGCCGTTTATAAATGGCTTTACCAGACATAGAAGAAGAACCTTTAAAAGGGCTTTCCTCCAGATACAACATCGCCGGCCTCGTCATTATACTAGTTGCAATTTCCCAAGGTTTTTTAGGACTATCAGATTTATCAATGAGTTATCTCTATAAAGACGATTTCAAAATGAGCCCTTCGGAAGTTGCTTTTGCCACCTCACTTGCATCTATTCCATGAATTACCAAACCTTTATGGGGCTTCATTTCTGACTGTTTCCCTATTTTTGGAAGAAGACGATCCCCTTATCTTGCAGTTTTTGGGATAATTGGCATGTGCTCTTGGGTTGTAATGTCATCAATTGTAAATTCGTCGATTTCTGCAATTGTGACAATGCTAATTATACAGGTCTGCACAGCTTTTTGTAATGTAATTGGGGAAGCTCTTGTAGTAGAAGAAAGCCAAAAACATGGGGACAGCGCTGAGGATGCTTCAAAATATGTAACATTGTTTTTTGGAACCAGGGCATTTGGAATGCTGGTGACTGCGTATTCAGGTGGGATTTTATTGGAATATATTGATAAAAGGACTGTATTTTTGATTACTGCCTGTTTTCCTTTGCTGCTGTGTGTAGCAGCTTTATTAATGAATGAACGTAGAGTGGCTGAAAATCCGACTGTTCATAACCAAGTTAAAGAAATTTGGCAATTTGTGAAAATGCCAAGAGTGGCGTGGCCAATCACTTTTATTTTTTTATTTATGTGCACTCCATCATCTGGAGATGCGATGTTTTTCTACTATACTAATGACTTAGGATTTGAGTACGAATTCATGGGAAGAATGAAAATGGCTTGGGGTTTAGCAACTTTAATAGGAATGCTCGTATACAATAAATGGCTTAAAGGTGTTGGGTTCAAGCCAATGTTTTTGTCATCATGCCTTATAGGCTGCATAATGGGCTTAACACAAATTTTATTAGTCACAAGATTTAACGTCACTTTGGGAATCCCAGACACAGTTTTTGCATTAACAAGCAACTTTTTGGTTCAGGCTCTTGGAGAGCTGAACGCAATGCCGCTGCTAGTGCTGTGCTGCAGAATTTGCCCGAAAAATATTGAAGGCTCTTTATATGCCTTGCTGATGTCTACATGGAATTTTGGTAATTTAGTTTCAAGCCAATTAGGAGCTCTGCTTATGATTGTTCTTGGAATTACTGAAAGTAATTTTAGACTGTTGTGGCTTATGCTACTGCTTACAAATTGTATTATGCTTCTACCGCTACCGTTGTTGAGGTTTATACCGAATTATGAAAATGATGAAAATGAAGAAAAAGGGGAAGGAAACAGTGACGGGTATAACGATGTTTAGAACTCTGGATAATAATTTAGAAAACAATTAAAATCTATATGTTTTTTCATAGGGTTGTATTAATAGCTTAAGTTGCTTAAATTATATGCTTCATTTCTCACATTTAATTGCATAAAGAACTTTTATGCTGACTTATTAATTGGGTGAAGAATTTTATTTATTATATTTTTTGCTTTGCAGTTGTAGAGATTATGAGTCAAAGAATGGAAAAGAAATGAGAAATAAATTACGATAAGGAGAATGTGGCTAAATGAAGAATTTTATATCATTTTCAAATCTCAATCTAAATAGTGCTTATTAAATTGATTTATTTACTAATTATCTATAATTTTTCTTTTAAATTTTAATTCCCATTTTCCTTTACATTGAAACTCAATAATAAAATGGCACGTCTTATTTTGATATCATTGCTTGTATCATTAAGCTTGGCGGCTTCTACTTTCCAACTTGAAGAAGTTGAAAAAGTGCCAATTTATCGTATGAAAGACGTCACAATTGAAAGTAAAGAAGACCCAAACAGCCAAGAAATGTGGGTCGTCGGACATTTCCAATCAGACAAAATCATTGTTAAAGAAGGCCGGTATGGCGACAGAAGAAGAGACGGAGAAGGTGCAGATGGTTACTGGGTACAAGTTTTCACATTTATTAGTGGAGCTAGAGTTGGAGACACTACACCTGTAGAATTTTGGTACTTAAAGCCACACTTTGCTGAACAGTACTTTAATGATCCCAATGCCTATGCTGAAGTCCATGGAAAAACACCAAAAATTAAGATTATTGAGTTTGAGGTAAAGTCAAGTGAAGGTGAAAGCACTGAAAAAGCTGCTGAAAAAGCTACTGAAAAAGCGACTGAAAAAGCTGCTGAAAAAGTTACTGAAAAAGCGACTGAAAATGCTGCAGAAAAAGCTACTGAAAAAGTGACTGAAAATGCTGCTGAAAAAGTGACTGAAAATGCTGCTGAAAAAGCTACTGAAAAGCCAGATCTTTAGAATAATAAAAATCACTAATCACTTATTTTTAATTGATTATTGCTATAAGCGCCAATAATCAACTTAATTACGCTAATTATTTTATTTTAAATAAATTTCCGACAAAAATTTTTTATAAAGATTCCATTTGTGTTAAAAAGCTGGTTTCTTTATCTCTCAATTCGCTGACTTTGTTTCTTCTTATAAATTCATTTTCTTTCCAATCGTTTCTTTTAATTAAAATTTCTCTTTCGTTTTTTTGTATTTCGGATTTTGCTTTCTTCCTTAAAACATCAACACTGAGCCGTTGTGTTTTATATCGAAAATTTTCTACTTCGAATTTGCTTTTTAGCTTATTTCTATTCATTCTTCTATAAGTGTTTTTTAGCTCCCAGCTGTCAAAATTAGATAAAACATCTCTGACTTCATTATCATGCTTTAATAGCTCTTCTATATATCTTTGACGGAACTTTTTTCCAATTTCTACACCAATTACTTGCTGGAGCTCTATAGCCTTGCTAGTGTAAATTTTGTCTTTTTCTATTAAATCTGGAGAAAAAGAGCTATTTAGGATATGGGTATTGAGGAAATCAGATCTGCATTAAAAGTACTTGAAATCAAGAGATTTTCTGTAGTGATCAAGTTTTAATGAAATATCTGGCACTTCGATTGGAATTTTTGCTAATTGCTTGCGAAGTTTGGACATCCCAGGGATATCAAGCTTAGAAATTTGTGAAGTGGTTTTTGGTATTTCTGCCATTATAATTCCTCTCCAGAAATTTGAATTTTCTATGCTTTTATAAGAAATTATAACCAAAATTAGCTTTTATTTAATTAAGAAATACTATTAATCGTTATTACCACTGAGCTAAACCCAATTAAACTCACTATCACTGTCAAAATCACTGTAATTATTTTTGTAGTGAAACTTTCAGGCAAATACATTTGTATTAAGCACGGATAAATAACTCCCATTATAACTGAAAAAATTCCTCCTAATATTTTGAAATAAAAAATAGCATCAGGTATGGCTATTGCTACCAAGACTGACCCAAATAAAAGCATAGCAGTTAGTCCTACATGTCTTTTTAAATCTTCTTTATAATTCGTCCCTGAAATTATTTGTGTTAACGCTAGTCTGGTTGGATTAATATTCATAGGAATGCTCATCATAATCGTCATTGCAACTCCTAGTCTCGCATAAACCATTGGCCAATCATAAGCGTTGGGCGTCCCATCTAATGTCTGTCTGAAAACTACCAAGTTAGGCATATTATTCATATACGAAAAAAACCCAAACACGCCAATTACTGTATAAAGGACAATCATCAGTCCATTTCCTCTATCAATAACCTTGCTCATTCTATTGTAGCTTCTTTTGTTGAGTTCTTGATAAATGATAGGGATCGCTCTTGAAGACTCATAAGCAAAAAGAGTTATGCTCATAGCGTCAACTACATATATATTAAAATCAAATAGCTTTATATTGTTCATATATCCTGGATTCGTAGCTAAATAAGCTGGAGTCTGGAATAAAATCACAAGTGTAATATAAATACAAGAAATCACACTAATTGAAGACGCATATCTTAATGCACTGAATTCTTTAAATAGCGACAAAGGAAAAATGACTAAAATATTGATAAGGATTATTGCTGTAACTCTTAATTGGTCATCATTAGGTTGAGCTAAAAGCCCAAAAGAATGTAAAACACTGCACAAAAATGAGCTCATTATAGCTTGATATGCACAAACTACCCCAAAGCAATGCAAAATTATCCCGATTTCTAGTCCTCTTTTGAAGTAAAACCCAAATAAAGCTTCAGCAATGCCAGCATGGGTATATTGTTTGGTCATGTCGCTGGCCTTTATTAAGATTTTGTAATAGAAGCTGCAGATTAGTCCTCCAATTATAAGTAGATCCATACCCAGGGCAAGCCCACAAGTGTAGACAGCTAAAGGTAAGCTTAAAACTCCGCTTCCTAATGTGATGCTGCATAAGCTAAGAACTGAGCTTTTTACAGAACCAGGAATGATAGGTGTAAAGAGTTTTTCAATCCATGACTTTTTTACCTTAATTTTTCCTTTATCGTCTTCAGACATTTTATATTATTTTACTTAAAAAATAGTTTCTGAGCCATTCCCTTGGATTTTTTATTACTAAAGCATTATTAGCTTATTTTTATAGTCCTTCCATAAAAAATAGAATTTTTATTTATTATAATATGGATCCTATAGAAAGACCTGAATATTCTTTGCCTCCAAGCCAGATGAGTGTTCGTCTCCCACGAACCAAAAACAAGGCTCCAGCAGATATACAAATTTCTGCTGAGCAGCTCCTTCGTGAAGCTTTAGCAAACCAAATTGACGATATTCGCCCACCTCGTGTCCAAATCAATGACGAAGAAGAGCTTACAGATTATCTCCATCGAAAAACAGCTGAATTCGAAAACACAGTGCGTAAACAGAAATTTTTAATATCTGCCTGGCTTAAATATGCTGCTTTTGAAGAAGGGCTCCAAGATTTCAAGCGAGCCCGCAGTGTTTTTGAACGCGCAATCAATGTAGACTATAAAAATACATCATTATGAGTGAAATATGCAGAAATGGAAATGCGACACAAATTTGTGAATAATGCCAGAAATGTATGGGAACGTGCAATTAATTATTTGCCAAGGGTAGATCAGCTTTGGTATAAGTATGCGTATATGGAAGAAATGCTTGGAAATTACATAGGAGCGAGAAAGATTTTTGAAAGATGAATGGAAATTAACCCTCCTCAATCTGCATGAATTATGTATTCGAAATTTGAAGAAAGAATGAAAGAAATTGATAAGGCCAGAGAAATCATATATAGGATGATACAAGCGCATCCTGAAGTTTCAAGCTTTATTAAAGTAGCGAAATTTGAAGAAAAACATAAAAATAAACAAGGAGCAAGAAAAGTCTTTGAAAAATGCA
Source organism: Blepharisma japonicum (assembly GCA_949751835.1). Lineage (NCBI taxonomy): Eukaryota > Ciliophora > Heterotrichea > Heterotrichida > Blepharismidae > Blepharisma > Blepharisma japonicum. Next base: position 38,472 of record CATKHK010000016.1, read on the forward strand.
TAGAAGAGCTTGGACCACATGCGAATTTAGAGGAGTTTTTTGTGGAGTTTACAGAGTTTGAAATAAAATGCCATGAGTATGAGAGAGCGAGGGAGCTTTTTAAGTATGCGATTGAGCAGATTCCGAAGGAAAAAGCACCGAAGTTGTATCAAAATTATATTAATTTTGAAAAACAATATGGATCTAAAGGAAATATCGAGATTGTAGTGCTGAATAAAAGAAGGGCTTTGTATGAAAAATCACTTTCTGAGCAGCCAATGGCATATGATATTTGGTTTGACTACATAAAACTAGAAGAATCCCAGGGAGATATCAAAAGAATTCGAGAAATCTATGAGAGGGCTATTGCAAATGTACCAAACTCTAATGAGAAAAAATATTGAAGAAGATACATTTATTTTTGGATTAATTATGCAGTTTTCGAAGAAAGCTCTGGAGAAATTGAAAACGCCAGACAAGTCTACGAAAACGCATTAAAGATCGTCCCACACCAATATTTCAGTTTTTCTAAACTCTGGACTCTTTATGCATTATTTGAGATCCGACAGTTAAATTTAGAAAAAGCTCGAAAAATACTAGGAACAGGAATTGGAAAATACGGAAGCGAAAGAATCTTCCAAGCCTATATTGAATTAGAAATGCAGCTTGGCGAAATCGATAGATGTAGAAACCTCTATACTAAATGAATAGAAAAACAGTCTTCAAACTGCAAAGCCTGGATCAAATTTTCTGAGTTTGAAAAAACATTAGAAGAGCACGAAAGGTGCAGAAAAATCCTAGAACTTGCGATTTCACAGACTAATCTTGATATGCCAGAGTTAGCATGAAAAGCTTATATTGACACAGAAATTGAGCTAGACAACTACAAAGGTGCCAAAGATTTATATGAAAGGCTCCTTACTAAAACCAAGCATCTAAAAGTCTGGGTTTCTTATGCCCAATTCGAAATTTCCTACCAAAATTTCGAAAATGCCCGAAATGTCCTCAAAAGAGGCGATATTCATTTTAAACAAATTTCTGACAAAGAATCACGACTTTTACTCTTAGAAGCCTGGCAAGAAATCGAACAAGAGCACGGTGACGAAAAATCAGTTGAAGAAGTCATCCAAAAAATGCCACAAAAAGTCAAGAAAAAGCGAAAAGTTGAAAGAGAAGGCGAAGAAGAAGCAGGCTATGAAGAATATTTGGACTATATTTTCCCTGACGAAACCACTGAAGCTAGGAACTTAAAACTTATAGAAATGGCTAAGAAATGGAAAGAGGCACAGGAGTCAGCCAATAATGATGTTTAATTTATGACTTATTTAAAGCGTGTTCATTATGCTACTAATTTTTCGAGTTTCTCTTAATAAGTTCTTGAATTCTAAATAGTCAAGAGAAATAGTTTCTCTGCTGCAAAGCCCAGTTTGTGGGTTTGCTAAATTTAGCTGGAGCTTCACATATGGAGTATTTAACCCATTAGAAGAGTCTGTAGCTACCGTAATTCCTGCATTCCAGTCCACGTCTATTAAATGCAAATTCCCAAATAACGGCTTTTTGTCAGCATATTCTTTGATTTTTCTTGTGAAAAATGCATCTATTTCAGTCAACAAATCTTCACCTAATGCAGAATGGGTTGATAAAATATTAAGGAAGGTAAATCTTCCAGCATTTTCTGGGTTGTTTTTGAGCATTCAATCTATTAGCACGTTCAAGCCTTCACAAGCTGACTTAAATTCATTTTTCGATAGCTGGCAGCCTACACCTAAGGCTTGTTCATAAAATTCTCCTGAGTCAAAATACTGCCTTCTATGAGTTAAATAAAGCAGAGATGAGTCAATAAGCAGTAAAAGCATTTCTTTATTTAGCAAAGGAAGATGCTGAAATAGAGCTTCCCTCTTTAAGAACTCCATTTTATAAATGGGTCGCAAGAATAGACAAAAAATTAGATTCCTGAAACCTTTCTGCTATTATTGTGATAGAGAGTTTGATGATGAGTTTGTGCTGCATCAGCATCAAAAAGCAAGACATTTTTCGTGCCATTCGTGCCATAAGAAGTTTAGTACTGCGGCATCGATGGCGACTCATGTGCTACAAGTGCATAAAGAACAGGTGCTGAAGGTGCCGAATGCTAAGACAGGAAGGGATGCTATAGAATTGGATATTTTTGGAATGGAAGGAGTACCTCCACAACTAGTCGAACAAAGAGCCATGAGTATGGCACACAAAAAGCAGAAAATTGAAGATATTGAAGTTCCTGAACAAGCTGCAGGACCTCAAGCAATTTTTACATCATGACCCTTGCCAGTGTTTTCGACAAGTTTTGATACAACTCAACTTGTGTATTCTGATGACTGCATTTCAGTTGAAGAAAAAAGAGCTTGCTTACCGAAGTATAGATATGACCAAGAAACTTTATTGAAAACAGTAAATCAGCTTGACAATGAAATCCAATCAAGAATAAATTCATTATTAACTTCATAATTATAAAATTATGTCACAACTTAAAGACTTGCTTTATATAATTATTTTTATATAGAAATGGACGAGATTCCAAGCATCGAGTCTGCATCTGAGCCTAACCAAACTCTTTATATCAAGAATTTAAATGATAAGGTTAACAAGCATGAAGTGAAAAGACTTTTGTATCAACTATTTTCAGCTTATGGATATATTTTAGAAATCTATGTCAGCAAAGCTCCGAAAAAGAGAGGTCAAGCCTTTATTGTTTTTGATGCTATCCATGATGCGGCACTTGCAAAGCAAGCGCTCCAGAATTTCAATTTTTTAGAAAAAAGTTTAAATATAGATTATGCGAGAGATAAAAGTGATGTTATTGCGAGAAGAGAAGGAACTTATGAAACCAAAGTGAAGCAAAAGAGAGCAGCTCTAAAAAGAGCTAAAATTCAAGAAACCATTGAAAAGGTAAGTAAAGAGTTAGATAGTTCTTCAAGCACACAACTAAATTACCCAGAGCCTACACAAAAATCGGAAAAATTAACTTAAATTCTTTTTGCCAATTATTATTGTAAAATTAAATTTTTATATTTCTCAGCAATTTTGCTTATAATATCATAAAAATTTTGAGTAAAATAGGCCAAACTTATGAATTTTTCTCACAGTTTTATATTTTAAGTTACTAAATGGAAGAAGAGCCATATGAAATTAATGAAGAACTAGACATAGCTGAGCTAGCAGCACAAGAAGGCCTTGAAGCTCTTTATGAATGTGGAGCCCAAATATTATATGATCACTATATTCGTGATAAATCAGTCCCATTTGCAGCTCAACAAGTAGTTTCTATTATAGGAAGCACTGTTGAGCTTTATTACCTCCGTCAAGACACAGGAGAGCCAGAAATATGAGAAGAAACCCCCGAGCCAAGTGCTTGCATAATCGATCCATGGATGAGAAGTGTCATCCCAGTCAAGAAAAAATTCAAAGAGCCATTGCCTGATGAGCCTTCAGGCCAATCCGTGGTTTCAGTTGAAAAAAGTATGAGAAGCCATAAAAGTTTCCGTTCATCCCGTTCCAGTTTCAAAAAAAAGACAAGCCCAGCTAAGACTACCCGAGGATTCCAAAATACATTAATCAGTGAAGAAATTAAGCCAATTCCTATTCCTAACACTGTTTCTGACAGCTCAGAAGATGAAGCAGAAAACCAAATGAGGGAAATGAAAGAAAGACAAGTAAAAAGGAAAAAAGAAGAAAAAGAAAGGCTTAAGCAAAGAAAAGATGAAGAAGCAGCAAAAGAAAGGGAATATCAAAGGGAAGCTGAAGATTTGAAAAATAAAATGTTCACTTATGATTTTGGAGGGAAAATTATGATTGTAAATCCAATTATATTTGAAAATGTTAATGCGTATAGTACTTCTACGATGAAATATGTAGTCCCAGAGCCGATTGCGGAAGAGATGACGAAGGATAAGAAAAAAAAGAAGGATAGGACAGCTGTGTCAGATTTTGGGATTATAAAGCCAAAAAAGGTGCCGCCTGCGAAAGAGCAGGAGTGGGTCAGGAATGCTACATCACTTTCTGCATCAATTTTTGATAATATTAATTTAAGCCTTGGGGTCACAATTTTTGACGGAAATCGCAGCAAACTTCCTCTATCAAGTTCTCAGTCAAAGCTAAAAACAATGAGCAGAAAAGAATATTTTGGAATAACAGCTAGAGAACATGCCTTCAGAAGTACTGGAGATCTGCAAATAGCAAAACAAGAAAGCATGCACTCTTCATCTACAAGTAGACGAAATACAATGAATAAGCTGCCGTCAATAGCATCTGCAAGAACTCAAAAAGATTTGCTTGAAAATATTCCTGATAATGAGACTCATGCTGAAGTAGAAAATCCTCAAAATTCTTTTAAGAGAACTACAACGGAAGAAACTGCTCAAAATTCTTTTAAGAGGGCTGCAGCTGAAGAAATTCCTCAGATTTCGGTTAAGGAAACCCCACAAATTATTTTAGCAAAATCCCCACCATTTGAAAAAATTAGAAAATATGAGAATGTTGAAAATATACAAGAATTGAGTCCAATTGACAAGTTCAATGTAGAAATTTTAAAAAATAAAAGCTGGGGTCTTAACCCTCCTTTTAAAGGAGCGAAACTACCTGCCAAACTTCCTAATAGGAACATATCCCCTCGGCAAGAATATGGAATTTACGGAGACAAAATAAGAAAGCCCAAAGACAACCCATTCGCATCTGCAGAAGAGCTCTGGGAATCCCAGAAAAATTCGATCAAAAGGCCAAGAGACCGCAGATTCATTGAGCGAGTTGAGCACAAGCAGCGAATGCCTCCTCCTCCTTTCGGACAATCAATGGTCGACTACTCAACCCTTGCTTCCACAATTCCCGAAATGCAAGAAAAATCCAATAATTAATTTTATTTATACTTTAATTTCTTCAGGTTTTGTATCAGCAGCAGTTTCTCTAATCGTCTCCATTTTTGTTTCAAGTGTTGGAGTGCTTTCTATTGCCATGAGCGTAGCTCTTCTGATAGTTATTCTTCTTACAGACAGTCTTTTAGTTTGTCTTCTTTCAGTTCCTCGAGCTTCATCTTCATCAGTTACCATTACAAAAGAGTTTTCTTCAGAAAAACAGGTCATAATTTCTTTGAATTCTTCGTAATTCATGTTTTTGCCAGCTTTTAGCTCGAATTCTTTGACGATTTCTTCGAAATCGTTATCACTAATAAAGCAGCCTGCTTTTATTAAAGCGAATTTTAAATTCTCCAAACTTATAGTTCCAGTATGGCCACTATCAAAATGGTTAAAAACTGCCCACATTCCTTCCTCATCCATAATTTTTTTTCTTGCCAAGGCTGCTATTAAAAACTGGGTATAATTTAATTTCCCTCCTCCAATATATTGGACATTTTTCATTAAAGTCTCAATTTCATCTACAAGTAAATTGTACCCATTTCTTCTCATTGCATCCACAATATCTTGAGCGGTTACAAACCCTGTGTTTGACTGATCAATTTCTTTAAATGCAGCTCCTAATTCATCATATCTTTCTTCAGAAATATTCCTTACAAAAACTTTCATAGCTTCTTGATACAGCTTGTTAGGGGCTTTGAATTTTTTCATAGAATTTAAAACTTCTAAATTAAGAGGAGGATGCTCATTTGGGTCATCTAAGGTAGAAAACCAAGGATGAGCCAATGCTCGAGATATGGAAATTCTTTTAGCTGGATTAGTGTTCAACATTTGCTGGATAAGGTGTCGGGCTTCTTTAGAAATTTTGCTCCATGGCTTTTCTGGGAAGGAAAATTCACCTTTGGTGATGTGAAGGAAAAGTTCTTTGAGATCGTGGCCTTTAAAAGGATGATGTCCTGATAGCAAAAAGTACATAAAAACGCCTAAAGACCAGATGTCACATTCTTTGCCATATCGGCCTTTTAGGACTTCTGGGGCAACGAAATATGGAGTCCCGACCATTGACTTCATTTTATCGTCACCAAATTTGACTGACATCCCGAAGTCAGTTAATTTTACTTCTGGGGTGTCACTATTATTAGCCAGCAAAAAATTTTCAGGTTTTAAGTCTCTGTGGCATATTTTCAAATGGTGAAGATGGTTTACTGCTGAAAACATCTGTCTCATTAATACAGAGACTTCTTTTTCAGTTAAAATTTCTTTATGAATGAGATAGTCGCATAAATCACCTCCTGAGCAATATTCCATTACCAGGTGGATGTATTTACTATCCTCATAAATTTCATAAAGTTTTACAATATTCGGGTGATCGGCTAATTTTAGAATTTCCAACTCCCTTTTCATGGACTCCAAATTTTTCTTCACATTATCTTTGCATATTGATTTAATTGCGTATAACCGTTTATTTTGAGAAATTGTGTCATTTTTCTTGACTGCTTGTCTTACAGTTCCAAACTGCCCATAGCCTAAAACTTTAATAAAGTCAAATTTATCTCTGACTGACTCCAAACGTGAGCTGCTTGACACCTCCGGCGCCATTAAAATTGATGCTCTGTGCGGCTTTTTGGCTTTATTTTCTTTGCTTATACAAACGCCCATAATTATTATAAAATGTTACAGTAATAAATGCTATTTTTTTTTGTAATGAAAGAAAAAGAACTTTTTATATTATAAAGCGCTTTGTAAAAAAATTAGCTAGATTCAATAATATGATTAAAAATGTCATTTCCTCAGTCGATATCATGCATTGAATCTAACGCTTCTATTGTTTCGTCAGAAAGTGAAAAATCTTCAGGTTCCCTACTCCCGAAGCCGCTGAGTTGGTCAAAGTTCATATCTGAAGCTGAAAGTTCGCGTTTCTCATCGATATCATCAGTTGCTGCTGTTAAGTTAATAGTAGCAGCTTCAGTGTATACATTTTTTCGTCCTCCTTTAATAATTATTTCTTGGGTATTTCTTAAAATTGTCCGTGGAGGTTTTCCATTGGCTTTATGAGTTTCGATTCTTTTAATTTCAGCTTCTTCTTTTAATTTTCTCACTTTTTCACGCTCTTCTTCTAATTTTTTCTTTTGAGCTTCTAATCGTTTTTTAGCTTCTTCTTGCTTTTTAATAGCTTCGAGTTTTCGTTCTTCTTGAAGCCGCTTGGCTAATGGCAAGCTTTCTAAGTGATTTTGATTAATTTGAGCAGGGTCAGGTTCTTGTGGAAATTTAATTTGCATAGGGCGAATTGATAATTCAGGCAAAGAGATCTGAGGGATCGATATTTTTAAAAGATCAGCGAGGGAATTGAGTTGTGTTATCAATTTTTCAATGATTTCTTGCTGCCCAGTGACTTCTTTCTCTATAAGAGAAAATTTTTGATTTATGTTTTCCTCTATAACAGCCTTCAGCATATTCAAAGATCGAGGTTCCATTAAAGACTTTTTAAATTTTTAGAAAAACAGTAATAAACATCGAAATTTTATTAAATTTTTACGCAGCCTTGTGAATATTTTTCTTGTTTACAACAAGTCCACACTGAGTGCACCAATTTTCCATTGTGAATCAAATGCTTTACCTCATAAAGCTGCTGTCTCAGTTTTTCAGTTTCTTCTTGGATTTGCTTTAGTTTTTCATCCCCAGTTTCAGCTAGCTCTTTAGACTCTTCCTCAATAGAATTTTGTAGCTTAGTCTTATAAGCGTCCAAACATTCCCAGAAGAACTTAATATAGTCAATTTTATTCTGTTTGCCAAGAATATTCCAAAATTGGACTGCTTCATTACATTTTAAAGAGCAAACTCTTAGCTCAAGGAATGTGCAATCTTTTAATAAGAATTCTTTAGTACATAGAGGGTTAGAACAGTGAATCAAGCTGAATTCACATTCTGATATATGGGCACGGATCTCTTCAATACTACCTTCAAAGCGGCAGCCATGATTATAATTTTCACAAAATAAAGTAAATTGGCTGTAAATTTTCAAGGGGAATTTTCTAAGCTCCAGTAAATTTAGCTCTGCTTTGCAATATTTACAAATTTTGCCGCGGATTCTTATGTATTTTTCAGCGCATTCTTTACAGTAAAGGTTTTCACAGGCCGTACATGCAAGTGGTGTTCTGACAACAAAATAGCAAATTCTGCAGATAAAGTATTCATCGACGTCAGTTAGGAATAAGGCAGGATGTAGCCCAGAAAGCGCAAACTCAACTCTTCTTGAGGTTTTATTGTTTTCCATCAAGATTAACTATTTAAAAATGGTTTCCCTGTTTAAGAATTTTAATTCTCTACTATAATAATGGAATCTCATAAACAGCCATTGAATACAAAAACTGAGAAAATTGAAGGACCTAGGCCGTCAACAGATGCAATTGCAGACTTGACACCAATCTCAGAAATGTCAAACGAGCAGCAATTATCAGATCTTCTTGAAAAAATGACTCAAAACTTAAGTTCTGCTATCAACGAAGAATTTAATAAAAACGCCCAGACAACTGATGAAACCTTGTTTTGCTTGCCAGATCTTAATTCTTTTAATTTTCATGAAAAAGCACAACTAGCGAGAGATTTAGCTGATTTGCTTTTTCAGTGTAAAACTAATAGAGAGTCAATTAGGTCTCGACAAAGCTTAGAAAATATTAGAGGAATGAGGGTTAGCCAAAGTACGCCAGTTAATAGAAGCTGAGGAGAAATTTTAAATATGATTTACTCATCACAATCAGAACCGATTTATATGACTCCAATCCAAATCAAAGAGCTAGTAGCTACTCTTTTGCATTTTTGTGGAAAATCCAAGACGCATAATATAAAAACTCAATTGTTCCAAACTCAGCTGAATTATATCAATACTGCTTATAAATTGAATAAAATTAACACAGCTGCACGAAAAAAAGAAGATGAAAGGTCATATATGGAAAACGCAAACTCGAAGCTGGACGAAACTATAAAACTGATGAAAAAACATGAAAAGAAGCTAGAAAAGCAGCTAGAGGACTGCATGTATGAAAATTATTTAAGTGATGAATATAATAAGCAAATACAAGTAGAATTAGAAGAAGCAAGAGACTCATTAAGAGAGTTATTAAAAGAGAGTCCAACTCATGTTAGGCAGCAAACAGCTCCTATGCACAAGAAAAGTGTGAGCTCAAGCATTATAGTAGACAGACCTAGAAACACCTTTGAAGAAGCAAGTACGAACCCATTTCTAATGAAAAAGTAAAATTAATATTTATTAGAATTTATACTGATAAAAATTTTTATCTCACATGAATTTTCATATTTTCTGTAAATATTCAATAGAAAATAAATATTTTTTTCTTCATTGCAAAAGGCGCGAAATCTGCTATTCTCCCTAATTAAAAATATTTTACTTAGTTTTATTTCTTCCATGTTCAATAAGTAGAATCCAATAAATATGATCTACGACAATTCTGACCCTTGGAGCGGTGAAGGAGATTCTTCTGCACAGCCTGCTGCTGAAGAGCCTAGAGGCCAATCATGGGAAACTGCAGATTATGCCCGCACTGAACGACGTCCAAGACGAAGCAGAGGCAGAAGAGGAGTTGAAGGCGGCCGAAGAGGTGAATCCAGAGGTCGCTGGAGGGGCCCAAGTTCTACCAGAGAAGAATCCAAAGGTCAGCCATGGAAATCCAGAGAGCCAAGACAAGAAGAGCCATCAGCAGATCCATGGAATACTGAAGAGTCCCACAAAGAAGAATCCAAAGGTCAATCATGGGAATCAACAGACTATGCCCACACTGACAGACGTCCACGTGGCTCCAGAGGTAGACGAGGCCACGGTGAAGAAAGAAAATCCAAGCCAAGACACGACCATGATGAAGAGCCTAGAGAATCCTCAGAGCAGCATGAAGAATCTCATGATCACCCCCACGAAGAAAGAAAAACTCGTCCTTACAAAGACACCCCAAGGAAAAAAGGTCCCAGACGTGGTGAGTTTGAAAAAGTAAAAATCAAGCGCCGCAGATTCTTTGAAAACAGCCACGGCAAAGAAGTTTTATATAGAGAAGAAGACGAGCAATTTGACCCAGAAACTCATTCTGCTACAACTCATTTCAGAGCTAATAAGGACTGGGACGAGCTGCCAATCCCACCAAATCTTCTCGCCGCAGTTGAGCAAGCTGGGTTCCCATTTCCATCAAAAATCCAGAACTTCGGCATTGAAGTGATACTAAAAGAAGGCTTTGAAAATTTATTAGCCCAAGCACCAAATGGGTCAGGGAAAACCGCGACTTTTGTATTAGGATCATTATGTAGGGTGGATTTAAATAACCCTCAAACACAAGTAATCTGCATTAACCACACCATTGAATTGGCAAATCAGAATTTCCAAGAATATAAGCGATTTGCAGATCCTTGCGGAATTTCTGTGTCTGTGTTGTCAAAAGGAGGAGAAAGAATTGATGGACAAGTTTTAGTAGCGTCTTCAGGGTCGTTTTTCAAAGCATTGAAAACAAAAAGCATTAATTTGGAAGGGCTGAAAGTTTTGGTGATGGATGAAGCTGATCATATTTTGAACAAAAAAGATAATCTTGAAAACTTTAAGAAAATTGAAGATTTCATTAAAACTGGATTCCCAAGAGACCAAGTCCAAGTTTTATTATTTTCAGCTACTTATACAGACAGTGTAAAAACTGATATAGTGCAGCTCTTAGGAAACCTCAACGAAATTACAATTAAAAAGGAAGATTTAATGCTCGACACTATTGACCACTACTATTTCAGAACCCCTCAAAGCACAAAAATCGACACTTTTGAGCAGATTTTAAGAAAAATCACCAATGGAGTCTCCATTGCCTTCGTGAACACCTGCAATTTCGCTAGAACTGTCTACGGTGTCGTCTCTAAAAAAGAATGGAAATGTGCCTTACTTATGGGACAAGATATGACTGTAGACGAAAGAAACCTAACCATGAACGATTTTACTGAAGGAAAATACGCGACTTTGATTACCACAAACTTGCTTGCAAGAGGTATTGATAACACCAAGGTAAAATGTGTCGTTAACTTTGACTTGCCGAGGATCCCTAAATCAAGAGATATTGACGATGTTCTTTATTTGCATAGGAGTGGTAGGTGTTCTAGGTTTGGGAGACATGGAGTTTGTATTAGTTTGGTCACAACTGATGAAGAGCTGGCTACTTTGAAGACCCTTGAGGATTCTTATAATATGGAAATTGCAGAAGTGAGGACTTTAGATGATTTTGATGCAATAGTTGGAGGAGGAGAAAAAGCTGCTGAGGAGGCCGTTAAGGATTTATAAGTTAAGCCTATTCAATTAAATAGAAAATAAATATATTAAACAACAGATTTTGCTTTTGTGCTGGGACGCTGGATTTCTATTCATTTTTTCTTTTGCAGTGATGTGAGCGGCCTTAGCACTTTATTTGTATAAAATTCGCTATCTTCCTCATATTGATGCTCAAAAAACTTTTTATCAATTCTACCCGAATTTCTTCTTATGTTGCTTTTTATATAATTTAAATAAGCATTTGATTCTTCCCACTTAACAATTGAATACTGTGACTGTGCATTTCGGATCCGTTTAAATAATCTTGTATTTTCTGATTTTATTTCGCTTAATTTTCGGTTTCTGAGAGGAAGATTAAGTGTGGATTGAAATCTGACAGCTTGAGCGATTTCTTGTGAATTTAAAGCAGAAGGCTTTGAGTCAATAGTAAGCATTTTCTTTAGCAAGACTTGATTTTCCATGCTAATTTTTTCTTGTTTTTCTATTTAAGGATTACCTGTGATTGTTTTATGCTTCTTTGAAAAATTTAAAGAGTGTGTAAACGATTTAGGCGGCTTTGTGTCTATCACAGGCTTTGCTTTGATTATATTTTTCCTTAAATTTTCATCTTGTTTTTCCTTCAGGTATCTTTTGTAAACAATATTGCACGAGACAGAATTCCACATATTTATCGTTCATTAAACATGAAATAAATAAGATTCGATAGCTGACGATCATAGACGATTGGTAAAGCGGTTAGCTTGTAGAAAGATAAATAATAAGAAGAATATGAATAAAGCACAGATAAGCCTTACTTGCAAATTAATTAGTATTATTCAGTTTATTTTCAATCCTGTCTTTTACTATAAGAACATAAAATAAATTTTAAATGATAAGAGCAAATATAACCTCAGGAAAATTCAATTATTAATTATCATTTGTATTTTCTTTATTTTCCATACTTTCAATAATCATATCTTTATTTTCTTCACTCAATGCCACTTGGCCTTCTTCAAGGTTTTCTTCAAGATTTTCTTCAATCTCCATAGCAGTTTGGCTTATGGATGATCGCGGTCTGGACATAATAATTCCCGCCTCTTTTATAAAAGCCAAATTTGAGTGCATATTCAGTGCTTCAACTAAGTCATTTGCATTGAGAGTTTTTTTCTTATGAGCCAGTGTATATTGAAATCCTTTCTTTGCGAATTCTTCTACAAAAAGTTCAGTTGCTTTTGCAATTAATTTAATTGAATCAAGCCTTATAGTCTCATCTGTTGCAAGCTGCATTATTTTCTTGATTCTTGCTAAAGGGAACACACTTACAGCTTCATCATTTTCTTCTGGCTCTTCTGGCTCAGGCAAATCTGCAACTTCTGTGATGGTTTCTCCGTTTTCAGTCTTTTTCTTTTTGCTTGCATGGGTTATATCATCACTTTCCATTATAATTTATTCTTAAAAGTTACAAAATTAGCATAGTTTTTATGAAACATTGTATTATATCTTTAAATTACCTTAAATTTAGACAACTTCTTCAACTTCGATATCACTCCTTCTGGGTGCTTGTGTTCCACATCTTTTTTGTCGTTTATACCTTTTAATTAGATCGTCGTACTCAGATTTAGGAACATCGTCATCACAGGTGGTTACTTGGCGATATCTCTTATAGCTGTTTTCCCAATGTTCCAAATTGAATCTTAACTGCTGGATACAGCAGTTTTCTATATCTTGTGATTCCAAATAGTCATTCAATGCCATGTAAAGTGGCATCGCAATATTTTTGATAAACCCTGCTTGTGATTTTGATACATCTGTTGTTTCTCTATCACAATACATTGACACCGGTAAGTTATTTTTCTTTTCTAAGTCTCCTTGTGTAAAAAATTCTTCACATACAAGAAGAGTCCATCTCTCATGAATTTCCAAAATTTTTGCTGCGTGGCCTATATCAGCTGCTTTTATGCTCATTTTCATAACATCCATCCTTTGTTCAGGCGTGTCTAAAGGTTTCAAAGAATTATTCATCGTTTTTGCTCTAAACTGCCCTAGCAACTCAAAATGTCTTCCCATATCAGTAGCTAAAATCATATCAATTATTTGTTTTCTCGCCACACATCAGTGCTCAGTATCTAGGCTTTTTAGTATATTTTTATCATCTTCTTGCATTAATTGAAACACTATTGATGAGTGCATATTTTCTAGTACTGAAACGTCGTTATATCTTATCGCGAGACTGTCTCTTTTATTAATAAGAAAACGATTAGTATACCCAGGGTGTGCTACATCGTGCCCTAAATTCGCGATAACTGATGTAAGGATTTCAATTTCTGTAAGATAGTCAGACAGTCTGGATTTACTTACAAAATAAATAAAAGAAGCCAAAACATCGGCAGCATGTGAAGAGTTGTGGTAAGGATTTTTGTTATATTTTAATTCTAGATCTTCTAGAAAAGTTATATATAAATCCTCATCTAAATTAAAGGCTTCATCAAGCCTGTATTTCTGTATGCAATATTTCCCAATAATTACAAGTGGTCTGCCATCTGTGCAATCTTTTAAGAAAAATGTGTTGAAATTTCATTGTTTCCCAACCTGTTTAAGTATTCCAATTAATTCATCGACGTCATATTTTACAGCGACTTCTGACGTTTTTAGTGTCCTGAATTTTTTTGGTCTTCTCACTTCTAATCTATTATGATTACTCCAGGTTTGCTGTATAAAAATTTGGTCTTCTTTATCAAGTCCTTTAGTTATAACTTCAATATCAGAAGAATAAATATTTGCTTTTGAGCCTATCAGCTTCATAACTTTATTTAAGTTATCAAAAACTTGTGAAAGCTTTGGCTGGTTTTCCGATGAGGATTTAGTGATCATTGCTTGGATGGCAACTATCGAATCTTTTACACCAATCATTACTTCTTCAATTTCTGTTTTAGGTTTTTCTTCCTCAGGTTTTTTTAAATCGGTTTCAGGAGCTGTTGCGGAACTTTTAATGGTGTTAAAATTGATTCGTGCTTGGACTTCTTCTTTATAGAAGTTCCGAGTCTCAAAGATAATCATAATCATATAGGATCCAGATTCAAATAGTGTGGTTTCAACAGGCTTTTCAGTCTGCAAACTAATTACTAGGAATATAATGCCGATTATTATACTTCAAAATGCATATTCTAAATAATTGGTATGCAAAATAAACCGCGATACAGCTAGCATCACAGTCAGACCAAACATACTCGAAAAACAGCTATCTGTGCCATCATTAAAGATCCATTCCTGAACATAAGTATCATTCAGAATTAAGGCAAGAGCTGTAAAGATATGCGGAAATAGTAAGAGATCAGATCGAAACCTCCTTAAAAATCTTCCTAAAAAGACCAATAGAAATATGCATGAATTTATAAAAACGATTGCAAGCATAAAGCACATTTGGAATTTGAAAATTTCCTGTGTGGTATGATCAGCCACATAGTTGAAAATATAAAATAATATATAGAGAAATACTATTCCATAATAGCACATAAAAAAGTTGTGTCTTGATGTATAAGGATTTTCATCTGATGTTTTAGATTTTGTGCGACCAAATATCACTGCTTCTTGATAAGCCGCCTCGATCGATCTTCTTGGAAATTTCAAAGAAAACTTCGGGAGCACAGAGTTGAATTCTGTAGGTAATGTTTTTTCAGCGTATGTCAATGTAATAGGGTTTGTGGCTGTTGGGCTATCTGGCTTCATGTTTTTATTAACTACCAAAGCTGTACATAAATTAATTCAGCTGCCTACAATTGTAGGGAATATTCAAAATCGTATAAGAATCTATATGATCAAATTTCTAAAGATTTATGCATAAGATTAAATTTCAAAACAGTCGATTTTTTGACAAAAATCGAGTGATTATCGTTTTTTAATAAAGATATGAAGAGTTTTTATACGATATTGAGGAAATAAAATTGCTAAAATTAAACAGGCAATTTAGGATAAAGAAAAATATGATAAGAATCTTGGATTTTAAATTCCATACAATGGTTTTTACTGAACAGAAGATTTCATATTGAAAAGGATATCTTGGGCAGCTATGTATATGGTGAGAAAATAAATTTAATGAACATGTGGATGCATTGTAAGATTTAGCCAATATTTATTTTTTCAATTAATTATGCGGGATTAATTGCATAATGATAAATTAATTCGACATTTATTGGAATTTTATTTATGCAATATAACTTTTCTCTATGATAATTTTGCTTTGATAAGCGGATAAAATTATTAGAGAGCAGAAATAAACATGATTTAATTTTATTGAGCTTTACTATTGGTAAAACTTCTATTTTTAGAAAATTTATCAGATAGATTAGCAGTTTCATTTTCTTTCCCTTCCTTATTAATTTAGCATAATGCTGGTATTTTTAATATTCTCAATATATTTTAAGCTCATCAAATAAAGCTTCTTGAGCTCTAAGTGCTTATATATACATTTAACTTTTTGAAATTTCGTTCATAAAAATTCTTTTCAAAATCCATATTTATACTCTCCAATAATTATTGAAAATTTTGCATTATAGGCATATCTCTAATATCATAAAGCATCTCATTGACGAAGAATATTCTAATTATAGTCTTTGTTTTAGATGCAGAAGCTTTAAGCAAGCAAAATATATAGAATGCTTTATAATGATTTTATTAGCAGACATCAAATGATTTTAAATATATATTGAATAAAATCTAAATAATCGGTCAATTTAAAATTTAATTAAACTAAGCATTCTCCTTTTTGCTCTTTTTATCTGGTTCCAACCGCTAATTCTAATGAAAAAATCCTTAATTGATGATAATAAAACCATACTAATGTTATAAAATTACAAGGTGTGAGCCTAATTAGTACTTGAACAATTATTTTTGCATACTTATTATATTTTTAAGAATGAAGAAAAAATTTGCAATTGTATACTATAAAACTTAACGAGGTTAATAATGTTAGGAACTTTTTATAATTTGAATTATAGTAAGAAATTCAAAGTAATAAAATAAAGAAAGTTGAGTATAGCCAAATAAAAGGTTAAATTTATTAAATATTTCTTTTATATAAGAATCCTTCTAAAATGAATGGGTTTTGTAAGAAAAGATAATAAATTAAACAACCAAAAATATTAGAATGAATATCCAATTTGTTTATAACTAAGTAAAATTACCAGTTAAAATTATGAATCAAGTTTTGCATAAGACGAGAAAACGTTTGTAAAAGTGCTAATTCTGTGTATTAAAAATAAATTAAAAAGGGTTTACCCATGAACTCTGCCATCATTAAAGTATTTTTGTAAAAATAATAATAGAATAGAAAAATCCATAATTTTGAGCAATTTAAAAAATATTTTTATATTTAATAATCTAATAAAATTATCTATGAACATTCGCTTAGGAAGCTACAAGCCTATACTAAAAACAAATGAAATCATCCCTTATATAAATTTCAGAAAAAGCAAGCCTAAAGGTGTATTTCGTCATCGAAAATCTAAAACATTTAATGCACTTATTATAAATCTAATAAAAGAAAAAGCAAATGAAAGTCCTCATCTCCAAAAAAATAAACAAGATAATCCATTATCTGCGTTTATCAAGCCTTCAGATCATCTTTTTGAAAAATATACTAAAAAGAGAGAAAATAAAAAACCTGGGCCAATAGTAACTGATACATTGAATTTTGATGATGATTTAAATAGTGGAAAATTAAGAATCCCATTACCTAAAATAAAGCAACATGGTAGCACAAAAAATCTTGATCCAATAATTGTAAAACAGAAAAAAACACCAAATTCGTCAAGGATTAGTTCTTTATCTAAGCCAGTATCACGAATATCTTTTTCAGGCCAAAATTCACCTATACAAGATAGAGAAATCAAGATAAAAAACGAAAGGATTAGATATAGCTCTACTTCTTTATTGATTCCAATAGGAAAAATATTAAAATCTAAAAACATAAATCTTGAAGAAAATAAGGAATTCAATGAAACTTTGAAAATGAAATTATCTAAACTTCACAAAAAGAGTCAAAGATATCATGCGCTAAAAAGAAGTAAAGATGACCTTTTATCTGTATATCTTACAGCAAGAAATTAATTTTAGAATAATTAAATTAAAATCTTTTTTGTTATTTCCAAACAATCGAACTGATATATATACAATATCATACATTTTTAGAAATTTAACATTTCTATTAGTAAGCAAGAAGTTAATCTATAATTTTTTAAATTCAGTCAATATATCTTCTGGGAAGTTAACATTTAGCATTTTCATCAGCATCTGTATTATTTGAGTATGTTTTTGAGTGTTTTCTTGTTGCTTTTTGATAAATAAATATTCTTCTATTAATCTTCGTATCCACTTATATACTCTATTGAGACCAGGTTTCTCAACAGAATTTGGAGGTGAATATTTGACAATCAAAGAGCTTATTTTTTGGTGAAAATCTTGCGCATCACGTGACAATTTTGCATCTTTTACTGCAGCTGAACAAGCTTCTGCTAGCTCAGCTGCATGCTCCACCTTCAAAATTACCATAAGCTGCCCAATAATTTTCCTCATGAATGCTCCCGTTAATTCTTTTTGTGGTGATTTTTTTGGCCTTGGCAGAGTTCTAGGAGAATTAAGCCTTTCTTTATGTTCATTTGTGCCTTCTAGATCTTTATGCCAATACAATTTTTCTATACCTTTCAAAATTTTTAATCCTTTCTTAATTGGTGCATTTTTATCAATTGTTTTTAATTTTTTTAAACTTAATGCGGAGTGAAGTGATAATTTTCGTTTGATTTCCGAGTTTTCTGTAGAAAGTGCTGTTAATTTAGTTTCTAATTCTTTACTTTTCTCTGCAAAATAATTTCTTTCTTTTTTTACAGTTAGGTAATTTTGTTCTAATACGTTGATTTTCGCAGATTTTCTTTGAAGTTCTTCTTGAATTTCTTCTTTTTCTTGCATATAATCAACTCTCGCCTTTTCAAGGTCAGATATTCTATTTTTTAAATCACTTTTGCTTAATGTCCCAGAATCCCTCAAAGAATTTTCTTCAATTTCTCTTAAAATTGCTTCATTTTTAGCTTTTAAAGTTTTAACTTGTAGCGTTGCTTCAAATAATTCTCCCTTGAGTTCTGTAATTAAATCATCTTTATCCGTTATTTCATCTTCATATTTCTCTATATTTTTGATCATTTCTGCTTTCCAGCTTAATAATTCATCAATTTGGTCTTGCTTGTGGGCTAATTCTTGTTCTACTTTGCTTAATTCTGGAAAATTATCGTTTTCTACCTCTTCTATAGACATTTTTTTGGGGTATCAGCTTGAAGATGTAGGATCCATAGTTTGAATATAGTTTTGGCGCTTAGGCGATTGGGTATCACTGAATGAGCTGTTTTCATCTCTAGAGTTTCCACCAAATGCTACGTAATTCGAAACATAAGGTGTGTGATAGTTTGTATTTGGCTTTGTTGTCGTTGTATTGTCAATATTATCGGGTGGGTATTTTTCATTCGGTTCTGGAGTTTTGATTGAAAATTGAGAATTTGCTTGAGATATATCAGGGATGTAAGAGGAAGAACTCTCTCCAAGAAATGAGCTTTGCATTCGTTTTAAAGAATTTTTAATTGTGGAAATTCTTTCATCAACGTCGTAGTCTTGAGCAGTGGACATGATGTTTAAATATTAATTTTTTCGATTAATTTATATTCTTTAAAATATTGGTAATTGAAGGAATAATAACTTGAAGCATTCATTGACTTATGCAATATCTGAATGCTAGTTGAGACTATTTATTATGGATTTATTCAATAGAGCTGCGAATCAATTTTAAGGTAGCTATTAGACGTAGATATAGCGATTATTGGGTTTTTTAGCATCTTATCTATTATATGATATAGGATCAAATCCCAATTTGCTTTCCTAACTCGTTGACAAACAAATTCGAGAAATATGTAGATTAATCATACAGATTTGCTATTTCATGAGTTGATTCTAAAATTGAGTAGAAAATCAAGTCAAGAGTTGACTCTCACATTTCATACCCCATACAGAGTTAAAAATTGTTATGCACATATTGAGGATGATAATTATGCATTTTCTAGCTCTTCCCCTTTAAGAGGGAATAGAAAATCTTTCTTAGCATCATCATAATCTTCTCTTTACATATCAATTTTTTATCCTTTTCAATTAAATTCATTATTTTTACCACTTCATTTCTCTCTTGATCTTAATCCCTTTCCATGAAATATTATACTTAACTCAAGGCTCAAATGGTAAATGGCTACCATAGGTACACTCCAGATTTGTCGAAATTGGAAGAGTTGCATACGTTAATTTTGGACCTGAAAAAGACAAATTGTGCGTGATTGTGGACGTAATCGACGGGAAAAGAGCTTTAGTTGATGGTGCAGCTACAGGAGTCCTTCGTCAGCAAATGCCTTTTTCAAGACTTTCATTGACAGAGTTTGTGCTTCCAGTTAAGAGAAATCAGACCTCTGCAAACGTTGCAAAGATTTTCACTGATTCTAACATATTATCTAAGTGGCAAGAAAGCACTCATGGTAAACAAATTGCATCAAGACTTAGAAGAGCAGAACTCACAGATTTCGATAGATTCAAACTCATGGTCAACCAAAAGAAAAAGTCACAATTGGTCAGACAAGAACTCAAGAAACTCAAGCCTAAGCATTAATTTAATAGATTAGATAGTTTCTTAAAATGTTGTGATAGATGCAATATTTGGTAGAAATCCAGGAATAAATGAATATATTAAAAATCATTGAAGCGAGGTTATTGAGGATTTAAGTCTTTACCAAAATTATTGTTTGTGTTTATAAAATACAAAGCATTATGGGAGATAAAAATTAATTTGAAAATATGAGTTTAATATGAATTTGCATTTTAATCGTTGCAAAAAATGAAATTTATTCTGATTATACAACATTTTTTTACTATAATTTTTACAAATTTCAAAATCATGATGATTTTTTTTCCGAGCAGCTCTAAATCTGATAATTATATCATTTTATTACTGATAGCACCTGATATTCTAGATCCTTTATAATAAATGGCAAACCCTGAATAGTAATTTTTATCAAGTGACTATCTCTTCAAGCTTCTTCTAATTGGAGATTCAGGAGTCGGAAAATCAAGCTTACTCCTTCGTTTCGCTGACAACAGCTATTCAGAGAGCTTCATTGCGACCATTGGGGTAGATTTTGTATGATTCATGTAGAAAATAAAGACAGTAGAGGTGGAGAACAAAGTGGTTAAGCTTCAAATCTGGGATACTGCAGGGCAAGAGAAATTCCGAACTATCACCTCTTCTTATTATAGAGGCGCCCATGGGATCATTGTTGTATATGACGTAACAAACAGAGAGTCCTTCGAAAATGTCAAAAACTGGATGAACGAAATTACAAGATATGCCAGCGAAAATGTGAACCGCCTACTAGTAGGCAATAAATCAGATTTAGAAGGCAAAAAAGCCGTTACTTATGATGAAGGAAAAGAGCTAGCTGATTCAATGGGGATTAATTTTATTGAAACTTCAGCTAAAACTTCAGCGAATGTAGAACAATCATTTTTAAGAATGGCTGGAGAAATCAAAGGAAGAATTGCGTCAACTACGTCAAAGGCACAACCAAATGCTCAACCAAAAGGACAAAAACTGGCGGGTGGAAAATCATTGACCCAAAAGAAAACTGGCTGCTGCTAAGGGTAAATAAATACAATTATTTTCATAATTAAGAATAATGCTATTAAATTATTTGCAACTTGAGCATAGAATCAATATTTAATTTGAGTAACTTGTAAATAAAAAATTGATTTCTACCAATTCATGGAGAAGAAACTTGAGCTGATAAGTATTATTCTGATCACTGCATTGCTACCGAGGAATATATATGATGAAGAAATTATATTTAAACAGAAAAATCAGCTTAAAAATGAATAAAATCAAGAATATAATCATTATTAGCATCGTAATTATAAAATTATGACATAAATATTGAAGGTTGCTATAGAATTACTTTCTATGAAAATACAAAAAACTCCCAGACTCTTTATATCAAGAATTTAAATGATAGGGCTAACAAGCATGAAGTAAAACGGCCTCTATTTTAATTATTCTCAACGTACGGTCATATTTTATGAATCTTTGTCAGTAGAGCTCTCCAAAAAGAGAGGACAGGCTTTTATTACTTTTGGCAATGCTAATGATGCGATGCTTGCAAGGCAAGAGTTCCAAAATTTCAATTTACTACAAAAAAATCTAATTGTAGGCTACGCAAGGGTGAAAAGTAATATTATTGCTAGAAAAGAAAGTCATTCAACAAGTAATTAAATTCCTTAGGCTTGCAGTTGCTGATATTACTTTTGATTAAGTCCTTATCCTACTTATTCTGATCCGCTTTTCGTAAAAGGCTTTCTGAATTCTTCGCATAAACCCATTCAATTTACTTCTTGCATTTGTGTCATTTGTTTTCTGCGATATCATTCTCCTTGGTTATGCATGTTGTATTTCATCTGCCTTTGATTTCTAAGCAAATAAATTAATTTACGGTATATATACAAATATATAAATAATTTAAAGATTATAGTAAAGAAATTAAATATTTTTTGATAAGATTGAATTGCTTCTTTTGAAATAATTTGGACTTTGAATTTGCTTCCTTTCAATTTGTTTTTCCTTAATTTCTTGCTCTTCTCTCAGATTTTCACTTATAAGCTCCAAATCAACTCTAGCAGAATTCTTATAAAAGATTTGCTCAAATAAATCCTGAAATTCCTCCTTGGTATATAATTCTATAACTTGCTCGATATCTTCCTTTTTTGTAAATTGATATGACCCCCTTGTAATTTCATTCATAAATCTATCAAATTTGTCCAAAAGTGCAACATCTTTCTGTGCCCAGCCATTTTTCGCAGAATTTTTAATTTCGTTATATGTCTCATCTGTAATCTCAAGCATTTTTTGTCTCATTGTATCTATAAAGCATGAAATTCTTTCAGTTACATATGCACAGCAGGAGACTGAAGATTGAATATTTATTGAAAGATATAGGATCCCTCGGTTTTTACGATGACTTGCGAATACGCTATAACCGAGTTGTTCTTTTGTTCTCAAAGTTGTCGAGCAAGGCTCCTTTAAAAACTTTCAAATTATACGCATGCCAGCAAGGGCTATTGGATCTTCAGCTCTTATTTGCCATATTGAGATCACAGCAGAATTTTTATTTGTTTTATCTTCTATGTGTTTTGAATAGACTAGATTTGATATAGATTTATCTGTAAAAATTGATGGAATATTAACAACTTGATTATTAGGATAATCATCTTTAGAAATATATTGAATATTTCTTTTCCTTTCAAATATACTTGTTACAGTCTGGACCATATTTAAAGCTGATTCTTCATTTATGCATCCTAAGATTAATCATTCAAATCTAACATTCTTTAACCATTTTTTGCTAAACCAAAGGATATCTTCAAAAGTAACATTTCTTAATGCCTTTAATTTTTCTTGGTGTGAAAAATATCCATTTACAGACACCAAATCTCTAAACATGTTAGAAGCTTCTTCTATTGGATTCGGTGATAATGCTAAGCTTTCAAGAGAAGCTTTTTTCTTTACATAGTAAATATTAAAGATTGAAGAGTCGGTTTCAGTAATTTCAAAAGAGGATAAAGCACTGATAACTGTCTCGAAAAAATTAGTAAATCTTTGGCTATATCCATTCAAATTTATTTTTAGCCCATAATATGTGATATCAAATGATAATTTAAGCCCAGCACATTTGGCGAGATAATCAGTTTCTCGGAATTTATGATAAAACATGTCGTTTCATAACTGAGCCAAAACATGGAAAAATGGGTTCAAATGGACAGCGCAATCTCCACAATAAATCATCGATTCAGCTATTATTTTATCAACTTTAAATGAATTGTCAAACATATGCCAGACTGTATTTTTCTCATCATCTACCAATAACTTTGGGATTGTCTCTAAATGTTGTGGTTCTTCTGTATGAAATAAAGTTGGTATGAAATCATTAGGAACAGGCAAGTCTAATATTAACTCTTTATTGCTATTTCTCCTTGGTGATATCATTTTCGCTAATAAATTATCTGAAAATCTTTCTCGACTATAAAGAGTTCCATAAAAACTTTCTTCAGCCATATTACTTTTGTCGAATTTTTTGCAAAGAAAATATATCTGTAAATTTGAAGGTATCATCAAGTCAAGCAGGGACCTTATAAGCTCTGGATTCCATTCTTCTCTAACATTTGGACCTGAAATTATTTTTTCAGGAGGATATTTATGAAGATTTCTTGATAGTGCTATGACTTCATCTGCAGGGTCTTTTTCACACTTATTATTGAAATTTGCGATATCCATAAATCTTAGCTCATCAAATACCCATTTTTGGATCCCTCGTTCCTTGAGCATTTCAATGTATTCGTGCACCAATTCAACTACGCGATCGTAATTTTTAAACCCTTTTTTAGTTAGGTTGATAGTAATCACAAATAAAGAAAAAGAGGAAAGATCAAAAGAAATTTCTGTGAGTAAAGCACTAGCTAATTCTTCATTAGTGAGTGCAGATAATAAGCTATTTTTTCCTTCATGGCCTATTAAATGACTTAAGTATTTTCCAGGCTTACTGAGGTAATATTGAGTTAACCCAGGAAATTGTCATACGAATTTTATTTCTTTTTTATTTTTCACTGAAATAATTTTGGTTAAAGTACTGTTACTAGTCTCATCAAAAGGCTGCTCTTCAAGCTTATCAGGTGGTAATTCTTTATTAGGGACGTTAGAAAAGCATTCTTCAATCCATTTTTCTAATATTTCAATTGGTTCTTTCCCTAAGACAGCTACGCTCATCAAGTTACTTGAATATCTTTCTTCATAAAGCTTTTTAACTTCAGTATAAATTTCTGGCTTATTTAGGGTTTCTAAACATCCAGTTCCAAACATCCCAAAAGGATGTCCAGGCTTTGAAGCCATTCTTAGCAATCTATAATATCTCCTTTCATCATTTTTTATGTTTTTCTTATGCTCAGCATCTACAGCTTTCATTTCTCTGCTTACTGCATCCTCACCTAATAAAGGCTGAATAAAAAATTGAGAAAAAATATCTAATGCTTCATGTAAGTCTTGAGAAGAAACGCTAAAGTAATATCTTGTATTTTCTTGAGAGGTAGCAGCATTATTACGGCCAGCATGCTTGGAAATGAAAGATTTGTAGTAGTTTTCCACTGGGTACTTTTCTGTACCCATAAATAGCATGTGCTCTAAAAAGTGAGCTAAACCTTGAGTTTCGGGAGGGTCTGAGATATTCCCAACTTCAACGTCAACTGCAGCTGCAGAAATATCAGTTGTGGGATCGCTTATAGCTAAGCATTTCATTTTGTTTGGCAATTCGAAATACTTGTAGAGGCGACTATCAATAGGGGATTTTTCTATAGCATCCATGCTGTTTTTTTAATGTAAGGATATAAAGATTTATTAATAAAATATATTCACAAAAGGTATCAAAACACAAGGGCATAAATAAACAATTTTGCCAAAAATTATATGATTAAAATTATATTTAAATTTAGAATTTAAAGCATTAATATTTAATAAGAATAATGGATTATGCCAAAAGCACTTTGTATTTATAACAAAAACAAAGAGTTTCTATCTCAAATCAATAAATTCTTTGAGTTAATGAATAAAACACAGTCATAATGTTTTCTTTCCAAGATAAGCAATCTTTAATCTCACTTTTATCAATTTCGCTCCTAATTAACTATTTAAAAGTTAATTTACACTTAACCTTAGTATTTAATCTTTTTATATCAAAAATTTCAATAGACTCTTTCAATTGCTCATTCAGGCTTAAGCCTTAAAATTTTTTAATTTTCTAAAATTATGACATGGGTTTCATATTAAACTAATTTTATTTATCAAATTTTATTGGAAAAGCATGATTTATATGATAATTGTCATTCCAGCTAAAAGGTTTTTTTTTTAAGATTATATTTAATGCACATAATTAAATTTAATAAAGAGTATTTAGTAAATCGTATAACATTTGAAAATTAAAATTAAATTATGTCTATGTCAAATAGAAGTGAGCCAATATCTCCATCTATATTCTTGCATCACAGGCCATCAACATATGGACTATTAGGTCACGAAAACCATGAAAACCAATCCATCCCTATTAACCCAAATTTACTTTGGTTTACCAGCCCATATATGGAAGATAAATTTATCAAAAGCATTTATTGTGATCGTAAAGACCGTAAAACGCTCTCATTAGAGTTCAGAAGTAGCTTACTAGTATTTTATTTATATCTAACCCTTTATGTCACGATCTTGATAGCTTTTTCTATTTTACTGAATGCAGATAATGAAATGCCAGACTCAAATTTAAGATTCCACTTGATTTTCCTGTCAATGATTCTGATTATTTCTTACACGATTTTATATTCTTTTCATAAAAGCACTTTTTGTTTATACCATTGCAGATTGTTTTTAATGTTACTGGGATTTTCGTTTTTGATTTATTTAATAGTGGGAGATCAAAGAGTTTTAAGCGGGATGCTATCAGAAGATTATCACAAAAGTCAAATCCCAAGTACTGTTGGGGTTATTTGTTGGATTATTATGATGAGAAATATTTTATTTGACAGTTTTTATTTAGTAGGGATACTTTGTATTTCAAGTATAGTGCTATTTTTATCGTTTTCGCTTTCATATTCTCCTTTAAATGATTATTCAGTTATAGCAGAATGTGCGATCATGATTTTGTTTTTAGGGCTGCAAGTGATGGAATCACATAAATTTGACTATAGGTCGAGGCAACTGTTTTATAGAGCTGAGAGAGAAAGGGAAAATTTTTATATACCAGAAGTTGATGTGAGTATGCAAGATGTGATTAAGTCAGAAATTGAGTATCTTGTAAATTCTTGTGATTCGATCAAAAATGATATTAAATACGGCTACTCTGTTGTTATGTTTAAAGACGTTAAAAATAGACTAAAAAACGCTAGCATTGAAGTAGAAAAAGTAAAAAGAAGAATTGCCCATGGGCATTATTATAAAGAAATCAGATTTCAAGAAGCCAAAGATATTGATGAAGAAGACATAGAATTTATTAATCAAAATTACATGGAAGTCCGGCAGACCCAAGACGCTTTTGAAATCATGGTCCCAAAAAAGTTCACATTTACAGAAGAAGAAGACAAAAATAAAAAGGCTTTTCCTTTTAGAAATTATGGAGCTTCTGAGCTTGAAAGTGTCCTATCAACGATTGGAAAAAACTGAAATTTTGATATTTGGTTTATATATAACGCCACTGGAAGCAGTATTTTTGTAATCGCAAAATACCTTCTGAAAAAATTTAAATTAAATGAAACTTTTAATATTCCAGAAAGTGTGAGCGACTTGTACTTCAAAACAATTGAAAAAGGGTATAATAAAAATCCTTATCATAATGCTTGTCATGCAGCTGATGTACTTCATTGTGTGCTGTTTTTTATTAAGCATAGTAGTCTTCATGGATATTTATCAGAACTTGATATTTTATCTTCAATTATTGCATCATTAGGTCATGATGTTGGACATCCAGCCTTGACAAATCGGTATTTGATAAATAATCATGATGAGCTTGCTTATCAATATAATGACCAAAGTGTATTAGAAAACATGCACTGTTCTAATACTTTTACTATAATGCAAAAACAAGGATGCAATATTTTAGAAGGAATTACAAGCAGTGATTGATTTAAGGCAAGAAAACTAGTAATAGATATGATATTAGGAACGGACATGTCTAAACACTTTGAACTGCTTGGAAGGTTTAGGACAAGAGCAATTAATTTATCAGATTTAGATATTGAAAAAGCAGATGACAAAGTTATGATACTAGCAATGGCATTAAAATGTGGAGATATAGGCCACAGTGCCAAAGTAAAAGATCTCCACGAAAAATGAACCCAACTGGTATGTGAAGAATTTTTCAACCAAGGGGATTTAGAGAAGAAAAATAAACAGCCAGTTTCTATGTACTGTGACCGTGATAACACAAATATACCAAAAAGCCAAGCTGGATTTATAAAAAATATTTGTCTACCGTTATTTGAAGTATGATGCAGTTATTTGAAATCTGATGTAGTCAATACTCTTGTACTTGAACAAATGAAGAAAAATTTAGCAATGTGGGAGGCGAAATCAGTAGGGAGAAGGGTAACACAAAAAATCTACCAGTCAGATGAAAATAATAGCCAAGGGAGTTTTGAGTGGCAAAGGCATGTTAGTATATCATATGATCAAATTAATAAGCCTACATTATAATCTATGTAATTACAATTAATTTTTAATAGAAGAGTTTGCAATCTTTGCTGAATTACAAAAATAATTGAAAGGCTTTATGAAAAAGCAGATATATGCAATTAAAAATGATTAAAAATTCTTGTCAGGATTATATTAATGGCTAATATTTAATTCTAAAATGGGCTGCTACCAAAGTAAAGAACCTGAGTCATCAATGCAGTACCCTGAAGTGATCCAAAGATCATGCCAACAAAAAAATATAAAAGATATCTTCCAATACCCACAAGTATCAAAAGATAAACAACCAATATATCAGAACCCATCAGGCACGAATAATCAAAAGCAAGAAAAGTTTCCTTTAGAAAACGAATCTTCTGATGTATCCTCAAAACGAGAAAATCATAGAGAAAGTGACGAGTTCTATAAAGTCAGTGAAAAATTTTCGATTAAAAGGCTTGACGACCTTGCATTTCCTGATAAAAGATTTGATTTAATTTTAGACTCTTTTCCAATTTTATCAGAAAATCATGAATGGTCTCAAATAATTTCTGAGCCAAATTTAAAAATCGAGCAGAGACCTACAAGTATTTTTAAGGATCGAATTATGCTGAAATGCAAAATTATTTTCGACCAAAAAATATCACTTGCTAAGATTGTGGAAACTTTACATAAGCCTGAACTTATAAAAATCTGGGATATTTCAATTGATGATATTACTTTGATGACTGGGAAAACTTTTGAAGATTCGGTTGTGATGGTAACAAGAACGCTTAAAGGGAAAGAAAGGAAATTTATAGACAGATGGTCGACAAGAACAAATAATGGAGTAATTATTTCTATTGTAATGGCTGATAAAGAAATGCCTGAACTAGAAGAAAATGGAGAAACTGTTTTCCAAAGCATAAACATAGAAGAAATAAATGCAGGAACAAGGGTGACAATAATTCAGCAATTAGATGTTAAAATACAGGGGAAGATCGTTGAAGGACAAATTATTGAAAACTTCAAAAATTCTGTTATTAAGCTAAGAGAATATGTGAGTAAATAACAAAATTTAAGAATTTTGGAATAATAAAAATTTAAACTCTTTAGCACATAATTAAATTAATTTGATATTTTCAACACAATCTTCCCAGAATTTTCATTTTTCTCCATAATTTCATGAGCTTCCGCAATTTTTTCAATTGGGAATGTCCTATAAATTATTGGCTTTAAAACACTATTCCTAAAAGCATCTAGAATTCCATCATCAATAAAAGATCTCACCAAATCAGCTTTATACTCATCAGATCTATTTCTCAATGTTGTCGAAATCAAACTTATTCTTTTCCCCATCATTCCTCTTAGAGATACTTGATTTACCTGATGTCCCCCCATTGTCCCATAAATAACCCATCTTCCATCTAGCCTAATTGCATCTAAATTATCTTCAAAATAATTAGCTCCAATGCAATCCAAAACAATATCAGCTCCTCCAAACTCTTTAACTTTCTGTTTAAATGATTCTGTCTTATAATTTATAGCAAGATCCGCCCCTAAATTTTTGCAGAATTCCATTTTCTCTTGACTGCCACAAGTAATAGCAACTTTTAGGCCTTTTAATTTAGCTAATTGTATAAGTGCAGTTCCTACACCGCTAGCTCCAGCATGAACTAATACTTTTTCTTGTGCTTTTCCTCTAGCAATATAAAATAATAGCTGATAAGCTGTAACCCAGCCTTCAGGAATTGCAGCAGCTTCTTCATAAGATAAATTATCAGGAATCGGCATAAGGTGATCTGATTGGACAGCAGCATACTCAGCATATCCTCCACCTGGAAGAATCGCCATAACTCTTTGCCCTGAAGCTCAATTTCTTGTAGATTGAGCTACTTCTCCAGCACATTCTAGGCCTATTATATCAGAAGCTCCAGCTGGAGGAGGATAAAATCCTCGTCTTTGTAATAGATCTGCACGATTAAGAGCAGTTGTATGAACTTTTAATAAGACTTCATTAGGCTTTGGTACAGGAATTGGAACTTGGGAAATTTGAAGAACTTCTGGGCCGCCATATCTCAATAAAGTTACTGCTCTCATCATTTTAATGCAAATTATTTATATTAAATATACGAACTTAATAAATAGCTTTCATTCCTCTATTATTCAATAAGTAATTAAAATACGTTAGGCTGGTAGTTGCTAATATTGCTATTGATTGAGTCTTTATCCTGCCTATCTTGGTTCACTTTTCTATAAAGGCTTTCTGAGTTCTTCGCCATAATTGCCATTCTATTTTCTTCTTGCATTTGTCGCATTTTTTCTCTGCGTTCTCTTTCTCTTTGGTTGTGCATGTCGTCCATCATCTGCCTGTGCTCTTCAACCCTTTGGTCTTCTCTTCTCTGTCTTTCGCGGCGCTCTTTTTCTTGTTGTTCTCTCATCATAAGCTGGAGATTTGCATCTTGCTTCACTTTTGACTGATGGGCAGCTTTTTCTTCAGAACTGCCGAATAACATAACCCTTCGTTGCTCTTCGGTTTCTTGGCGACGTTGGCGCTGCTGGTCATACCTTGCTTGTTCTTGGGAAAAGTCAGAATCTATTGAGCTGTCGTTGCGACCATTGTAAGCTCGGGTTTTACGGAACATGATGTTGTTTTTGGAGTCCTGCATCTTTTATTAACTCAACCATTAATCAAGCTTTAAATTTTGCTTTATTTTTTTCAGGAATTCATTAGTTTTACTTGGAAATAGATTTTAATTAAGGTTTATTATATAGATTTATAAAAAAATGCTAAGAATAGACAAAGAATGCATGTGTCCAGTTTGTCTTGATATTCTTAGAGATCCGATTATCTTAAATTGCTCTCATAATCTCTGTTATGAATGTGCTGCACAGCTTATTACTGTTATTAGCCTCAGAGAAAAAGATGTAATCTCTATTTAGTCAAAAGCTTTCTCATGTCCAATATGTAGACGCTGCACATTTCTGACCTCGCTTTCTCCAGATTGCTTACCGAAAAACATAGTGCTCAAAAACATAATTGACAACTGAAAAACAGCTCAAGAGCCGTCTTCTCATATCTTTTGCCAACACTGTGGAGAAAAGCCTAAGTATGCAACAAGTGAATGCATTACCTGTGAATCTACACTATGCCAAGATTGCTCTGTTTCCCACTTATCGAAATCTAAGTTTGCGCATCATAAAATCCTTCATTTAAGTAAAGTAAAACAAGAATTATGCATGGAACATCATTTAGAAGAAGATCTATTTTGTATAACTGACTGTGCTAAATGTTGCATGAAATGTGCCCAATTTTCAGCACTCCACAATGGTCATACCATCTTGACCAGAGAAGACGCCAAAGTAAGGCTTTCTGCTGAAATAACCCAAACAAAAGAAACTCTCCCCAAGATATACCAAAGATTAACACTTATAAAAGATGAAATCAAACGCCAATTCGAAGAAATTGAAGAACAGCAGCAAAAAAATACTAACGAACTAGATGAGGTCTGCGACCAATTAAACACTAAGGTTGAAGCCATTCGAAGTATTACAAAATCAAAAATCTGCAAAAGTTATGAAACTTTAAAACAAAATTTAATTGAAAAAGTTGTCACACTTGATGGGGTACAAAAGCAAGCACAAGAATTATCAAATTTGCCAGATGATTTGTCGCTGTATCAAAAAGCTAAAGAACTTTCCACTATTGATCCACAGCTGATTATTGGGGATAAGCCAGAAGTAATTTTGCAGTTTAAAAATCAAAGTGCGCTGAATAATTTATTAGAGTCTCTATGTACTTTGGAGCTTAAAACTTCAGAAATTGTAGAAAGTAATAAGCTGTATTATTTAAGCCGAGGGAGTAAGCAGTATATGTGCTTTGATATAGAAAGCCAAAGGATTTCTACTATGTCTATAAGATCTGCTGAAATAATACCTCGATGATCTGGGTTTGTATTACTACCGAATGGGAATATTTTAATTACCGGAGGAAAGTCTAGCAAAGAGTCAGGATCAAAATTGACCACGTTTTATTTGAACCCAGAAACAGGCGATACTATATCAGCTCCGAGTATGATAAATGGGCATTCTTCACATATCTGCTTATTAATAAAAAATGAAGTTTATGTTCTTTCAGGGAAAAACGAAATAAATCAAACCTTAAACCACTGTGAAGTTTTAAACTTAGCCACCCAAAACTGACGAAGCATTGCTAGTATGACATATGGAAGAACCTGCGCATCAGGAGCCCACATCAAAAACTGTATATATGTATTCGGAGGATATCAAACTTCAGTCAACAACACAATTGAACGATACTCTATAGAAGCTAATAATTGGCAACTTTTGTCTACTACTCTCCCTGACAAGCTGTGGCAGCATGGATGTTACACTCTCGACTCCTCCCAAATTTTAATCTTTGGAGGAGAAGGCCCTAGTGATGAGCAGCATAGGATGTCTTACGTCTACAATACAACTACAGACGAATTTTATAATTCAGCAAACATCCCTTTAACTTCCACATGGCTTTTTTTCTGACTTCACGTCACAAGAAAAGGTCATATGTTATATTCTATCAATAAAGAAAATTATGTGCTTAAATACAACATTGTTACAAATACATGGATTCCTTTGGCTAATTAATTTCTATAATATTGGTAAATTATCTATCGCTTTCAATATTCTTTTCTACGCCTAAAGTCCTTGGATCTGTATCTACTTGCTTTTCGAAAGGAATTGCTCTGCGGCTGATATAAGCATAAAGAGCGAGAAAAGTAGCGACGACTGCTATGATGGCTGTGATTGTGATAGGAAATAGAGTGGAGCCAAATTTTTTGGATGAGGAGTTATCAGTTTGCCAAGTGTAGTATTTTTCTGAGTCTTTGCTGACTGAGGCGTAGACTATGTATTCGTTTCCTTGATAAGTAGCGAGTGAGCTATATAAGGTGTAATTAATTGCTTCAGTCATATTGCCAACTCCATATGAAGGGAATTGAATATCTTGTCTATATACTGTTAGATTGGTGAGCTTGGTTTTTGGCTTTTTAATGCTTTTGGAGAGGGCATTAGCGATTATGTCGTCAGATTTGGTATCAAGAGTCATTTCAGGGACTGTATGGTCAGTTATTTCGATATCTGTTTCGTTGAAATCGCTGTATACACAAATGAAATGCATAGAAAGACTTTCAGTGCTTGTATTATTGAGCAAAAGCAAAAGATGATGGTTATAGCCATTTACCAATTGATCATATGAGTGCAATGTGTCTATATATTGATAAAGATCTTCAGATTTTCCAGTGATTTCTTTATATTCTGCATTAAGAGAGGTAACCGTATAATTGACCCATTCCAGAGCGTAAGCAGCGGATAGGATTAAAATTGCCACAATAGCTCTCATTTTCCTATTACAAAAAATGTATTAAAAATTGTCAAAAAGGTATTTTAATGATTTAATGAATATCTAATTTGATTTATCATCAAATATACTGATTATCATATAATAACTAAATAATATAAGTTATTATACTAATCGGTCAAGAAAATCTTTCAACAAAGAAGCATTTTTCTAATAAAACAAGATAGATTTTTCTAAAATCAATATAATGCTAAAATTCATTATTTTTCATTAACTTTTGATCTAACTATCTTCAAGCCATTAATGAAACTTATATTTCTTAAAAAATGGATTCTCAAGAAGAACATATAAAAGTATCAATAAGAGTACGACCATTTCTATCTTCTAACAATTTTTATCCTATCATAAGGGTTGACGATGTGACGTTAATATAGGAAAAAACTATTCATATAGATGATAACGTGCACACTATAACAAGTCACTACGACAAAATTTTTTCACAAAATTCAAGTCAAAAAGATGTTTTTGACTTTGTCTGTCCTTCAGTTTTTCAAACTTTAGAAGGGTATAATGCAACAATTTTTGCATATGGGCAAACAGGATCTGGAAAAACACACACTATTTTTGGTACTGGTTGAGAAAATAATGAACAATTCACAGAAAATTCAAATCAGGGGATAATCCCAAGAGCAATTTCAGAGTTGTTTAGCATTGAAAATGAATATATATCTTTCAATTTTAATTTTCTACAAATCTACAATGAACACTTATATGATCTTTTATCAGATCCTGCCAGAGCAAAATCTTTGAGAATTCGAGAATACAAAAATGAGATCTTTATAGACGGACTTGAAGAAACATCAATTAGATCTGCCAGAGAATGTATGTTGCTATTATCTGAAGGTATTAAAAACAGAGCAGTCAGGCAGACTAGGTTAAATAATCAGAGTAGCCGATCTCATTCAATTTTTCAGTTGTATGTGATCAATAAAAAAGGAGGTTTAAGAAGAAGCAAGCTCAGCTTTTGTGACTTGGCTGGATGTGAAAGATATGATAAAGAATATGATATGAATAATGGCCATATAAATGAATTGAAAAATATCAATAAAAGCTTGAGCACACTAGGAATGGTAATTCATGCGTTGGCAAGCGGAAATAAAGAGCATATACCTTATAGAGACTCAAAGCTGACTAGATTGCTACAAGATTCTTTAGGTGGAAACACAAAAACAACACTAATTGCAACGATTTCTCCACAATTAGAGCACGTAGATACCACAATAAATACACTTATATTTGCGGATAGGGCGAAAGAAATAATGACGAGAGTCAAGAGAAATGAGCCAGAAGCTGTAAATTCGACTGAAATTATTATAAATCTTCAGCAAGAAATTGAAAAACTAAAAAGTCTTTTAAGTGTCGTTAAAGTCGATAATGGGGCGTCAGAGTTAAATAAAAAAGTATTAGAACTGGAACAAGAGAACGATTATTTACGCAGGATTACAGAAAATCAAGAGATTGAATATACTGATGCATCTGAATATAGTGAAGAAGAAAACCATACTTTGGGTTTATCTCCAAGCATAGGAAAAAATCTTCTCCAGCTACCTGATTATTTTTCGTCAAAATCTCAAAAAATTTCTCCAGAGCCATCAGATCATGAAAATTATAGTTTTTCTCCAGCTAAAACAGGTAAAAACACAAAGCGATATGTATTTTCAGAAGACTTCGATTTCATTAACAAACGTGAAACCGACTCCCCATTTCCCCATACAAAAAATTTTGCAGCATATATCGGTGTAAGTTCGCCTATAAGACACGAAAATTTCTATGTACAAAAAGTAGACAGCTCGCCAACAGGTCGGGGTGTCCTTGCAAAATCTACAAAAAATCTTCAATCATTAAATGATTTAATTGAAGAAAAATATATAGATGAAGAGAAGGAGCGAAAATTAGCTGAAGCAAAACTGAGAAAGGTCCATCATAGACTTACTAGACTAGATGAGCTTGAAGCTGAAAGAAAAATGAAATTTAAGTTGGATTTTGAAAGAATAACTTATGAAAAGAGAAGAGAAAAAGACCAAATCCGATTAGAATTAGCAGAAAAAGAAAGAAGAAGACAAATAAGAAGAGAAAAAAGGATCAGGGAGATGCAAAAGATAAAAAAATTCGAAGAAGCAAGAAGGAGAGAAGAAATGGCTCGGTTAGAAGCTATAATGAAGATTGAGGAAAATAATAAAAGAAACGAAGAAAAAAAGCGAGAAAAGTTGTTAGAACAAAAGCGAAAACTAGCTGAATTCAACGCCAGAAAGCAAATAAAACAAGATAAAGGTTTCATTTCAGGAGCCTGGGGATAATAGGTATATATAATTTGAATTATAAAAAAATGGGAGTTTGTTGTCCAAGTGAGCATCAATTTCGATTACCTATTAATGCCCCTAAGATTATCAAATCTGATATTATGGATGGAGACTTCATCATATTTGAAAGTAATTTCTAATCAGATATAAGAAGCCACTACGCTTTTGTAAAAGTTATTGGCCATGGAAAATTCGGAACTGTAAGAGAAGCAGTCAAGCTAAATACAGTCAAGCAAAATTCTTTGACCCACAAAAGTTCATTGCTATCGTCAAGGCAAATACCTGATGGCAAGAAATTTGCTGTAAAATCAATCACAAAAAAAAAGCTAGGCAAGGAAATTTTAATGCTAAGAAGAGAATTGGAGATCCTTAGACAAGTCGACCATCCAAATATTATACAAGTCCATGAAATTTATGAAGACCAAATGTACCTTCATATTGTGATGGAATTATGCACAGGCGGAGATTTATTTGAGTATATTATAAAGCAAGATTATATATCTGAAGAAGAGGCGAGGATTATTATGAGAAAGTTACTATCTGCAGTAAATTATTTGCATAGTTTGAATATTTGTCATCGGGATTTAAAACCAGAAAACTTTTTGTTCTCTTCACAAGATGAAGACGCTGAGCTAAAAATTTTGGATTTTGGAGTTAGCTTGTATGCGCAGCCAGGAGACCAAATGAAAACTGTTGTAGGCACTCTTAGCTATTTAGCCCCAGAAGTATTATCAGGGAATTATGGCAGAGAATGCGACATCTGGTCCCTTGGTGTAATTATGTATCAGCTTTTAACCGGTCGAAATCCTTTTGCAAGTGAATCCAGAGATTTCACTCTGAAAAAGGTCATGAAAGGTGAGGTTAACTTGAATAATGAAGAATGGCTTTATGTCTCCCCTCAATCCAAGCATTTAGTATCAGGGATGCTTCAAAAAAATCCAATATTAAGAATTGACGCTTCAACAGCCTTGCAGCATGAGTGATTTCATATGGAATGTGACTCAACCCAAAGTAATATTGTCTCAAGAGATGTCTTATTAAGAATCAAAAAGCAGCAAAAAGAAAGCAAGCTATGGGTCGAAGGAATGAAATCGATCCTCAGATATCTGTCAGCTGACAAAATAAGAGAGCTAAAAAACACTTTTGTGACCTTAGATGCAGCTGGAACTGGATATATCACCTATGCTAAGTTAAGTGAGGTTATGAATAAGTGTGGAATGGAGATGGGAAACGAAGAAATCGCAAAGATTTTCCAAAAATATGGCACAGAGCCAGGGAAAATTAATTATACAAGCTTCTTAATCGCTACACTTGACAGAAAATATTTAATGAATGAAGAACTTATGTGGGATGCGTATCGAGATTTTGACCCAGAAAACAAAGGAATTCTTAACTTAGACGCCTTTAAACAAGCTTTAACAAAGTTTGGCTGCGAATTTTCAGAGCAAGAATTTTCAGCTTTATTAACAGAAATCAGATTTGACCCTGCCAAGGGATTTACATTTGAGGATTTCAAAATGATAATGCAGAGTAAATTTTATATAGATTTCGAAGAAGATAACCTAGCGCCAAGAGCAGAAGATGGAACCCCTATAAGAAGACTAAGCCATAGAGGGTCTTCAATTGAGTCTTTTACTTCAAGGGTGTCTATAAATTAAAGACAGAAAAGCGTTATTTTACCCTAATTATAAATATTATTAGTTATTATCATTATTTTTCTGCCTTTTGTGGGGATGATCAAAAATACAGTTAGGTCTTGAGCAGCTTTCTCCAAATTTACATGCGATCTAGAATATAAGGAATACTGTTGGATGGATGAATAAACACTGAGCTCCGAATTTGCATTTTGGCCATCTTGGACACTATATAGAGGCTACTCGTTCATGGGGATGAAAGTATGAGCATTCTTCGTCATGGCAGTTAGGCCAGAACTTGCATTTTTTCTTCTTTTCAACAGAAAAACTTATCTTTCTCAGTCAGTCGACAAACTCTTCAGTTTGATCTTCAAAAAATTCCCTCAATATAACAAGGAGCTGTTCTTTGGTCTTCTTACATTTTGTAGAGATCAACATAATATAGTCAAGCAAATCTTCATTTGCTATAGCTTCACCATACTCTTCTAGCTTTTCACTAATTTTGTCTCTCAATTTCTTTGAGTTCCCTGATGGTCTTGATTCCATTTTTTATAAACACAATGCAAGCACGTGAATTACTCATTAACTCTGCTAAAAATTTAGCAAAGACTTTGGGATGAACCGATGCTATGCTTGTTCAAGCTGCCAAGGATAATGGTCTGTCACCAGTAATTTTCATATAGGCAACTTCAAGAGCTCTTTTTCCTAATGGTCCAATAGAGATTGCTGAGATTTTAATGAAGGAATGGGAAGACAAGCTATCCACTGACGTTACTTTGCAACAACTTGAAGGTAAAGAACTGTCCGATCAATATTTTGTTATGCTAAAAACAAGGCTGTCATATGAAATCCCATATATGCCGCATTGGGGATCTGCTATGAAATTAGGGATATATCCAAGAAATGTGACGAGTATCAGTGATAGATTGTACTCAACCATGAACCTTATGTGTGATATTGTGGGAGACCATTCAACTGGGATTGATTGGTATGCAAAAAGAGTTGGGCTCGGACAAGTATTTACAGCTACTGAACTTTCTATGGTTTATGATTCTAGCAAGGAGTTCGAGCAGACTTGGGAGTTCTTGCAGACACAGCTGTATTCAACAAATTTTGAAGGAGTCACAGGACTTGGAAGCTTATATATGGGATATGGATTTAGCCTGCTAAATACCATACTGCCAGGTAGAAGGAGATATTAGAAAAGTATATAATTCTAACCAGTTTATTGAATAAAGTTTATTTACTATCTTTTTCCTTCACTTCTCAAAATATTTTGTACCTCATCAAATGCCTTTTTCTTTCTATCAAAAGCATTGAGATTCTTATCATAATGCATTGAGTTTGGATCACAATATGGGTCGAAAAACAAGGTTCTTAGGGAGACATATGTAATTGCTATTGCCCAGCCCAATAAAATATCTTTGCCGAAAGATTTCGCATTTCACTTCATGAAGGGTTTCTGATTTTGTGTGTTGTAATATGAAAAAATAAGAATAAAAGGCATTGAGAAAAGCATAGCAAAAGAAAAGCCTCCACAAATCATATGTCTGCATTGTGGTAAAACCAATGATCTGACAATTGGGATATCACTCTTGTTGTCTGACATTGAAATAATATTTTAACTCAAATATATATCTACTATTATTGTGAAAATTTCCTTCCTGAATTTTTTATGTTCTACCGCCATAGTTCATATCCAATTTAAATATTAATATCTTTTAATAGTTTACAATATAATAATTATTTTGAATTTCCAAGCTCACTCAGAGTATTTTTGTGTTGAAATCATCAGCTTTTGAACTTTACTCCACTATTTTTTCTCTAGATTTTTCGCTCTAATTCAAATTCCTTATTAATCTTGCCAAAACCTAATAAAGCAATCCATAAAATGGATGGGACTAAAACAGGAAAATACATACCACCACACAAACGCGCACAGCTCGCCAATGCATCAGCTTCAGAGCCTCCAGTAGTATCAAAATTTGAAAAATTCCTACAAAACAGAAACGATTCCGCCTCCGTTAAAGCAGAAAGTAGCTGGGGTCGACGAGACAGACGAAATGGCTTTCTAGATAGCGAAGACCTTCAGCAAGCAGAGCTTCTATTCCAACAAGAAAAACATGAAGGTGTTGACTTTGAGTCTTACGAAGACATGCCAGTAGAAATAAGTGAATCTTCTTTTTCAATGACAAGCTTTTCTGACTGTGAAGCTCACCCAACACTCCTTGCAAATGTCCGAAAAATGGGATACGAAAACCCTACTCCTGTACAGAAATATGCAATTCCTTGCCTTTTTGCAAGAAGAGACCTTATGGTGTGTGCACAGACAGGATCAGGGAAAACAGCTTCATATTTATTCCCAATGGTTGCAAAAATGCTTAATGATGGGCCACCAGCTCCTCATGGAGGGAGAGGATCTTATCCATTAGGACTCGTACTGGCGCCGACAAGAGAATTATCAATACAAATACATGAGGAAGCACTGAAATTTTGCTATAAGACAGGAATTAAGGTTGCTGTTGTATATGGAGGGGCAGATCCAAGGACACAGTCTAAAGAACTTGAAAGAGGGGTTGATATCATTGTAGCCACCCCAGGCAGGCTTATTGATTTCATCAATAGAGGAAAGGTGAATCTTTCGTTAACGAAATATCTGATTCTTGATGAGGCTGATAGGATGCTTGATATGGGTTTTGAGCCCCAAATTAGGACTATTTTAGAGTCTACCACAAACCCAAGCAAAGAGACAATCATGTGTTCTGCCACTTTTCCTCAGCCAGCACAAGATCTAGCCGTACAGTTCATGAAAAATTATATATTTTTGTCTATTGGGAAGGCAGGGTCAACTACAGTAAATATCATACAAACTCTTTATAAAGTAGAAGAGCCTGATAAAAAGCTTTTTCTTCATGAAAAATTGCAAAATTTGGAAGGGCTGGTACTAATTTTCGTAGAAATGAAGAGGACTGCTGATAATTTAGAAGACTATCTTATAGGGAGAGGACATAGATGTGCATCAATTCATGGGGATAAAGATCAGCCTCAAAGAGAAAAAGTCCTTAGGGATTTTAAGTCAGGAAAAACCCCAATCTTAGTAGCAACTGATGTAGCAGCCAGAGGGCTTGACATTCCAAATGTCACTAATGTGATAAACTTTGACACTCCAAATTCAATTGAAGACTATGTCCACAGGATTGGCAGAACAGGAAGAGTAGGAAAAGAAGGTCTAGCAATATCTTTTATCAGTGAAAAAAGCAAGCCAATAATAAAAGATCTCTACAGTTTACTATTAGAAACAAAGCAAGATCTCCCAGATTGGTTTGACGAAATGTACCAAAAAACAGTGATCACCAATAGAAGATTTGATTATAGAGGTAACAGACCATATCGGAATAATTGGAATAGAAATTAGATTAGGAACCACAACTTAATTAAAATTCTTTAATTTTGAAATAAGTGACATTAAATGCTAAACTATAAATATGGATTTGATTTCCCTTTTATGCTGCCAAAGCTGTGGAGGGCGGTTTAATACTGACATAATGATCCCTTTGTCATTAATCTGTGGGCACACGTGCTGTAAAG
Organism: Blepharisma japonicum; assembly: GCA_949751835.1. Lineage (NCBI taxonomy): Eukaryota > Ciliophora > Heterotrichea > Heterotrichida > Blepharismidae > Blepharisma > Blepharisma japonicum. The sequence continues at coordinate 78,858 of CATKHK010000016.1, forward strand.
CATGTTTGTCTTCATCTGGCCACTTTACATGCCCCTCTGACTCTATTACAGAAACACGCGAAATCAGCCAAATTCCGGCTTCAGCTCTAGTTTTGCAGATCCTTCAAAATACAAAGCCAAGCTATACTTGTTTCACTCACAACCGTCCTCTTGAGTTTTATTGTGCTCCCTGCCGCAAGCTTCTTTGTCCTAAATGCATTATGCAGCACAGTTTGCATGAATATATGGATATTGAGCAAGCTGATGAGATAGTCAAAGATTTAAAAAATAATTTCGATTGCTACTATTCTACTACACTGGATAATTATTCTAAATTAACCAGAGAAATCGAAGACGTCAAAAAAGCTCAAGAATTAATAGCACAATCTTTAAAAGCGGCCCAAAAAGAATTAAAAGAAAAATATAATTGTAAAAAGGAAGAGCTAGAAAAGAAGAGGAAAATAGAGGAGCAAGAGCTGGAATATAAAATGCGACCATCAATAAGATATGTAGAAGAGCAAAAGCTAAAATTAAAAGAATTGCTACAAGCACATGAGCAAGAAAAGGAAAACGCGATAAAAACCAAAAGTGAAATTTCAAGGCATAATAGTAATTTAGCAGTCCTTTACCATTCAGATAAGTTTGAAAGAAAAGCTAGCCCACTTAAGGAGCTGAATTTTGAGTGAAATAGAATTCAAACCAAAATAAATGTTAATATAAAGGAAGAAGAGGAGATTCCTGAGCATGAGTTTTCTTATGAAGAGCAACGGTGGCAGCATTATTATAATAATTAATTTTACCGCTTACTTTTTTTATTAATTAAAGAAATTTCTCTGCGGTCTTCATCAATTGAGCTTGCAAAGCTTGATGTGGTAGGAATAAGGTCTGAGGATCCAAATTTTGATTTAAACTTGTCTAAAAATGCTCCTAGAATAAATACTATGATTATCATCAGATAAGTTCCTAAAATTATGAGATAAGTATATGCATTCTTATAGTTTACTATATCATATACTTTCCTAACAGCTAAAGTATAAATCAAATGCAGTAATGTATATAAAAAGCCAATAATAACTATCAGATAAACATGTTTTCGGAAAAACCAAATTTGGTTATTAATCGAGTCAATTAAGAGAAATATAAATACTCCTCCATTTGCTAAAACAGTAACTTGAATACTTTGTCCCCAGGTTTGGGTAGGATAAATAATTCCCCAAAATAAAAGAACAACCGTCCAATCAATACACCAACTCAGTTCATATAGAAAATGTGTGATCTTTCAGCAATTAGAGTATTTGTAGTTATATAAAGCCATAGAAAAGTATATTGAGGTTATTACACAGCCTCAGTCAGCTAAAATTACAAGAAAATCAAAGGTAGGGGTCTCTACAATTGACAATACAAAGGTCATAATGCAAAAAGCTGCTCCAAGAAACCTGAAGAAGAGTCAGCATTTGGGAGTAAAATATATCGTATATTTTATATAATTGTTTGCAGTGTAAGGCCAAAAATAGAGGTCAAGTCTCTGAACTAAACTTCTCTGTCTAATTTCCATATTTTGCACCAAAATTCATTTAATTTTACAAACAGTTTGCATTCAAATCAGGCAGTTTAGCTTATATTAATTGATAGAATGTAAATAGGAATATCTCTATTTATAGATTATTATTGAAAAAAAATTCAAAAATTATTTTATTAGGTAATCAATTAATTAAAAAATAGATATTTTGCTTTAAGATATGCATATATATATATCTTACATGAAAAAATTCCATTATATATAAAAACATAAAAAATAATTGATAGTGCAAGCCCTATCAGAAACTATAGATAAATGTATCTAGTAACTTATTTGCCAATTTCAGTTAAATAATATTCTAATATCCTAATTTAAACTCTTAAATGCACTCTTCAGCTATTACGCCATGATATCTTTCTAACCCCTGTTTTCTACCATCAAAAACCCACTGAAAATTTGTTTTTTCCAAAATTTCATCAAATTTCCCTCCATACATCAAAGCATACGACAAATCCACTTGATCTACTAAAAATTTCAAATTGACCTTCTCTTTATCATCACTCGTATCAGCAATCGAAGGTGACAAATTCAGCTCCAAATACCACAAATTCATATCCTCATCCAACAGAAAATCCAGCCCACAGACTTCCCAAGCATGAGGATGCCTTACAAATTTATGCAAATTCATCCTAACCACATGAAACATGACTTTTTTAATATGAGTCCTTACATAAGAGTCCATCCAGCCAGGTTGTACATGTCCTTCAGATATCATAAATTCTTCAAATCTTTGGTAGCTCCATCCTTGGTCTTCCATCATAGATTGGTATTGTTCACGGGTCATATTTTTTGACTTTAAAAAGTCTTCTGAAATATGAGTATTTGTTAAATATGCTTCTGGGTCTGTAGTATCAGCGTCATATCTTACTGGAGAAATACGCAAAAAGCCGTCATGATAAAGAATAATTAAAGGATCTAGGCTTGCAATGAACATATAAGCTCGGAAATCAAATTTCTTTCCTTTAAGCAAAAAAGGATTTTTGATGTATTTTTGGGCAAGATAAGATTCTTTGTCAGGGCAGCCTTGGGTCGTGTATTTGTTTATCATTTTTTTTGATCCATTACTGTCAATCACAGTAAGCCCTTTGCCATTGTGGGAATATCTGGACTTTTTGTGAATCCATTTTATTTCTTTTGGGTTTTCGTCTTTTTTCAAGCTCAACAAAAACTCATCACATTGATCTTTATCATTTAAAACAAGTGTGTATGGCATTATTTCCCATGGATTAAAGCACTCTTCTCTGCCTTTATATAAATTTCCATATTCTCTGAAGGTCAGAGCTGCAGTGTCTTTAAAATTCATATTAATATTTCCAGGTATATGGTTATACATTTGTTGAGGACAGAAAAACTGGCTTCCTATCTTCATTTGTTTATGCCATAATGGGTCTACAAGTAAAAACAAGTCAATATCAGCCCTAAAATTATCTTTTTTTTCAACTTCTCTTACATGGCTATAATGCTCCAAATGAACACAAGTAGTAATATTTTTCATTACTTTCTTCACAAATGAGTTCGACCAGAAGTCAGAAAAAGTGACTCTTGAGGATTTAATAGGGACACCTCTTTCATCTAAAAAGGGCTTATTTTTTTTACGAAACTCTTCAACTGTGTTGCAGTAGCTTGAATTTTTGTTGAAATTTTCGAAAGTTCCTGTGAAGGTTCCTGATGCTAAATAATCGTCCCATGGAATAGATAGTTCCCAAGGATATACAGGTGCATCTTCATACAAAGCTGCTAATGATGTTTTAGCTGGCTGATCGATTTCTTCATCTTCGACTCTATCTTCGATTTTAGAAGGGTTTCGAAATGAATTTATAGGAGGGGTTTGCTTTGGAGTTGATGAAGATTCGGATTGGGGAGGGTTATAAGACATAGGAGGGCGATATAGAGATGTAGTTGAAGGAATGGCGACTGGGTCTGAGGAATAGCTATACATAAGGAATATAAAAATTGCTGAAACTGAGATAGCTGCGATTAGTGCTCTTTGAACTGATTTTTTTGTTTTAAATCAGCTGCTTGTATATACCTGATTTATAAACATATATATCCATATTTAATCAGGGTGTAAATTAAAAGTTATTATACAAATAATATTCAGTGCATTAATAAAGATATAATAAAACCTAAACTTTAAAAATTTTAGGCCTTATTATAGAAATTTGAAAATATTTATTATGAATCTGAAGGTGATAGTAAAATTATTTTGAAATAATAAATGCCCTAATCTTAATTGCAAAAAATCATATATAAAAAGCTAATATTATTGGTCACACTTAAAACATTCAAATTTTAGCTTCCATTTATATACCATATACACCTATGAAGAAGGATCTAAACTATTTAAGCTTGAACGATTTAATGAAATGAAAAAATGACCAAGAACACCACCACAAACAAATATCACTTATAAAATCCTCCCACTCAAATATAGGAGGAGAAAAGCCACAGTATTTCCCTTACTATGAGCATTTTAAAACAAATAGGCTGCTAGGAGAAAAAGGTAATTTTCATTAAGAATTTGAGGAGCGTGTACAACAAGAAAATGCAAAAATTCTTAAAAAATTGAAATTCATTATCAACTCGCCTCCAAGGCTCAGAATTACTGAGCCTAGCAGTCCAACAAATGTTGGAAATACTGGTATGAGAATTGAAAGGGAAAATCGAATAAAAACTGATAATTTTTCATTTGCTCAAAGGTTATCAAATACGCACAGTGTGCTTTGTTTTGAACAATATGAAAAAGATTATAAAAATCACCTTAAATATAGTGAATTAAGGAGAAGAGTCAAACTACCAAAACTCCCTGAAATTTCTCGGAATAGTAAGTCTACAACAAAAGCAAAAAGCTCACCAAAAGCAGAAGCTGCTCCATCAAACATAAAAGTAGTTGAGCATATTGACCAAGATTCTTCTGGAAACGGATTCTTTTTGACAAGCACTGACCCAGAAGCCCTATAACTGTTATTCCAAAAATAGCCTAATTAATCTATCCCTAAGCTCATAATGAAATTAAAACTTTATATGCTTCTATGGCGTTTTTCAAATAGCAACACCACTAATTAATTCAATTTCCTTAATATTTGCAGCACTAGCTTCATAACTGATAATAAAAATGAGAAAAACACAAGAGCCTTTTAATTCTTTACTCAAAGGTCTAGAGGGTGAATTTAAAAACATAAATTACTCCCTTTCCAAAGTTCAAACGCAACTCCCTTCTCATTTGCTTCCTACCGATTTTTTCAAACTTCAACAGCAGCTCACCTCTATGCATCAATCTTTAAAACCTAATGAAAACTCTTCTGTTATCAAGCTTCCTGTTCTTGCTAAGACCACAAATTCACAAGCAAATTTAGCATCGAACCAAGACTACAGAAGACCAATCCGTTCAGTCCTTTCTGAACAAAGAACGAGAAGTTCAATTCTCAACCCACAAAATTCATATGGGAGAACTTGGCTAAATAATCGCTATAACCTTCCAGAGCCCACAAAAAGTAACTTCAGAGCACTTGGGACTAAAAAATACTCAAAGCCAAAAGTTGGAAAATATTATAAAGCAAAAGTATTGCCAAGACAATACAGAGAAGATCCTCAAAGTGACCCTCCTCCTATAACTGAACAAGATGTAGAAGATGGCATGATGAGCTTAATCACTCGAGGGCTGATACCAAAAGATGTTGACTTATCGCCTGCTTTTGAGCGAGGAGTCCCTCCACTTAAAATGCAAACTGCAGCTATTCATGACTGAAGAGACAAAGCTCCCCCAGCCCCAACAATTTCTAGCTCAAACATGCAGCTTGCAATATATGAGCCAAAAATCAATGATCAGTCAAGACCTCTATTTACTCTTGAAAGTCCTGGAGAAATTCAAGAAATCGCCCAACAAGAAAAACCAGCCATAAAAAATTACGAAGAAATAGTAGACACCTATTCACAACATCAAATTACTATAAGAAAAGGCAAAATCCTCGTTACTCCTGAATTTTTATCATTTAAAAGAATTTATTCAGAAGTCTGGAGCAATATAGCAGAAGCATTACAGATGGCAGAAGAAATTTTTGGAAAATATGGCGCTGGGATTGTGTATTTAGATGGAAAAAAGTTAGCTGATTTAGCTAAAGATGAATTGAGAACATTAAAAGAGCATGAAATAATCAGCTGTATTATAAACGCTAAAAGTGTAGTCCCATTTATCCAGAATCCTAATATAAAGTACAAAACACCTTTAGGGAAAGATTTAGCCTGTGTAAAGATCCAGAGCGCATGGAGAGGATACAAATCCTTTGTAGCTTATCAGCAGCTCAAAATTTTGATAGAAAAAGCAAATATCATCAAAAAAGGGTTCAAAAATTTTATGATAAAAAAAAGAGAAAAACAAGAAATCACAGGGAGTAATAATTAAGGCTGTAGTTTTATATAAGAATCATTATAAATTATTAACTATATGAAAATTAAATGCAACTCCTCCCCAAAACAGTTCCACAGCTACTACATCTGTGGTATCTCATCCTATTAAGCCAAAGTGAGTTGCTGCAGCATCCAAATAAATTATGCACAAATTCCATAAATGATGCCACAATCACAGAACTATTTCTCAGAATAACAGTTGTATGTACATCCATTTTGCAAAATTCACAATATGCAGTACAAGGATTGCTCCCTAATACTGGCAGAATAGGATTATTTTTTTCTCTCTCCATGCGCTTCTGCAAAATTGCTTTATCCAGTGCTATTTTAAAAGGAACTTTAGATGTAGACTCAACGTTGCAGATTTCACTTGATTTATCATCCTCATTTGCGCTTTGTCTTTTTGAATTGAGCGTGGAGCCATCATCTGTTGCACAAAATGCAAAATTTTTTGAGTCACTTACAATAGGGGATACTGACCGGTCTGAGGTTTCTCGGTCTTTTGAATTTGCTCGTCTTTTGGTATAACTGAATAAAAAGTTTGAAGGGACGAAATTCATGGGGGTTGAAAGGTATCGTCTGTGTTTTCTTTTTGTTTTGGGGAAATGACAAGTAGCTGGAAAAATGCTTTTCAGAGGGAATTCAAAGGGATCATAACTGATATCCATACTTAGATTGTTAGCCTCTGAGTGAAATTCTTCTCCTAAGTCGCTTTTAAATGAGTTCTTTATTTTATTGGAATCAAAATTGTTTAGGGGATTGCCAGTGGTTTTTATATTCAAGCTTGAAATTTGGGTGCTGATTGAGTCAGTTGAACTTTTGGAGTGGATATGTTTTCTTAAAAAATTATGAGTCGAAGTCATCTGTAATTAATATGGAAATTAGTGGCTTTTGAGGTTATAAGAATGAGCAAAGACTATAGGAAATTATTATTAATAGCTAAAAATCTCAAAATAAAACCAGCTAAATATTGAAGAAAAATAATGTTAATTTCTTATTTTTTAAATATCACTGTTATTATTTGAAAATGGATTTATCATAATTTTTTACTCATTAATTTAGCATCATAATTAATGATTAATATTGAAATATTATCATAATAGAGATATGAACCAATCAGCTATAAATATTTTTATTAACTATAAAATAATCTTCTTCATGAATCTTATACCGTTATAAAATTTAATCGTCATCACTCGGGCTAGTTGTGTAATTCAAAGCACTTTGTGAAACTTTATCTAAGTTCAGCTCAATATTTATCAGTTTTTTCCTAACGTTTTCTTGCAATCCATTTGCAAACTCACTTCTCAAAATTTGGCTAAAACTCTCAGAAATCTGTGCATTTGACATCGTGCTGCTTGAGCTTGGAGACTTGTCCTTATGTTTCATCGAAAGTTCTAATTGCTCTGTGCTATCAATCAGAATATTAGATTTTTTCAAGTTCAATTTTTCTTTACTTGGGCTTGATTTTTTACCGTTTGAGCTTTTTTTAATTGCCTTCGTCTTGGTTTCGGAGCTGTTTCTGCTTGTTTTTATTCTTGCGTTATTTCTCGACGTTAATGGAGGGTCAAAGGTCATTTTCCTTAACGGACTTGTCACATTCTGAGCCTTAGGTGTCATTTTTTGCGCTCTCGGTGTAGAAGCTGGCTTATTTACACGCAGTTTGCTTATTTGCTTCTTAATTTTGGTATCTTCTGGCTGGTTTTCTCCAATTCCTACCTCTGGTTGTGAAATTTTCCTTTCATGAATGTTCAAATTTTCGATATCCGCCAATTTTTCTCTTTCTTTATGAGTAGCAATAAAGCTTACTATCCCAGCATTATTAATAATTTCAAATGTCTGAATTCCGTACATCAGTGTCTTCTTTATTACACCTGGCCATTCTTTTTCTGGAAATTTTTTCAAAAAATTACTAATTGGTTTTTCTCTTATAAGTTCAGACAGCAAATCCATTTTATGAAATAAACAAACAATAGTTTTTATTAATGTCGTCAAGCCATAAAGAGTTCATCCATTTCAGTGAAACATCGTTTTGGCTGCTCATTGGCTCACTTATGACGACTTTTATGTTTGGGAACGTTTTTATGGCTTGCACATTTAGCATTAGCTGTTTGAAATTTTTACCTACATTTTCATATCTTGGATGTTATAGAGATCATGATAGATGGCTGAATTTTTCTTTGGCATTTTATGGAGGCGTTTTGCCGTTCATTGTTGTGTCTGTATCTGTGAAATTGGCTGAATACGTCAAAAAGTGTTCATTAATCATCATGATTTTAGCTGGATTTGTAGGCTGCACAACCTTAATACTGATCGGACTTATTGATGAAGTAAATGGGCTTTATATTTTACCACTGGACCGCGTGCATCCGTGGCTAACACTTGTTCTATATGGATGTTTTAATTTATTTCTTTATATAGCTTTAACTGGGCTTGAAAATGTGCCTCTTGAATACTCAGAAAAGGAGTGGCTAGGAAGATGCAATAATCTATATAAACTTGCAAATATTATGTTTGCTATCACTGGGACTGAATGGTTTCTTGCGTATTCAATATACTCGAATTTTTTTATTAACGAAGTAGTTGAAGCATTGTGTGAATGATTTGTTGTCACTTTGGCAGTTTTTTTCCCATTTGCTCTTTCGAACGTAACAAATACACAAATTACTGTAGAATGCAAGCCCACAAAACAAATTGAGTACGAATCAATAAAGTAGGCAGAAATAATTAAAATATTGACTTATAGCCTTTATGAATTAAAATTAAAGAATATTAATAAAATTATTACAATTAGCTCTAGATATGAAAAGAATCTTATAAATAAATATTTTTCTGGAAGGAAATAGCTTTTATTACGAAAAAACCCTAAAATTTTAAAAGTTTTCTTGCATATTTCAAAATTGTGCTTACTATTATGAAATTCTTATAATAAAGAGAGCGGATGATAATGAATTTTGGATCTCTCCTAAACAGCTTTAGATTTTTGCAGGATTCAGAACTCATTGATAATTTACTAACCAAAGAAGACCTCAAGCTTGAAGAAATTCTTGATACCAATGAAGAAGCTATCATAGAGCTAAAAAAAGGGAATCAAAAATTGATAGGATTTTTAGTACCTAACCACCTAGGAGAACTAATTGATTACACCACTCTTGAGCCTAATGACACAAATAATCAAAACAAATGCTACAAATACCCATTTGTGTCGAATGAAATTTTAAATAGCGAATGTCCTGATCTTTTAAATGCAATTTTTGCTGACACAACACTTTTAGACCGTTTATTCAAATTTTTATCTACAGATTTGCCTAATAATTCTATACTTGCTGGGTATTTTTCGCGAACTTTACACAGCTTACTGGTGAAGAATAGCTATGCTCTACTATCCTATTTATATGACACTAATGGATATGGTAAGACCTTAGCAAGACATATGTACAATAAAAGTATTTCTGATATTCTAGAAAGAATTCTAACCTGCGAAACACACACAAATCCAGTTTTTAAGCCAAAACTATACGAAATTATTGATTTAATATTAGAAAATATTTCGTCTACAAAGTCTCCAGAAGCTGTAATTAATTCAAGCAACTTGCTAGCCAATTTAGTTGCTAGAAAACCGGGAATTTCATGTGCACTTGAGGCTTCAGAATATTTGTGAGGTAGCGAAAAAAATGTGGAATTCTTATTTGGGAAGCTACTTAATGAAGAATTTCATATATCACGAAGCGTCAGTTTAATAATTCAAGCACTTATAAATGCTTTGCTGGAAAAAGAAAACGATGAAGAAAGCATGGCTGAAGATGACGTGATACCAATGATAGAATTCATGATAAACAATTTTGCTAGCTTTACAGAGGTTTTGAAAAAACAATCAAATGAGCCTTTTACCTTCACAAATAAAGTTAAGTATATTCCTTTAGGAGAATTAAGATTAAGGATTATTGAGATACTAGGTTCTGTTGTTAGGCTATCAAATGAGAAATTGAAAGACAAAATTGCAGAAAGTTTAGCAATGCCGATAATTACAGTAATTTCTATTAAGGAATTATTTGCAGAATATTATTGAAACAGCTTCCTCCATAACTCATATGAAAAACTTGTACAGAATATTTTAACTTCAGGCCACTCAGGGCTTAAAGACGCTGTAAAGCATATTTAGCTAATCCGAAAGAGTAATTTGCCACAAATTCTCATCAAATTTAGCCAATCAGGGAGGGAAAACAGAATCGGATTAATGGGCCACGTAACAAGAATAGGCAATATCCTTCTCAAGCATTTTTTAAAAGAGGAGAACCCTCCAAACGAAGACTGGAATTATTTTGTAAACAATTACCTTTCTTTCCAAAATGAAATAGAGTCTAGAGTCCTTGGAGGCAGATCACGAATAATGAGCTTTGATTTGACTGATCATTGCATGGACACAAATGATGATAAAAACAAAGAAGACGTTTTTGATGATATCGATTATAACTATGAAAAACAAAATTTTTCGCCAAAAGAAGAGCCAGAGATTGATAATTTGAGAAGAGAACCTGAAAATAACTATATGAATAATAACTGACAAATAGAAAACGCACAGAGACTTGAAGAGTTAGACTAATTTTTAATCGAAACAAATTAAACCATAAGTTAGGGAAATTGAATCAGGAAAACCGGAGATTTTTCTTGATGTAGTAGATATATATATTTATTGGAGTATTATAAGAAAGATAGGGTTTATTTAAGTTTCATTATTTTTATTAAATCAATTTTGGTGCTTCATCTATCTTATGATTTCTGCAAACCGCTTCGGTAGAAAATATATACATAGTTAATGTGCTTTAATTTTAAAATTTTGTAATTTGAAAAATAATTTTCCTTAACTTTCTAATTTAATTATTGCAAAATATTGTTTGTAAAATAATCATACCATGCTGCCAGAAATAAATTTTATTTGCTGATTATTTTTTAATAGAATACCTTTTCGTATATAAATAGCTCTTAAACACAAATTTCTTTTATCTCTCAATTTCCTATTCCTATCTAATGCTCTTTTAATATGCATAGTACCATCATCTGCTTAGATATCATTTAATATCTTTTTATATCATTAATTTCGCCCAACTTTATTTCGTAATTCTTCATATTTATAACCATCCTATCCAATCTAAATTAAATTACAATGGAAGATCCTCCAGTTGAAGATACAATTTCCACCTCTACTCGTCTTCGTGCAGAAACAGCCAAAGCTTACATTGAGCAAAAAATTAATCGTCTGAAATCTGAAGAACTAAAGAAGCGAACCGAGTATTTTTTATGCAGATGAGAACTTTTAAAAAAACGAATGGAAGAAATGAGCCTTTCTGGGACTGAACAAGAGATAATTAAACAAGAAATCCTTCACCAAGAAGCAGAAGATTTAAGAATCAAACGCCAGAAAATCACAGTTCACGATTTTGAACCAATTGCAATCATTGGAAAAGGCGCTTATGGAGAAGTAAGACTGTGCAGGGTAAAAGCGACAGGAGAAATTGTAGCAATGAAAAAAATGAAAAAATCGGAAATGAAATTTAAAAACCAAGTTAAACATATAAAAGCGGAAAGAGATATTTTGGCGAGGGCGAATAATGATTGGATTGTCAATTTGAAATACTCATTTCAAGATGAAAATTATTTATATCTCTGCATGGAATATTTGCCAGGAGGAGATTTGATGACTTTGCTGATGAAAAAAGATATTTTATCAGAAGCCGAAGCGAAGTTTTATATTGCAGAAATTATATTAGCAGTAGACTCAGCTCATCAGTTGAATTATATTCATAGAGATCTCAAACCAGATAATGTCCTATTGGACCCAACTGGCCACATAAAGCTTTCTGATTTCGGGCTATGCACATTTGCAGTAATCTTTATATAGGAAGTCATTCCTTCAAGCTTTTCATTAATTAGATCTCAAGAAGATCCAGATTTACCTCAACCTTCCCTTGTAACAATATCTTGTGAAAAGCCCAATTTCAAGCGTCAAAGGCATTTAGCCTTTTCCACTGTAGGAACTCCAGATTATATTGCTCCTGAGGTCTTTAATCAGCAAGGATATAGCGAAGCTGTAGATTGGTGGTCAGTCGGTGTTATTTTATTTGAAATGCTTGTCGGTTATCCTCCATTTTACTCAGATGATGCCTCTACAACATGCCAAAAAATCATGCATTGGAGACAAACCTTGAGAATCCCTCCTGAATCTAATGTAAGCCCTTCAGCTGCAGACTTAATATTAAGACTTCTGAGGGATAAAAATGATAGACTGGGAAATGGCGGCGTAAGTGAAATAAAATCTCACCCATTCTTTAATGGAATTAATTGGGATAATTTAAGAAACTTAAGAGCTCCTTATATCCCTGAAGTTGTGGGAGAAGTTGATACCAGGAATTTTGAAAACTTTAAAGAAGATGAGCCGTTTTATCCAGAGCCAACAGAAAGAAGCTTAAGGAAAGATTTTGATTTTATTGGATACACTTATAAGCAAGAGGAGCATAGAGACCATTTAATAAATGCACTGCAGGAGCTAGAAACGTTGAGAAGCTCTGATGGGAGTGTTCAAGATAAGGTTAGACTATGGCATGGGCATTCAAATGTGAGGGTAATTAATAATGATGGCCAATAGTGTAGATAACTAAAAGTATGGTAAAAAAATAAATATTTAAATATAACACTCCAGCATTTATTTAATGATTTAAAATTATTTTTCAAATTTTTCTTCAAATTTTAAAAATCCTTGCAATGCTGAAGCAATGCTCGTTGTAGGCGGAGCATGTTTGGAATTTCCATTGGAATATTTAGATCAGTTAACTGGGGTAATCGATCTTAAGGTTTCTTTAGAAAAAATTTGACTTAATTCATCATTTTGAAATGCAGAAGACATTCGAGGGGTTTTATATTTTATAAAGTCTTGTGAAAAATTGCTTAAAAACCCATCAGAAAATCCTTGTGATTCACTCTTTTCTTTATTCTTGTTTCAACGATGTTTGGGAATTTTTAAAGATTCAACAATTTCATAATCCTCAACTGACGAAATGCTTGATTTATTTATTTTATTCGCATGTGTTGGAAAAGCAGCCTTATTATCTTCGCATATCTCTTTAATCCTTTCTGATGCAATCTCCTCAAGAATATTTTTTACCCTATCGCTTAAATATAGTAAATATTGGTTCAGCTCTGAGTTTATTGCATTTTTAACTGCAAAAACCCTATTTTTAACTTCTAAACTTATATGATCCCCAGATAGCTCATTTACTTTATTATCTAATTCGCCAATGTACATATTCACATTTCTATAGAGATCTTCTTTAATCCCATCCATTCTTTTATCTTGATTATTGCTTGAATATCATGGCTCTTCGCTATATTGAGACCTATAAGTAGAAATATTTACAAGCTGAGATTTAAATTCAAAATTTTCGGAAAAATCCACTTGAATTTTAGAATTTGAAATTTTATAGTTTTTGCTGCCTAATAGGTTTTCGACTGTTTTAAAGACATATTCTTTGAGATTTATAAATAAATCTCTTGAAGATCTACAGACTAGAGCTTCTATTTCTTGCTGAAGGACATCTATTGCTTGATTAAGTTGTTCAGTTATTTTATAATCCATATCTAAGAATTTTTTATCATCGTTTTCCATAATGTCTATTGGATTTTCTGGTATTTCAAAACGTGTAGACTTTTGCTTTAAAGGAGTAGGCTGTCTCGCTTCTAAGCTAGACACATTTAATGGTTTTTGCGGATGCTCATATTCTCGATTTATTAAGCTATCTCTGCTTTTGGGTCTTAAGAGATCTTGCAATGTAGAAATTGAATATGGTGTGCCGGGTAATGATAAAGGCACTTTTTTATCGAATTTTTCACTTTCTGAATACTTTCTCAGTAGCGAAATTACTTCCACATTTTTTGCTCTGTCAATTGCCTTTTTTCCAAACTATATAAACACTACAGAATCTTGATGCTCTATATTTGCTCCTGCCTGCAATAATAATTCAACTATTTCTATATAATCGTGATAAACGCTTATAATTAAAGGAGTTCACCCACGTTGATCAGGCTGATCCACATTGGCACCTCGATTTATGAGCAATTCTGCAACATCTCTATGATTGTGCCAGCAAGCAATAAAAAGAATGCTTTGCCCTGCCTACTGTGTAATAATTACATCATTAACTGCATTAATATTGGCACCTTCTTTTATAAGTAATTCAACGATTTTTAAATGCCCTGCTCTAGTTGCAACTGCAAGAGGGGTGTAGCCAATATGATTCTTTTCCTCAATATCCGCTTTGGTTAATAAATTGCAGACTCTTTCAAAATTACCTTGCTCTATACTTGGGATGAGCTCATTTTGGACTCTTTTAGACATTTAAATATCGATATAAAAAAAATATAAGCGTAAGTAAAGGCTTACATCCAATAGATAATTTAAATCTAATAATGAAACAAAATTTAAATTGCTGCTAATATAATAATTTATTTTAATTTAAATTTTTGACCTGTTGTAAATTTCTAACTTTATTGCAACTCGCCATAATATATTTTATAAATGACAGAAGCAAATCCTAACTTAAATAGCCCGAAATCAAGAATTCCTCGAAAATATAGCTTTAATGAAGCTGCGAAACCTTTTAAAACTTTATCTCAATCCTCATCAAGAGCATTTATTCCAATAGCATTGCCTCGATCCTCCAAAAATTCATTCATAACTCCAGACTCGTCTGCCACAACATCTGCAGGTCTCACACCAAAGCACCGTGCATCTTTCCACCAAAAATCTGAAAGTTTAAGCAGCAATCTCAGTTTTTCCGACATAAAATCCAATTCTCCTGTAAAATATGAATATTCTGCCCTAAATTATTCTCAAACCAAAGCTTCAACTTATACATCAGAATTAACAAAAAAAGATTTAATAATTGTAGATCTCAATTTAAGGTTGCACGAAAAAAACATCCTAATAAAAAATTTAAAAGAGCAACTTTCTAATGGAGACCCAAAAGAAATCAAGAAAAAACTTGAAGAAAAAGAAGCAGAATGCGAAAAATTGAAAGAGCAAATAAACATAAACCAGAAAGAATACATTGAAAAGTTAGAAAAAGAAACACAAAGGCTCTTAAATCTTATAAATCAAGGAGATAACAAGCTGGAAGCTCTGAAAAAAGAAATTGAGAACCTTAATGAAATAAATTCAAAATTAGAGGTAAAGCAAGGAAGTATGGTAAAAACTATTTCGAATTACAGCAAAGAAATTAAAACTATGAAAGTTTTAAAATACAGGAATATCACATATGAAGAAATGCATAAAATAGAAAAACAGTTTACTGAAATTGAAGATATACAAAATAAATTAATTCAAGAGAACAGCGAGCTGAAACTGCAGCTTGCGCAAATGAAATTAGAAAAGGAATGCAATGGAAGAGGCGAAGCAAGAGACCTTGCGAGCGAATTGTTTAAAATAATGCTAGAGCTAACTCAGATTGTACGAGTAGTAAGCATAATGCATACTGGACAAAGAGTAGATTTATCTATTATACTTTGCGTTGCTCAACAGATCCAGGAAGTCACAGGGGAGCCTCTTGATCAATGTAAAGAAATTGCCGCAATAATCAGAAAAGACCTTTCAGAGCTCAGGAGTATTATTTCTGATGCCTACGCTGAACACTGCGGTGAAATATGTACAACTCAATAATATATCTATAATAATAATTAATTATCCTTCAGTTTTTCTTTTAACTATTTCTTGTGCTACTCTTTCAAACAATTTATTGATATTTTCTCCAGTCTTGGCTGAAGTCTCAAACCAGACCATCCCATGCTTTATTGCAAAAGCTTCCGCCTTTTTAGCATCTACTTTTCGTTCAGGGGCTGGGATATCTAATTTATTTCCTACAAGGCATAAAATACAATTTTCTTCGGTGTTTCGTAATTCATTGACCCAGTATTCACAGCTTTCAAGGGAACGCTCGTTGGTGACATCGTATGTGATAAGAGCAGCATTGGCATCTCGATAATAAAGTTGCAGGAGAGCTCTAAACCTTTCTTGGCCACCTGTATCCCAAATGTCAAGTTTTAAACTGGAGCCGTCTTTAAGCCTGACTATTTGTTGAAGATATCCTCCTCCAATAGTAACTTCAAATGCTTCGGAAAATGTGTTGTTTACGTATCTCATTGCTATTGAGCTTTTTCCAACGCCGGAATCCCCTAATAGAACAACCTTGGCATCGAGATTTAGAGCTTTTTTGTTTTCGCTTGTCACTACTAAGCCTTCGGGCTGCTTTTTAGGTTCGTTTGATGATCCACACCCCATTTATATTCCCAGCAGGTCAGGAAGCTTTAATTGTCGATTTAAAATATATAAAGACAAATCTAAGCAATTTACCAAAGTATCATCTATTATTTAAGAATTCAAAAAATTATTTCATAAATTATTTTTACCTGGCTTTAATTTTTAATTTATCTCTTAAATATGTGGATTTGACACATCTCTGAATTGAAAAATCATATATAACTGCGAGGCTCTTAAGCCTCTTTTAAATATTTTTTCCTTATTTTTTTAAGATCACTAGTTAGCAAAATTAAGTCACAGAGCTTATTTGCAATTAAATATTTGTTAGCTAGCAAATTGGCTAAATAAACAAAGCATATTATTTATTTTGACAGAAAGACTCAAAGAGCTCTGGAATTATTTTCAAATTATACATTCCACTTTTAAATTATTCCAAGAATATTGATTATTCCTGAGCACACTCATTTAATTTTCCAATCTCAAAAATTTCATACTCCCACCACTCTTTTATCACACAAGAAGAATTAATAGAATTTGTCTTATCTAAGATTAAGCGCTAGTGGTGGCTGGAGCAGCTTCGGTTGTTGCTGGTGCTGCTTGTGGTTTGGCTGCTTGGGCTGGACGCTTGTCCTCTTCTCTTTTGACAAAAACTCTTGGGACTTTACGTATTTTTCTGAACTCGTGACTTCTGACTCTTACAATTCTGTGGTGAATTGCGCATGCAATGCAGTAAGCGAGCTTAAGATAGAACTTAGGAATGACGAAATTCTCAATGGCTCTGTTATCTTTGATGTCTCTCAGAGATGAGGCGTCAACCATGTTCCTGACAGTGTAGCGCTTTACAGCTTTGTCTTTTGGAACGATTCTACCACAGTGTGTGCAGTGAACTGGAGTTCCGTGACCAGCGTTCTTCAGGCTTCTTCCATTATTCCTACGCTTCTTTGGCATCTTTAATGGTTTATAAAACCATAATCCAAAAGGGCGAAAAAGGTGAACCAAAGTGCTTTCAGGAAAAGATACAAAAATTCATTTATTTAGGAAATTCTAATAGAAATTAGATTTAATTGGTTTTCTAATTAAGCTAAGGACCTCTTGGGACTTCGTTGTCTTGAGTTATAACAGCAGCCCATTTGTACATTGTGTCTTCTGTGAAGTCTTTATATGGCTTTGTGGATGTCCATTTGCCTTCCGCAATGTTGTAATATTCGATATTTTGTCCTTGGGCAGAACCACCGATTGCGAATACACAGCCAGAGCAAAAATGGAATTTATTCATAAGGTATCTTGTATGTGCCATACTAGCTAAAGTGGTTCATTCTAAAGTCTCTAGATCAAGGCTTCTGACTACATTTAGTGTTCCTTTTTCGTTATATCCTCCAGCAATCATAATTTTATTGTCAGAGTAATAAGCAGCCCCAGTGTTTTGAAGCGGCCTATGTAAAACACAAGGTAAAGTTTCCCATTTATTTTTAATCACGCTATATCTTTCAATATTATCCAAATACTTCGTCCCATCATACCCTCCAAATACATATATATCATTCCCTGATATGGTAGAGCTGAAAGCGCATCTTCTATAATTTAAGCTTGCGATAGGCAAAGTATCGAAGGTCTCTATAGAAATTTTCTCGCATTTGTCGTGCCAAGATGAGCCATTATACCCACCTATGCAGTAGACAAAGCCATTGAAATATACAGCATTATGAGATGATCTTACATGTAGCATACTGTTTCTTTTAATCATACGATTTTCCTTAAATTCATAGACTTCATTAGATTTTGTTCCTCCAGTAATTAAAATGCTTCCATTAGGAAGAGCTGCGGCAGAGGCAAAATTTTTGAAATCGTAACCGTTTGTTTCTAATATTACAGTTTGAGACCAGCGCTGAGTGGCTAAATTAAATTTGAGGACGGTGTTTTGTGTCCCAAAACAATAGATTGCAGGGTTATTAAAATCAACACCAGCAGAAATCATCCCGAATTTATTTATTTCTTGCTCCAAAGGCTTTGGATTGAAAAGTGCTCGTGAGGATATGACTGAAGTGGAATCAATCATAGAGACCTTTTGGCATTGGGATAGAAGCAAGTGCACTTCGCGCTTGCTTGATGTTATTGTATGTGACCAATTAGAGTTAGTAAGCTCCAAAGGACTCATGGATTCGATTTTGGTATTCAAAGTGTTTAAATTTTCTAAATATTGTTGAACTTGTATAACAAACTGCGAAATTTCGTCTAAATCTGATTGTAATCTCACCCCACAAGTTTGGGACTCTTCTTGTATTTTTTCTTTTAAAAATTGTTTTTTCTGTTCTAATTTATCATAGATTCTTGCAAAATACCCATCAATTCTTCCTAATTCTTTTTCTGTTGATTGAACTAGTTGCTCTCTTCTGCTTTCAATGTCAATTTCTTTTTTCTGAGCTGTATCTAGCATTTCTTCAACTTTTCCTATGAGGCCTTTAACCTCATATCTTCGTTCTAGGACAGGATCATCTAATTTTACGAGCTTATGTCCAT
Source organism: Blepharisma japonicum (assembly GCA_949751835.1). Taxonomy (NCBI): domain Eukaryota; phylum Ciliophora; class Heterotrichea; order Heterotrichida; family Blepharismidae; genus Blepharisma; species Blepharisma japonicum. The sequence continues at coordinate 97,646 of CATKHK010000016.1, forward strand.
TATGCAATAAAATACACTCAGCACAAACTGGCTTAGAGTCTTCAATGCAATATCTAATCACATTCTCTTCAGGGTGCTCTTGGCACTGACTTGGAAGCTTTGATTTTGCTCAATTTACGAGCTCAGTAGATTTAGTATTTGCTATGAACTCAAGAACTGTATAATTTTTAGGTAAGCTTGAAGTTCCTGCTGTTACTGAAATACTTCGACATGTTGGGCATGTTATTTGATTTTCGTCAATAACCTGATTCAAGCACAATTCACAGCATGTGTGGCCACATCGCAGCAAACGAGGACAATTATCTCCTTCGTTGAATAGCTCTGAGCATATAGGGCATTCCATATTGATTACTTCATATTTAAATGAAGGCATCGACACTTACACAACTCTATTGGCCTACACAATGCCAAAATAAAGAAGGCTATATAATAGGTTGGTCTATTCGTGGCTTTGTTTGCTGTATTATAACAGTCCTTGATCTTCCTTTGGCTAAAATAGAAAATACGCTTAAACAAATCGGAGAAAAGGTCGAGGTGCTAGGAATTGTAAGTGCTGGAACACAAGAACCTCAAGAAGCCATTGAGAAAAGAGCAGTTTCTGATATATGATTTTCTGCTACTGTGGAATCTAATTGTATTAGACTTATGGATCTTCATTGCTGTGGATATCGATATAAAGCTAGCGCTCACATAATATTTTATGATAACTCAAAGGTTAATATTGACACATGCAACATGCTTTGCCCAGAAATTTTTTACAGAAAATTCATAAACCAGCCACAAAAACTGCAGAAAATGGAACCTTCTACGCTACAGCTTGTATGCAATCAGATTAATCGGTGCGCATTTATTGAAAAAAGAATATTGACAAAGCTAGAACTTGAACCACCTCCAGCAGCGAAATGAAGCAAAAGCCCTTTCTACTCTGGATGTGTAGTTATTATGTTGACTTTTCAAGTTTTAGGAGAATTTATACTTGCGATTTATAATTGGTAATTTCGACATAGGAAAATTCCAATTATCCAAAAAGGGATCAGCGATCTGCCAATTAAAAGTAAAATATTTTGGCATTTAAGCAAAAGATTAAATATTTTGAACACTTGGAAGTTAAATGATACGACAATCAAGCCAAAATACCCATGCCCATATTTAGCAAGAGGATTTGCAAACGATTATCTTACCTCCCGAGCAATAGTAATGCAAACAGTTTTCGATTGACTGATTGGTATCTTTTTGCTGCTTCTCCTGCATCACTTTGCTTCAGATACCCTATTAGTTTTCCACACATTGGGTTCAACCGTCCACATTGAGGTCTTAAAATCAGAAATCACCTGACTTATGGGACTTCCTGCAGGTTTTAAGCCAAACGAAGCATTAGACAACACAATAGGTAAAAATATTTTAATCCTTATAGACTCATGAAATTATGTAACTACATTTCTGACAAAATTTGAGCCTGAAATAGTGCAGCTTTTTGCAATATTTGGCGTTTTTGGTGTTAGCTTCCAAACAGCTTTATTATCAGATTTAGTAGATTTTTGCACTTTACATATGTAAATATCATGTAGACATTATATTTATGTATTTGTGGGGCAAGTTTATAGTCTGCAGATACAAATTATCCATTCTTTATGTAGACTTATAATAGGAAACAAAAAGAACGTATTAAAAGGAGTAAGATTTATGCAGAGAATTGATAAAGGAGATTATTCAGTTGATGAAATTTTATTAGGAACTCTCATTTTTACTGGCTTAATTTTCTTGTATCCTACAATTGCTATGTACTACTTGTGCTTTGTGAGTATCTGATTAAGTGTCCAATTTGTCCAAACTATTTTGACGTTTACTTTGATCTTTTTAAATCATTTTCCCTGCTTTTTGCTTTGGGCTTATTTTATCTATCCCACATATTTCACTAGATCAGTTTACTTTGAAATGGTCCAAACACCAATAAACGTCTATTTTCCTACAAATTATATGAAATTGCATACCCAAAAGGTCCCGATCTCCAAAATTTTTTATGATTTTACATCAAGATTAAAACAAGTTGCGGCAAATCTTCTAAATTTTACAATTATAAAAAACATTTTACTAGGAACACAAATACCAAAAATGAGCCATTGGGAGTTTTAATTCACTAATTAAGTCTTAAGAAATAATTACATTAAATTATTTATAGTTTCTTAAGATCTGGGCTTATAGAATACAAGTGCATAGGAGCTGGGCTTGGAGATTTAACACTATGCCGGAATTCTTTGGGCAATTTCTGAAATCCTGAGTGTTTATTTCTATGTTTTGATGTCAAACTACTAGGTGTTGCAGAAGTAATCGGTGCTAAATTAAAAAGGACAGTTGATAATGGACTTGGGGTCTTTCCAATTCTACTTCTTGGGCTTGATTTTTTCATTCTTGTTGGGGAGCTGCTTTTAAGGCTTTTATTTAAAAATTCTGTTATATTTCCCATCCTATGAGAACTGTTATTTAGCGAATCTTTTCTACGATTAATTTCAATTGTTTTATCTCGGGCTGATGATCGATAATTAATTACAGGGAGCTGCCTTATAACTTTTTCTTTTTCTCTTGGGAACTTATAATGTGCATTTGTAGGGGAACGATTAAATCTTGCATCAATTTCATCTCTTATTTTTCCATCAACATCATGATTATAGTCAATTTCTACCAAAAAACTATTAGTGCTTTCATCTGTGCAGGTGCTTGATATTCTTGAAAGCCCTTGTCCTTTCAGTTGCATTGGCATCATCAGTGTGTTTAAATTCCTTTGTCTTCCATTAGTGTTAAGCATTGTATATTATATTAAAAATTTTGTGATTAAGTTTATTTAATATCATTATGAAGATTCCAAAATTACTGCTAAAAGATTTTATTGGCATTTTTGGAATCGAAAGTTTTGAAAATCTGGACGATTTTATTTTTTTTGAAGGCTATCCTAAGCCTTTGTAGAGCTTAATGAAATTGTATATTTGATGAGACCATTGCTATCTGTGTCAGATCTTCTTTAGTATCTTAAATTTGTCATTCTCGTCAAAAAATTCATCTATAAAAGGCTCAAGAATGTTTCCCCTTCAATTGAAAGAGTTTCTAGTCTTCTAAAATGCTTTTCATTAAGCCTCTTAAGTCTCTATTGTTAATATTTTAAGTTTGGTCTTTATCTAATACATAAAATAGTAAACTATGCTCTCTACTTGTAAAGCACTCTAAAATATATAACTGCAACTTCAAATCCCTGCCTTTATAGCTTGTTTGTTTAGTTGAATGCCCGCTTATTTAATATATCATTTTCATAGAGATCTTGACTTTTGAGAATCTCAAGCAAATCATATTGCATAGGTAGTAGCAAAATTTTTAGCTTAAAAGTCAGATTTTTCCCCCTCTGATTTTGATTTGATCTTTAACAAAAGTAACGAAAATATTGATTATAATCAAGCCCTTAGACCAGACGTAAATCAAAATACTAAACTATTCATATCCTTCTAGAATTTCTGAAATAATTAGTGCTTTTTTAAAAGATTACCTTTGAATTTGATTAGCATCGCTGAAGAAATGGGCATTGTGCTTATTTCAATGACTTCTTGAATTTTTGTTGAAGAAGCTTAATATCGTTGAAATACTTTGAAAGGGTTTTGGATTTCTCATTTTGAGAGACATGCATAATTGAAGTATTGCAGCTATGAAAAGTATTTAAGATTTCTTGGTATGTGATAAGATCTGCATTAAACGTGCCGATAAATATTATTCTAAGCCACCTTTTTATCTTATCTTACAATGCAAAATTGTCACTATAGTCGAAATATATAAATCTAGCTAAGTTTAATACGGATCTTTTATTAGCCAGACTGATTTTTGACTAATCTGTAGTTGCCTGGGAGAATTAATAGCTATTGAGGCTTGAATGATCTGCTTTTTAAAAGACTCATTTTTAACTTGTAAAAACATTAAAAGAAACATATAAATTTCTATCGCCTTAAGGTTAATTTTCTAATCTATCATTAAATACTTCTATTTAAAGCTTATCTTATAATTTCTAAGCCTGGTTATATATTCTGACAATCTTTCATTTTTGCCTAATAGACTTAATATTTTGGAGATAAAAATTATTAAGGAATTCTCTCAGAAACTATTTAAGCATTCCTTGAAGATTTATAAATTCATAATAACTTGACTCAATATTTGTGCTAGCTTAGAATTATAAGTCAACAAAAATGTAACAGCAAAAAAAGAATTTAAAATTATTGACGAATTTATTTTGTACAAAATAGTTAACTTATATTTACCTGAGCAGGATGTTCCCGGGCCATGTGTGCTTTCATCATATATTTATTATATATTAGCTGGCCACACTTTTTGCAAGGTACTCGGGTAGATTTTTCGTGTACTTGTTTAATATGTGATTTTAGAGCATTCTCATTTTTGAACTTCTTACTGCATTGTTTGCATGAAGCCTTTTTGTCAGATGTCGAATGAATTTTACCTATGTGTTGGCTCAAGCCTTTTTTGCATGAAAAATCTGCAAAGCAGATGTTGCATTGAAAGGTTTCTTCATTATCTGACGGCATCAGGCTACGCTCATCTGAAATTTCTGTCAGGTTCTTGTAGTAAAAATTTTGATAGTAATTAAAGCAAAACTCATTTGATGATTCTTCAAGTAAAAGCGGTGCTAGTGGTAAAATTTGGGATTGAGAAGAGCAGTCAGCTTGATTTAGATTTAAGTCCATTTTTTTTATTAAGGCAAAAACCAGTGCTGCTAATTTATCAAGAAATTAATGGTTTTTTGCCGATAAAAAGAGAGAAATATTGGAGGAAATACAGGAATATCTTTGTGACTCAAAGTAAAAAGCTTAAATATATACTAAAAAATCATTGTATAGTTTTTGTTAAAATAAATAAATTTATAAGAGAGTTGCCATCTCAAATAGTAGTAAGTGTTTCTACGAAAATATATATTCAAGCTAATTTCCTAATTCATCCACTATCAAATCTCAAATTCAAATGAAAAATTTCCTAACTCTCCATAAACTTTTCTAAACATTTTATTTAAAGAATCATAGTCGGTATCAATACTCCACAAATCTCTTTAAATTCCAACTCAACATATATGAGCTACAAGCAAATCAACATTTAAGAAGAAATTCAATTCTTTTGAGATCAGTTATAATAAAATGGACAAGGAGTATTACCAAAAGTGGAGAGCTGAAAAAGACCCTTCTTTCGCACAAGAGCAAGCATTCCAAACAAGTTTATCTAAATTTTATGGAGCTGATGATTCAGACTCCCCATCTAAGAGACCTTTACCAGCTGAAAAAGAATTAAGAAAACAAGAGATCTTAAAGCAAACTTCAGCAATGTTTACTAGATCAGATTCCTGGCACAACCCAGACAAGCGCACTGTCGGAGTTTTCTACGAAGAGTCCAACCCTGAAAATCTAACCAAAGAAGAAATGATGAACATCGAAAAAATGAGCCGAGTAAGTAACACCATTTTCAGACCTAATACCTACCAAAACGAAGACTGGAAAATTGACGTTTTAACCTCCACCACACATGCTGAGCATTGTAAAGAACAATTTAACGGTGATGAGCCAGATAAAAAATTCAATTTGAGGAGAACCGTCATTTCTGAGTACTCCAATGCTCTTCATAACCAAACGGTTTTCATCAACCCAAAGTTCACTTCTTGCTAATAATTTAAGGTCTTTTTCTAAATATGGCAATCGTTATTTATTATGAGTGAAGAAAATGAAAGCGCCTCAATGGAATCTAGACCTCCAGAACAGCTATGGAAGATTAATAATAAAAGGGCTCAAAAAAACGGCAATCATAAAGGAGTCTATTGGGTAAAGAAAAGACAAGCTGATGAGGATGGCAAAATCAGAGGCGAAAAGTGGTATCATAGCTCTAAATATGAAGGAGAGTGGAATAATAATACTAAGGAAGGATATGGAATCATGTATTATGCAAACGGAGATAAATATGAAGGCAGCTGGAAAGATAATCAGAGAAATGGAAACGGGACGTTGTGGAAACTGATTTCAAAAAAAGGGGATAAGTATAAAAGAATTTATACAGGGGAGTGGAATGATGACAGAATGTCAGGGCAAGGTAGCTATTTTTATGAAAATGAAGATAGGTATGATGGATTTTGGTTGAATGGAAAAAAGCATGGACAAGGAAGAATGATTTATGCGAATGGAGATATTTATGAAGGACAGTGGGTTGATGATTTGAAAGACGGATATGGGATTTTTACTAAGGCAAGTGGAGATTCATATGAAGGCTACTGGATGAAAGATATGAAGCATGGGCAAGGAAGTTTTTACTTTGGAAGCACAAGTAAAATTTATGTCGGAGAATGGGTAGAGGATATCCCAAAATGTGGGGTATTCACAGAGGTTGAAGACGATGATGTTGTAAAGCAGTGCAGACCTAAATATTTTACAGACCCAAACACAGCTCCTCCACTACCTGAATTAAAATTGGAGGACCCTCATGGAGTCCTTAGAGAAACATTGGAAGAAGTAAGAAAGCTTGAGGACAAACTGCTAGAGCAGGAATAATTTTAAGTAAATTTATATTTCACTTTAAATAGAAAAAATGTATTAAAAAATCAAAAATTATATTGATTTTGCAATAAATATTATTTAGTCCACTAATCCTCTTTCCTGCATCAGCTTTTTCATCGTTTTCCCTATTTGTGCAGGTGATCTTGTCACCACAACTCCAGCATCCTCTAGTGCTTTAATTTTAGACTCTGCTCCTCCTTTTCCTCCTGATATGATAGCTCCAGCGTGTCCCATTCTTTTTCCAGGTGGTGCACTAATCCCTGCAATAAAAGAAACAACAGGTTTTTTCTGGACATTATATGCTTTAAGCCAAGCAGCCGCATCTTCTTCTCCTGTGCCTCCAATTTCTCCTATCAATACAATAGATTCAGTTTCTGGGTCATTTATGAACATTTCCAATACATCAATAAAGTCAGAACCTTTAAATGGATCCCCTCCAATACCAACAACAGTGGACTGTCCTAGGCCTTCTTTTGTGGTTTGGTCGACTGCTTCATAAGTCAAAGTCCCTGATCTGCTGATAATTCCAACTTTACCTGGAGTATGGATATAGCCGGGCATAATTCCGATTTTGCACTCTCCTGGTTTAATGACTCCTGGACAATTTGGCCCTATAAGTCTGCTTTTGCTTGATTTTAAAGCGTCTTTGACACGAACCATGTCGTGTTGGGGAATTCCTTCAGTAATAGTGACAATTAAAGGAATCTCTTCTTCGATACAGTCTAAGATGGCTTGGGCTGCGAAAGATGGAGGGACGTATATTGAGCTTGCCCATGGATTTACAGCTTGTTTGGCTTCTTTTACTGTGTTGAAAACAGGAACTCCTAAGTGGATTTTGCCACCTTTGCCTGGAGTTACCCCACCAACAACATGGGTGCCATATTCAATTGCTTTGGTTGTGTGGAAAGTCCCTTGAGCCCCTGTTATGCCTTGGCAAATAACTGTGGTGTTCTTATCAACAAATACTTTCGCTGTATGGCTAAACAGTCTTTTTAGCATTATAAATGGAAGATAATTATGATTTTAAAGAATAATATCTTAAATGATAATTAGTCGTTTGGGCTTGATTATTTCATTTTTTGATTATTTTAAACTATCATATCAATATGAAAGATTTGCTTGGATAATAAACTTTTATGATTCTTAAAAATAATTAAAGAATTAAATTTGATACATATAATTATTTAATACGTCAATAAAGTCTTATCTTAGAGTCAATTTTTTTAGTTTTATGTTCAAAATATCTTTTGGCATATATTAATTTTGATTTCAAATTAAAGCTTCCAAAGTTATATTGTTTTGAATTTATATTTATTTTCTGAGATGCAAATTATTTTCAATCTATTCATTTAATCTTTAATCGAATAATTGTATTGAATTTGATTTCATCAAATCTCCAACTTGGATATGTATATATTTTTTGTTTCCTATAATTTTATTTGATTTTTTAAAATACTTTTGTAATTGATTTTCTCATAATAGACAAATAATAATCCCAATCATGACTGGAATGCTTTTGATTCCAAAAAATATTATTTTTTATTTTGGATAGTTTTTTTTTTGAGGAGTGTAAAATTACTTTGGACATTTACATTTGAAATTCAAATGCAGCAGTTACTTTAAGCCATTCTAAAATAATTAGAGACTGTATAACGCTGAAATCTATTAGCCTCTTTTTCTTTCAAAAATAAAAATACTTTATAAGCTCAATTAAATCGCCAAAAAATCAATCAAAAATATCATTTTCTTTTATATAAGCTTTGACTCTATAATTTATTACAAAATTAAAGTTAAATGCCTTCTTAAAAAAATTAAATTACCTATTTTCTGAGTATCCTTAATCTAAACTATCGTTTCCATTATAAACTTGCCATTCGATAAATTTAATGGAGGATTTAACCTATAAAGCCAAACTCGCTGAACAAGCAGAAAGGTACGACGACATGATCAACGTTATGAAAAACGTGATAAGGCAAGCCACCGAACTCAACGTCGATCAGCGTAACTTGCTTAGTGTTGGCTACAAAAACGTGGTAGGAGTCCGAAGAACAGCTTGGCGCACAATTTCAGCCCTTGAAGAAAAAGAAGAATCTCGCGGAAACGCTAAAAGAGTGGAATTAGCTCGCGCATATCGTCTGAAAATCGAAGAAGAACTCAACAGAACCTGTCAAGAAATTCTAGATCTGATCACTGATATCCTCAACAAGAAACAAAACACAAATGAAAGCAGAGTCTTTTTCTTGAAGATGCAAGGAGATTATTACAGGTACATGGCAGAATACCAGACTGCTGGAGGAAATAAGGCTAAATATGGTACCACTGCTGCTGATAATGCTCATCGTGTTTATCAAGAAGCAATGGATCTTGCAAGTGCTGAACTCCCTCCAACTCACCCTATCAGGCTAGGACTTGCGCTTAATTTCTCTGTTTTCCACTATGAAGTCAAGGAAAACCCTACTGATGCCTGCAATATGGCAAGAACTGCCTTTGACCAAGCTATCGCAGAGCTTGATAACTTAGACGAAGACCAATACAAGGACAGCACCACCATTATGCAGCTTATTAGAGACAATCTGACACTTTGGACATCAGAAATGAATGAAGAGCCTAAAGACGGCACAAATGTCGAAGATCTTTAGTTTTAAGGATTAATTATTTTATTGAAACTTATATTAAGAAAATTAAATTTAATAGGGATTTATTTTAGTTTGTAAAATATGAGTCACTATACCCTGATTTATTATCATATTCCAGAGGATTTTGATAATCCAGATCAGCCTAATGCATTTGCAATAGAAAAGCCTTTGAACGATATTAAGTTAAGAGACATTAGGGAATGCTTCCCAATAGAAGGCCGATATCATTTCAGGTTCAAATATCTAAATGGTAAGATTCAAGTCTGAATGGATCTTAATAGTGAAGATAGCAAGGTTCCTGATTTTCAAAACAAAATCATCATCAAAGCTAATCGAATAGCTTGGGAAACGGCCTCACAACAAACAATTCCAATTGTCAGGCAAGTAAGTCAAGCAAGCCAGCCAGTACCTCAAACCAGAGTTCAGAATGCTAATCAAAATCCAAGCCTGATGAATATTTTTGAAGGCGATGTGGCTCCTAAACAATCAAGCAACAGTATTGATTTTCTATTTCATACTTAAATCATATTTTATTCATTTTTCCTATTAAAATTTAAGGTCACCATTCCATCTTAGATTTTCCTCATGCTTTGGCAGCTCTATCAGCAAAAAATTCAGTCTTTTGCCTTGCAATTAGGGAGAGAAATTCAATTTATATAATGAAATGATAAGATTATTTTAGTAAGGACGGTAATTAGCTTGGCCTGCAGTGTCAAGTTGAGATGATAAATTTTGCATTTGGGACTCAGCTTCTAATATCGCCTGCATTGTGATAGGGAGTAGAAGAATGACTCCTAGACTTGTAAGGGTTCATAGGATTTTTTTGGATCCTGTTAGTGCTTTGGAGGAGTAATGCCAAATATAATTATTCCAGAGATTTGATAAGATCTGTCCAACCCTTGATTCAGTTGCTAATCTATAATATCTTTGATATCTGAGCTCTACAATATCATCTCTCTTTGTCTTGCCTTGCATTTAATGGAATATAAAGACATTTTAATTGAAATTTAATTTCGATGCATTTTAATTAATTCAATTAATTTTGCAGTATGCTCATCATACGAATGATTAGTTCTCCCATCAACTAAATCTCCAAAAAGCTGGCACCTAACAGAGCAATATCCTTCCATTTCATCATTAGCTCTAACCAAATCCAAACATCCTGGCACGTCTTTCTTGATTTTCTTCAATTTGCAAGGCGTATATCTCCAGTCACATCTTCTTTCATGCTCTGCCAAATCTTTCAAAACTACAATATATGAGCACCCTATATGTTTGCATTCAACTTCTAATAAACTATGAATCATAGCTAAACTGGGGCTGGAAACGTAACGTCCTGCAAAACAAGACTCAATTTCGTTCAAGGCTAGCTGATTAGAGGTCTCACATTTCGGACAAGTATTTGGAGCGTTTTGGTGTGTGTAAGTGTATAAGCACTCCTTGCAGAATAAACTGGAACAGACTTGGCATTCGAGAAAGCCGATATTGCAAACGCAATCACAGAGTTGACAGATGAAGTATTGGGCCATTGCGGAGTTTGCAAATCTTTCTAATACCAAACGACCTGAAAATTTTTGTTTTGATGAAATTGAGGAATAGTCTTCGTTATTGGCTGAAGAGATTCGGGGCATTAGTTTGTGTGAATGGTTGTTGTCTGTGATCTGGGAAGATATTGGGGTGAAAAGAATAGGGCTTGGCTGATGAGATAGAGAGAGCCGGGGAATGTTGGAGTTTGGGGTTTCAAACTCTTCAAGCTTGACGTGCCCTCTAGATCGATTCAATTTGATAGGCCTCATGCTTGATGTTTTCTTCTTTTTGGTTACAAACTCAGCCTCATAGTTGCTATCAATTGTGTACTTAGCACCTTCCATTTATATTTTAAATTTAAGTTATAGCGCCCTTATTTTTTCTTTTTTAATAAATTTTAAGTATTTTTAGTAATCCTAACCTCTATAAAAGAATTCTATTAATTTACTCAGATATTAAATATGTTTAATCACTATCTTTTAACAAGCTTCTAATTCTTATCCTTTCCAAAGACTATTGTGTTCTTTTATAATTTCAGCTCTTTTTCCTATAATAATTTTATTAGATCAAAACGAATAAATTTTGTTAACATGGAAATTAAATTAGCCATTACATTTATTTCTATCTCTCTATCCAATAATTATTTCATTTTTCCTTTTCCTCCTAACCTCTCCCACTAAATTCTCTTCCTTCACAATTTTCTTTCGATTTTTCAGTTTTTTACATTTCTCTCTGTCCTTTCAGCTCAAATTTTCCCGTGACAATAAAGTCGAATAATATGGAAGACCAAAACATTTCGACGATCAAGAAGTGGATATCATACGTCCAAAACTCCAACCTCGGAGTTGCTCTCCAATACAAGGTCACCTTGACAAGCTTAAAGTCCAACATTCGTCCATGGATGACTGATATGTTCAACCCAGCCTTGTTTTCCAAGCCATCAGTCAAGCAGATCCCAGCCAGACTTGGTGAAAACTTGGTCTATTTCATATCGAACTACGTCATCTTGACGATGCTTCTCCTCGTATTAGGAATGTAAGATTTATGTAGATTATCACAGCCATCTTTCCTTATTTCTTTAGTTGCAATTGGGGCTGTTTGGGTTTACCTCTCAAAGAAGGAAATGAAAGTATATGGCGTCGATGTCACAGATTTCCAAAAAAATATGGCAATTCTTGCACTTTTAGTATTATCTACTTTTATGCTAGCAGGAAATATGATCATCTATACTCTGTTTTTCTCGATGGTGCTTGCAGGAGCTCATGCGGTGTATCATGATCAGCCTCAAATTAACTTGAAATTGGAAACTGATCTACCACCTAACACCTTATTACCACTTTAAACTAATCATTCTTAGTTAAATTGTTTTACATACATTTTAAGAGTAAGGAATTATCAGTAAATATAAAATGGAAAATCAGTTAAGCCAAGCTGAGGCTCTAAATGGTGAAACAATTGAGACTCAAAACCAAGTTGGCCAAAACGCTGAAAATCACTTGTTAAACCCTGAAGAGCTTAGAGCTAAAATACATGCTCTTTTGGGCAGTTCAAATGATCCAGAAAAAGAAATAGATTTCAGAAGAACTTGCCTTATAAACCAAGAAAACTCTATTTCTAGCTCAGAGCTAAATGAAGCTTATCAAGAATATATCAAAGCTTACCATCAAAGCACATCCCTTTATTTTACTAGAAGAATCGACAATAGAGCTCATTTAATTATTTATGACACTGAAAATGAAACAGAAGAAGTAAAAGTGCTGGAAACTTCAGAAATATTAGATTTTGCAAGCGCCATTGTCCATCTTCCTAATGGTGAGCTATTTTGTTTCGGCTATGGTTCATATCCTGGTATTACCGTAATAATTGATAGTACTTATAGAGTCAGAGTACTACCTCGTGGAGAGCCTTGCTACAACTCATCAGGTATCTATTACAATAGAAATATCTATTGCTTTGGAGGATTAGATTATACTCCTTACAATTTATCCAGTAGGTTTGATTTGGATAATAATCAATGAATCAAATTAGCACCAATGCCCAAAGCTGACTCTGGCTGCAAGAGTGTGCTATTTAATGGGAACATTTTGATTTCTGGGTACGGAAATAAAAATCTTTTGCGGTATTCTATTGAACTTGACTCCTTCTCGACAATTCCTTATGACTTTGTAGAGAATGAATCAAAGGTTTTGATAAGTTTAGAAGGAAGACTGTATTTGATTGGGTGCAGTGACTATTGGCTGATCTATCAAAGCGAAATTGGGGATGAAAATGCTTGGATGCAAATAGCAACTTCAACAATTCGGAGCCTACATCCTATGGATTGTTGGACATATAACAAAGGGGGAATCTATATTGGATGTGTTGAAAATAATGGATGGACTGACCCAAAAAATCACTACTACAAGTTTAGCTTGGATGAAAAAGTGGTGACTGAGCTAAGGAACTAATTTATAGCATTAATTATTTCAATAAAATGGATTTAGAAAACTATTTATATATATCATTCTAAGCAAATAAACAGTTTGATATTTATAAATTTAATATTAAGTAAGGCTTAAAAATCTTAGTTATTGTTCTTTCTCAGCATTTTAGTATAAAAATAATCAATTGAAAAACAAAAATGAAATCAACAATATTAAAGTCCTGCCATGCTGTGCTTTCTTTTTTGAATTATGAAGAGAAAAAACATCTTAGACATTTAGTTGCCAGCACAACTTGTTTAACATATACACATTTACTATATAATTTCATTCACTTCATTTTAAAATAATCTTATGTCGGATCTTTTGAGCCATTATATTCTGAGCCAGCATGAAAAAATCGCAAATGATTATCTTTCCCAAGCCACCTCATAAAGCTTCTAAGCAGGCTAATTTAAATAAACCAAAAGAATCAGCTTGGATTTCATTATCAATTAAGCCTGAGCTCGATCCAAAATTTGTGCGCAAAAGCAAAAAGTTTCTAAAAACAAGAGACCGAAATTATGATCTAGTGCATCTCCAGCCTAAAACTAGGACACACTTAAGAACTAGAACATGCATAGACATTAGACCATCGAATAATAAAGAAAAAGCGACCTCTCCGCTATCTACAACTCCTAGTCTTTCTCCTCCAAAAGCTATTAGAGCAAATTTAAACCCTTTAATAGAGCTACCTACATCTTCAAGCCCAGAACTTACATCACGTAGAAGGGTAAGACGGTCAAATACCCTAAAATCGATATCTCCTCGAACAGATAATCAAGAGCTCGAGAGCATTATTTCCGGTGCAAGTCAGCTGCATTCGCAAACCCGATCTTTGAAACGACATTTCTCGTTGAAATTCGTCAATATCCAAAAAGATTTCCGAAAATTCAATAAATTCTTGGAATTCGCTGATTAAATTAAATAAATTAAATTTATTGTCTTATTGGCATATGATAAATTAAGAAAAATACACTTAATATTCTAAACATAAGCGTTATTAAGAACAAAAATGGGTTGCTTTTCTAGCAAGAGCAAAAAATTGAAAAAGGAGCTGTCTAATTCAAAAGAAAATATAAAAAGAGAAGAAAGTGAGCCAAAAATTGATACAGAGCAAGAAAACCCTAAAATCCTTCTCTCCGACACATCAATAATAAGAGAAAATTCAAATCCTCAAGATCTTAATCTTGACACCGAAGGTCGGCAAGAAAAAGAAATAAAAGATATAAGAGAATTAATAAGGAAAGCAAATGAAAGCTCAAAATCATCAATCCGAGTAGGACTCATGGATAGACTTAAAGCTGAGCACGGTCCGAAAATAAATTCCTGAGAAGAACTTGGAAAAATCAGTGAAGATCAAATGCAATTAGAAGAAAAATTTGAGCTTATTCACTGCCCATTAAATTTACCAAAACAATTCTCTAGGCTGAATTATTTGCTTGAAAAAACGACCATTCTAAAGCATCTTTCATTAAAAGATTGCAATTTAAAGTATATCCCTATCATTCCTAAGACTGTTCAATTTTTAACTCTCTCTGAGAACCAAATTTTTTCCCTAAAAGAAAGAATTTCAACAATACCCACACTAGAAGTTTTGAGTGTAGCTTATAACCAAATAACTGAAATCCCCGACGAACTTGAAAGCCTTAAACTCTTGCAAGAGCTGAATCTCTCAAATAACAAAATTTCTGCCGTAAAAGATTCTCCGTTTACCTCTATGGCAAGTCTGGTGACTCTGAATTTAGCTTCTAACCAGCTTAAGGAAATTGAGTTTACCTTGGCTGATATTCCTACATTAGAAGTTTTAGTTTTAAGTAATAACGGGATCGAAATTCTTCCTGAAAACTTTTTCCATGAAGATTCTAACCTAGCCTATCTTCATTTAAGCAACAACCCTTTAAAAGAAATCAGTAGTTCTATTTCAGAATTAAAAGAACTGATTAAACTCGATTTAAGATCAACAAAAATCAAAAACCTGCCTTTTTCAATGAAAGACCTCTATAATCTCAAAACCTTAAACCTAGAAAATAACATCATGGTAACCCCACCTATGCATGTGGTCGTAAAAGGTCTCAAAAGGATTATAGATTGGTTCATAGAAGCTGATAAAGAATTCAAGAAAAAACAGTCCTTAGAACAAATAAAGCCTGAAGAAATAGAAACGGTGACAGAAAAACAAGACCAAGAAGAAATAAAAACTGAAGCAATTTCGACTGATAATAAGAAAGAGTCTGTTGTTTTTCAAAAACAGCTGAAAGAAAAATATATCAGAAATATTGATCTGATAAACAAAGTGTTTTATAAGGAGACTAAAGATCAATTGGAGTTTTTGACTGGAGATATAAGAGAGTGCGTAAATTTGTATTTTGATGAAGAAGAAGATACGGATAAAATTATTTCGTCACTGGGAAGTATAAGAGAACTATGCGAATTTTATTTAGAGGATTACTTTAAGCAAGGAAAAGAGATGGACTTTCCTGCACTTTCTGCATATTTTGTGGGGAGAATTGGAGGCTATCAAGGTGGAGTCGGGCTGCTGAAGTATATGGGATTTATTTTATATGATAAGCCGTACATTGGGTTACACTATAAACTCAAAACTAATAATAAAGTCAAGAAAAAGGTAATAGAAGTGAAAGTAGCTTTGGACCAGCTTCTAAAACATTTCCGAGAAAACAGAATGAAAGATCAATTTACCCCAGATTTTGAATTTTTTGAGCAATAAGGCAATAATTAATATTATAATTTTACAATTATAGAGAGATACTGGACAACAGAGAATAAATTAGGCTAAAGTTTATTTATTAAGAATGTATTTTAATTTAAGGCTGATGTAAAGAATTTCTATAAGTCACTTCTCTGTACTCTTGGCAAGCTGAGCAAGGCATGAAAAACAAATGATAACAAAAATCTGTTATAAATCCTCCTTCAATATCATACCTATTTCTTATTTGGCCTCTATTAATTGCAGCGCCAATGCATGCTAGGAGGATATTGATGCAGTAAGGCACAATGAATCCTTCATTTCTAGCATTTCTCACAGCCATGCCTTGGATGATTGCACTCCCGCATGGCACACAAAGAACTATTAAGCAGCTTTTGGGATCACTTGAGCAGCCAAATAGTGGCTGATCGAATTCGCTTTTTCTATTAGCTAAGCTCATATTTGATTTTATATATTAATTGTCAACATAATTAGTAAATATAGTTAAAATAAGTAACTTATTTCTATAGAAAACAACAATTTATATGCCATATGAAGAAATTTTATTAATATCATAATCAAAACAGGCAGAAATGCACTGTTTATTATATATGGATAATAAATACCATTTTGTTGGAAATATGAATGGCTTTGAGGCAGAATTAGTGGATTTCTAAATTTATTTAAAATTAAGATGACACTCTGGCTCTACAAACTGGGCATTTAGGAGTAATGGACAGTCATTTATTTATACATTTTTCATGAAAAAAGTGTCTGATATTGCATGGCAAAATGATTATTTTGTCATTTTCTTCATACTCTATAGCACATATTGAGCAAGAGTGGTCACCTGTATTTCCGTTTTTAATAAAATTCACAGACTCTAAATTAAAGCCTTTCTGATCTTTATTTTCTATTCATGACTTATCTTCAGCTATATCCATCAGCAGCAGTGTTGTCGGCAAAAGTATACAAATCCCAAATATTGCCAGCATCGGCAATATAAGATTAAAAAATCCTAAAATTTCCAGCAACAAAACCGTGAAAGTCTGAACAAAATTTTCTTCATAACAGTTCTCGCACCTCCAATAAAACGCAAATCCAATTAAAACCCAAAAAATATATAAGCTAGCCTGTACTTTCAAAGCAAACTTATGAAAAGAATTTTGCGAAAATTCAGTTAAAACTCTTGAGTTTCCGATTATATGCGGCACATTTAATACTAGTAGAACCATATAAAACATATCCAAAAATAAATGTACTGAAAGCCAAAGTTTCAGCGGATGCTCAGATTCATCTTTATCAATATGTCTAACGATCATTTGAAAAAGGAGCTTTCAAAAATTAAACATAAGTCTTATAACAAAAATCATCGTTTTTTTATTGCAATATGGAGTCATATTTTCTGAAAGCATAAATTCTCCTCTAGGTATCTACATGAAAAATACGTTCTGGCTTGTAAGTAAATAAGCTAGTTCTGGATCTGACGGTAACATAATGTCGTTAAATATATTATTATTAAAAATTTACACTAGACAGCTTTATGTGTTTTATTTCTTGAGTCGTACTCTTCTGCAAAAACTTCATCTTTAAATGGTTTCGGAAGCAACTTCGGGTTCAAAAACTCTGGCCCTACATTTTTGACTGCATCAATCTCTAGAGGAAGCTTTGCAATTCCTATAACGAGCAGTTCTTCTTGGCTACTTTGAGACAATGGGATCGTTTTTAAGCTGGTTTTTTCCCTGCTTAGTTTAGTTTGAAAATAGTCCCAGTCACGGAAAGTTTTGCTGGAAGTCTTGATAGTCCCTGGCTTTCTTATGATTTCTATAGGGGATTTAGGTTTTTGAGAAATCCTTGTATAGAGGCCTAAAAGCTTTTGTCCCATAGGGATATAGGTTTCAAATTTCTGGTTTTGAGACTCCCTCAATGACATGTACCAAGATAATGAATTTGCCTCATCTTTATCTTGCAAGTTTCTGTCAAGTTCTTCCAGCTCTTCAAGTTTTTCCCTATACTCGAAAGCTCTATTTGGCATCAGATCTTGCATTTTTTTCTTAGATTTTAAACTTAATCCTTTTTCAATTAGTTTTCACTCATTTTGAATTGCGTCATATTGTTTTAATTTCCTCTCTTCTCTTCCTTTTCTAATCCTATCATAAAGTATCATACTTGATACTTTTTTTACCTCAGTGCTCAGTTCCATTTTTGAGTTCTTTTCAATCTCTATAAGCCTTTCTTTAAATTTCTCTTGGTAATTTGTATTATCTCTGACACTGTAATTTAAATTTGTAGAAGTTCTATTTAAAGACTGTTGGTTTGGCTTAATAGGTGTTCAAGAATCATTGGATTTTGGGGTTGTAAATAATTTTACTGGCCCTATAACACTGTATTGAAGCACATTTCCATTATAATCATATTTCGGGGTAAAATTAATTTGTGGTGTGGTTGGGGATTTTTCTTTTAAAAAACTTGTGATATCTCCTTCACGCTCTAGAGTGAAATCTTCTTCTATTGAGCACACGTTCTGGAAGCTCTTTTCGTTGCTTTTAACTTTTCTAAGCAATTTAAAACTTCTGCAAGGTTTCACAATCTGCGGCAAATTATTAGTTTTTAATTCAAGGGGGCTTGAATTTCATTTGATTATATCACGTTTCCGCTGCTTCCTAAAGTTTTGAGTAGGGTGGCTCCATATTTCTTCCATTATTAAAAAATTATAGGTTAATTCAGCTTTATTTTAACTCAATTATTCATCAGAATCCACTCTTTTTTTCACACAAACATACACATAGTGAATAGATTGCCCATCTTCTTTTGTCATAGCTGCAGTTGTAGAGAGCACAGGTTTCGAAATTCTATACTCAAAAACGTTCCAAGTAAAATCTGGCATTTTTAGGTACCGATTTCTGTTTTCAGGAGGAGCATAGCTTATCGAGACAAAAATTCCTTGTGGTTTTAATACTCTCTGGACTTGGGTTAGCATTCTTCTAGCCATGATATTAGAACGGTCTCCACAGAGAATGGAGTCTAAAGTGCCTTTGTCAATAACAGCATCAAAACTGCTACTTGGAAAATCCATTGACATCACGTCTTTACAAGCAAACTCGATGCCTTCTTTGTCTTGATAAAAGGATTTCATATCATCAATGACAATTTGGGAGTTGTCAATATTCATGATGGAGATGTAGCCTTCTTCTTGCATGTCTTCAGCAAGTTTTGAATTGCCACAGCCTACGTTTAGAATCTTTTGATCGAATGGGATGTATTGAGTTATGATATCTTTTATGCCAGCCCATTTCTCGTATCAGTCAAACTGCTCCTTTTTGTGCAAATATCTCTCCTGCCAATAGCCAAGTCTTCCGTATTGAGCTGAAACCATTTATGAATTTAAAGATTGAATTAAAGTATTTTCAAAGATTTTCATGAGACTTTTATTTATTAAATATTTAATTATTTTGTTTTGATATTGGCTTTACTTTATAAATTTATAACTAATGCAGGATAAATTTATAATGAGCTTATGAATTATGGAAATTTGATAAATTTTAGACGTAACATGTGGAGGTGCTAACTTTATTTAAAATAGCAAGCTATTGATAGCATTAGTTGACTAATTTTTTTTTATCAGTCTGGATGACCATAAAACCGGAAATAAAAATTAGGTCAGAATATTTAGAGACGTTAGATAAGGCTAAAAAGTGGACATACAAAAATTTTCAAATAATTTAACAGCAGATTAGCATAAATTATAATATCAAAATTCAAGAAAATAAAAATTAAATTTTTATTTGAACAATTGAATTATTCAACATAACTACTCAAACCCCCTATTAAAATGGATGACACAGAAAGATATGTAATAAAGCGGGACAACTCCAGACAGCCAATTTACCCTCACAAAATCAAAAAGAGATTAGAAACACTTCTAGATGGTCTTAATAAAGAATTTATCAACCTTGATGTGATTGTCAAAAAAGTATCAGAAGGAATCTACAATGGCGTGTCGACATCTCAACTAGACAATCTTGCTGCAGAGACTTGTGCTTATATGAATATCGTTCATCCTGACTATTCCAAACTTGCTGCTCGCGTTGCTATTTCAAATCTTCATAAAATGACCAAAACAAGCTTTTTTGAAGTAATCCACGATCTTTATAACTTGAAAGAGTCTCAAAACGAGCCTGCTCCTCTAATTGCTACAGATGTCTATGAATTTATCAAAGAAAATCGTGCTATTTTAGAAAATTCAATTGATTTTTCTCGAGATTTCACTTATGATTACTTTGGCTTTAAAACACTCGAAAAAAGCTATTTACTCAAAATAAATGGAAAAATCGTTGAAAGGCCTCAGCATATGCTTATGCGGGTTTCTGCAGGAATCCATACAAATGATATAGAATCCACTATTATAACTTACAATTTGATGAGCGAGAAGTGATTTACCCACGCAACCCCAACCTTATTCAATTCAGGAACCCCGAGGAATCAAATGTCGTCTTGTTTCTTGATGGCCATGCGTGAGGATAGTATAGAAGGCATTTATGACACATTAAAACAATGTGCAATAATCAGTAAATGTGCAGGAGGAATAGGTCTAAGCGTTCATAATATAAGGGCAAGCAGTTCTTATATAAAAGGAACTAATGGCACAGCAAATGGCTTAGTCCCAATGCTTAAAGTGTTCAATGATACTGCAAGATATGTAGACCAAGGTGGTGGAAGACGGAAAGGCGCTTTTGCAATATATTTAGAACCTTGGCATGCTGATATTTTTGATTTTTTAATGCTGAAAAGAAACACAGGAAAAGAAGAACAGAGATCTAGAGACTTGTTTTATGGGCTGTGGATACCTGATTTGTTCATGAAAAGGGTCGAAAATAATGAAAATTGGACTCTTATGTGCCCTGATGAATGTCCTGGACTTTGTGATGTGTGAGGAGATCAGTTTGAAGAATTATATGTAAAATACGAAAATATGGGAAGAGGAAGAAAAGAGATCCAGGCGCAGGCAGTTTGGTCAGCTATTATTGATAGTCAAATTGAAACAGGAGGACCTTACATGCTTTATAAAGACCATGTCAATAAATTTTCAAACCAAAAAAATTTAGGGATTATAAAATCAAGCAATTTGTGCACCGAAATAGTAGAATTTACATCCAAAGATGAAATCGCTGTATGCAATTTGGCTTCAATTGCGCTAAATAAGTTTGTCATCAATCGAGAATGTTTTGACTTTCAGAAACTTTATGAAGTAACTCAAGTTATTACGTATAATTTGAATAAAATTATTGATAGGAATTATTATCCATTGCCTGAGTGTGAAAGATCAAATTTAAGGCACAGACCAATTGGAATAGGAGTCCAAGGCTTTGCGGATACTTTGCTATTATTGAGATTGCCATTTGAAAGTGCGGAGACAATGAAACTAAATAAAGAAATTTTTGAGACCATTTATTTTGCAGCTTTAACTGCAAGTAATGAGCTAGCTCAAATATATGGGCCATATGAGAGTTATGAAGGATCACCTATATCACAAGGAATTCTCCAATTCGATATGAGAGGAATAATACCTTCACATAAATGGGACTGAGATAGCCTCAGATTAAAAATTTCTGAGTTCGGGGTAAGAAATTCACTTTTAGTAGCCCCAATGCCTACAGCTTCAACTTCACAAATTTTAGGAAACAATGAGAGCTTTGAGCCTTACATGTCGAATATTTATGTAAGAAGAGTTCTAGCTGGAGAATTTGTATGCGTTAATCCTCACTTAATATCAGATCTTGTCGAAAAAGGATTATGGACCCACAATATAAAAAATAAAATCATTGCAAATAATGGCTCTGTCCAAGATCTACATGAAATTTCTGATGATTTAAGAGCGCTCTACAAAACAGTTTGAGAAATCCCGCAAAAAGTGTTGATTGACTTAGCCATTGGAAGATCCCCTTTTATTGATCAAAGCCAGAGTTTGAATGTTTATATTTCTGAACCTAGTTTTGGGAAACTGACGTCACTGCATTTTTACTGTTGGAAAAGAGGGCTAAAAACTGGCATGTATTATATGAGGTCCCGATCAGCTGCTGATGCAATTAAGTTTACTGTAGACATCGAAAATCTTCTAATATCAAGTGGCTTTAACACGAAATCGGCTGATCCGTTCCTAAACGACGAGCTGATATAAAATACTTTTAATAATTTTTTAAAGTAGATATTCTTATGATCTCACTATTATTCTTTATATAAATCGGTTTTAAATTTAAAAATCGTTAGATCTTTTTGAATTTTCTTATCAGATATTATAATAGTAAGAATTTGCCCTTTATATACAATGTATTTATCTTATTTTTAAGGCCGTTTGGTCTAGTGGTATGATTCTCGCTTAGGGTGCGAGAGGTCCCGGGTTCAATTCCCGGAACGGCCCTTTTTATGAAATTTTATTGCTTGGAATTTTATTAAATATGATTATTTTAAGAGCTTCAGCAAGTCACTGACATGACTTTGGTTTTTGGAGACTAGGAATCCCATATGATCAATATCATAATCATTTTTGAAAAATGCGATTTTGGATTTTGGAAGCTGCATTCTTAAGTGATCTAAATCTTTCATAGAAGCTATCTGATCATATTTCCCATGGAATATTGCTAAATTGCATTTGATCTTTTCAAAATCAAGAGATTTTGGCACTTTGCTGCCATAAAGTCTGAGGTTTTCTTGTTCGCCATAGTCGAAGTATCTTGGGATAGGAGATTTTCTATTTGCCATTTGCATTCAAAATTTCATATTCAGTCTGCTTGTTTTTCCAACAAAATTGTAAAGATAATTTGATAAATATTTTGAATAGTCTTCTTCATGCTTCATTTTAAGCAAATATTCACCAACAGCCAAAGTTACAGAAGGAAACGCTGCTGTGAGCTTCAAATTAGTTG
Organism: Blepharisma japonicum; assembly: GCA_949751835.1. Lineage (NCBI taxonomy): Eukaryota > Ciliophora > Heterotrichea > Heterotrichida > Blepharismidae > Blepharisma > Blepharisma japonicum. Next base: position 120,476 of record CATKHK010000016.1, read on the forward strand.
TAGATTTAAGAGAAATTCCTACAGGGCCATGATTATTGGAGCTTTCAAAAGATTTTCCTATAGCAAGATGTAAAGGAGATAATGATAAAAATCCACAAGGAGCACTCCATAAGGCTGCTAAATTAACCTTATCACCATATTCAGGGTTCATTGAAAAACAGTGAATAGCTGCGTAAGATCCTTGAGAGTGACCTAAATAATTAAGCTTTTTCTGGCCTGTTGTATGTAAAACATAATCAATTGTAGCAGGAACATCAAAATCTCCTATATGAGTAGCGCACCAATTCCAGAATTCTGGGTCTTCATATCTTAGAGTTTTATGGAGCCGGCTATAGTTGTTTCCTCTACAATTCAAAAGCCAAACATCATGTCCATTATCTACTAATTCAAAAGCAGGAGGCTTAGCACTTTGGTTCATTACAAAACATTTGGAATTTGCTGTCATCCCATGGACAATTAAGACTGGGGATTTATTTGGGTACTGATTTTCTGCCTTACTAAGCCTAAATAAACGAAGAAAATATCCATCTTTGGTTTCTACCCAATGATTTTGAACAAAATATCCTTTACCTTGGCAATATTCTTCAAATGGTGAAGTTATTTCACTGGGAAGCTTTATTTTGTTTAAGTATAGTCGCATGCCTGCATAAGCTCCAGCTCCACCAAGGACAAATTTTAGTAAGCCCATTTATGGCTTATTTTAATAAAATCAGATTAGCCCTAATAATTATAAAGCTAGATGCGATCAATTTATTTCTTTTGTTGCTTCTTATTACTATATTTCTCAATAATTCTTTGTTTAGATTGCAAAAAATAAAATTTAAAAGGATTTAGGATATCGCTGTATTGACTTACAAAGAGACATAAATTTAAGTAAACTCAGCTCTTATAAAATAGATTTGTTTATTTAATATAAAAATAAATTCACTAATCAAAAGATACTGCCAATTTACTAGGCAGATGCAATAAATAAAATATATCAACGAAAGAGCTATCAGGAGAAAAATATTGTTGAATATATAAAGGCTAAATATATGTAATACTAAATAGCCATTCAAGATTTCATATAAGAAAGATAAGCATAAAGTAAAATACGTTATTGGATGGCCACTAATTTAATAATTCTCTTGATGATTTTTCGCATACGATTGCAATCTAAATATAAGCTTCAATGCATGAGATCATTCCTTCAAAATTATTTCCAAAATATATAAGAAATAGAGGAATAAAAATAGAAATACTATTTTCCAAATTCCTATTAATTATCAATTAGTTTAATCATCAAAAATTAAATATGTGCAGGCATATTGATTTAAAGTTTATTTTATTAATATAATCTTTGATATCAATATTTATTTTTAGATACTTACTCTTTATTGTAAATATCTTATATTATTTTTTGATTAATTAATTTAAATAATTAAGCCATATTCATTTTCTTTCACAATTCTTGAGGTCAATATATGCTTAGGATTTTCCCTCCTTTCTGATACGAATCTTTAATATTAGAAGAGCTGAAAATATCGGAATACTTTTAGCAGCAATATGCCTGAATTTAGGTAGCCAATCGATCTCAACAGTAAATTATTTATTTTCTTCTAAATTTGAACTCATAATTGCTTTTCCTTCCTTAAACTATCATCCTTCTGATGAATTTCCTAAAAAATACTTATACCTTTCATTCATTCTCCTTTATCTTTCCACATTAACCACAGATACAAAGATCTCTTATAAATGGAAGCCTTTGTAGTCGGAGCATACATGGTATGCGCCGTTTTCTTTATTTTATCATTAGGAGGTCTGAGCAACCAAGAATCTGCCAAGAGAGGTAATTTCTATGGTGTGATTGCAATGATCTTAGCAATCATTGCAACATTATTCGTGGAAGAGTTTAATGGAAGATACCTTTTCTTCTTCCCAGCTTTTGTCCTTGGCGGTGCTGTAGGTCTCGCAATGGCTTTGAAAGTCGAAATGATAAGTATGCCTCAAATGGTTGCCGCTCTGCATTCCTTTGTAGGTCTCGCGGCTACTATGGTTTCCTTTGCTAGCTATCTTTTAGATCCAGATCAAACAAGTTTAGAGATTATAGAAATAAATATAGGAGTTTTTATAGGGGCAATCACTTTTTCAGGATCTGTGGTTGCTTGGGGAAAGCTACAAGAAGTCATTAGAAGCAAGCCTCTTATCATTTGTGGCTGGTTCAGACATGTGATCAATTTGATGGTCGCGTTAGGGTGCTTAGCATGTGCAATTTATTATGCCATTGAAGAAGACCATGATTACAGACTCTACGCTTTATTGGTTAATGCTGGACTTTCATGCTTTATTGGTTGGCACTTAGTTATGGCAATTGGAGGAGCAGATATGCCTGTCGTTGTTTCAATGCTGAACTCTTACTCAGGCTGGGCCACTTCTGCAAGCGGATTTTTGCTTCAAGATGAACTTCTCATCATAACAGGTGCCCTTGTAGGTGCTTCTGGTGCTATTCTGAGCTACATTATGTGCAAAGCTATGAATAGATCTTTCTTCAATGTCATTGCAGGAGGATTCGGAGAAGGAACAACTGTTGCAGCTCAGGCAGCTCAGAATATTAAAGTAACTGGAACAATAAAGCCAATCACTCTTCACAAGATGGTTGATTTATTAAGAGATGCCCACAATATCATTATTGTCCCTGGATATGGGATGGCTGTTGCCAGATGCCAACATGATGTAGGAGCCCTTGCTGATTTCTTGATCAAAACTGGAAGAAAAGTCAGATTTTGTATTCACCCAGTTGCTGGAAGATTACCTGGACACATGAACGTCCTTTTAGCTGAAGCTGATGTAGATTACTCAATTGTAAAAGAGATGGACCATTTAAATAAAGAATTCCCAGAGGTTGACCTCGTTCTCGTTATTGGTGCTAATGACATTGTTAACCCAGACGCTTTAGAGAACCCTCTATCTCCAATTGCTGGTATGCCTGTTTGTGAAGTCTGGAACGCCAAAGATACTGTGGTTTTCAAGCGTGGATCAGGAGTTGGTTATGCTGGAATTGAGAATCCTCTCTTCTTTAAAGACAATACTCACATGTTTTATGGAAACGCTGATAAGTCAATCAAAGATATCCTAACTCAAGTTACTGCATTAAAAGAAGTTTTCATAGAAACTGGAGGTGGAGTTGAATATGATGATTCAGCTGATGAAGAAGATGCTTTAAATCAGCCAGTAGAAGTTTTCCCTGAGCCAACTAAGCAAATTGGAGTTCCAAACGAAATTTATCCTTTAGAAAATAGAGTTGCTATGGCACCTGATTCAGTGAAACTATTTAGAAGATTAGGATTTAGAGTTCTTGTTGAATCCGGAGCAGGAAAAGGGGCTAATTTCCCAGATGAAGCTTATATACAAGAAGGCGCTATTATTGCAAGTATAGAAGAAGTCTGGAATAGTGAAATCGTCTTAAAAGTAAGAGCACCTTCTTATCACCCTGTTCTTGGAAGACATGAAGATACATTATTGGAAAACACGAGATTGCTTGTCTCTTATGTGTATCCAGCATCAAATTCAGATTGGCTAAAAGATCTTGCTAAGAGATATCCAAAACTTACTTACATGGCAATGGACTGCGTCCCAAGAATCACCAAAGCACAAAAATTAGATTCATTAAGCTCAATGGGAAGCATTGCAGGCTACAGAGCAGTTGTTGAAGCTTTCCACTATTACAAGAAAACCCCAAAGCCAATGGTCACTGCAGCTGGCAAAATTCCACCCACTAAAGTTCTAGTTATTGGAGCCGGTGTTGCTGGCCTCGCTGCTATAGGCTATAGCCGAAGCTTAGGTTGCATTGTAAATGCTATGGACACAAGATCTGCTGCAAAATCTGATGCAGAGTCTATGGGTGCTCATTTTGTTGAGGTCCCTATCAAAGAAGAAGGCGCTGTTGTCGGTGGCTACGCCAAAGTGATGTCTGAAACTTACCAAAAGGCTCAATATGATGTCACCAAAAAGACTGCTGCAAAATGTGATATTGTCATCACTACAGCCCTTATCCCAGGCAGAAAGGCACCACTTTTGATGGACGCAGAAATCGTTAAAGCTATGAAATATGGAAGTGTCATTGTGGATCTCGCTGCTGAACAAGGAGGCAATGTAGAAGGAACCAGAGCTGGAGAAGCTGTTTTCACTGATAACGGTGTAACAATTGTAGGCTTCACTGACTTAACAAGCAGGATGGCTCCTCAATCATCAGAACTCTATACAAACAATTTATACAACCTCCTTGATGACCTTAAAAACACACATAAGTTTGAAATCAATTTAGATGACGAAATCATTGGTCCAATGGTCGTGGTTCATAATGGGGAATACACTTATCAGCCACCAAAAGCAGTCCCAGCTCCTCCTAGGCCAAATGTAGAGGCCCCAGGAGCTCATCCAAGCAAGAAAAAGCAAAAGCATCATTGGTCAAGAGATTTCAAAATGTTTATTGTCGCTGCAGTTGCCATTGGTCTTTTCATTGGGCTATCTTATGCGACATATGGAACCTTTATGAGATTATTCATGACTTTCGTTCTCGCAATTTTTATTGGATATATGGTTATTTGGAATGTTACCCCAGCATTACATACACCGCTAATGAGTGTTACTAATGCCATTTCAGGAATCATTGTTATTGGATCTATGCTTCTTTTAGATCCAGCCGAAGGAACTATTGACGAAGGGTCAGGAATCGCTATCGCATCAGTATTTTTCGCAAGCATCAACATTTTTGGTGGCTTTACTGTAACACAAAGAATGCTCAGCATGTTTAAGACCGATAAGAAAAAGAAAAAGAATAAGCACCACGATCATAACAAAAAAGACAAGAAAGATAAAAAGCGCAAGCATTAAGTTAAGTATTTTACGTAGTTAATTGGATTATTTAATAACTAGGCTCCCCAAAAAATAAAATCATGTAAAATTTTAAAGAAAATTGAATATGAAGTTTTATGCAGTTAGAAAAGGAAGGAAAACGGGGATCTTTACAGACTGGGAAGAGTGCGAAGCGAGTGTAAAAGGATTTTCGGGGGCTAGATATAAAAGTTTTGCTACAATAGAGGAGGCAAATAAATTTTTGAATGCTGGGCCAATTGTGATTACAGATACCAATTCTGAAAGAAGTTCTGGAGATAAAAATATTAAGATTTCAAAGAAGACTTATCAGTTGCCCTCAAACAAATTTCAAGAAACTGCTCAAAATAACCAAAATTACGGATCAACATACTGAACACAAAATTCTGTCAAAAATAGGCCAAAAAAGAAATTTACTGAAGAAAAAAGGCCTGCAAAGCCTAAAATAGATGCATGCTATTCTTTATATTTTGATGGTGGCTCAAGAGGAAATCCAGGCCCTTCAGGGTCAGGGTTTGTAATAAAATCGCCAACCGATGACATTATTGACCAAGGCTGTGTCTACAATAACATAAAAACAAACAACGAAGCTGAATATATTGGCTTAAATCTAGGTTTGGAGAGAGCTCTTCAATTAGGAATTGAAAACATAAACATTTATGGCGATTCAGAGCTCGTAATAAATCAAATAGATGGTAAATATCGATGCAAAAACCACACACTCCAATTACAGTACGATAAAGCAATAGATTTCCTTCGAAGTTTCAAATCATTTAACCCTTCTCATATTCCCCGTCATCTCAATACTGAAGCTGACACTTTAGCTAACTTAGCAATGGACACTCAGTCAGATAATAATTAAATTGAAATTTTAATTGTTTATACATCTGTTAATATCTAATCTATAATAAAATGGAAAAGCTTATCCCACTCTTCAATAAGCTTCAGGAGGTGCTCATTTCTGCCAACATTTCCCATATCATCAGTTTACCTCAAATAGTAGTTGTAGGGTCTCAATCCTCAGGTAAAAGCAGCGTTTTAGAAAGCATCGTCGGTAAAGATTTCTTACCTAGAGGCTCTGGAATTGTCACAAAATGCCCATTACGTCTAAAGCTAGTAAAAACCCAAGAATCCCAAGAATACGGCATTTTCTCACACATCCCAGATTCATTTTTCGATAATTTTGACGATATTCGTGAAGAAATAAAGAATCGAACAACGGATCTTGTAGGTAATGGAAGATCTATATCTACCCAGCCTATTGATTTGACTATTTATTCCCCTAATGTCCTTGATATCACTATGGTTGACTTGCCTGGGATTGTAAAAATTTCAGTGTCAGGACAAAGCCGTGATATTGAGACCAATATCCGTGATATGATTCTACAATATATTTCAAACCCAGATACTATTATTCTGGCTATATCAGCAGCCAATAATGATTTAGCAAACTCAGACGCTTTACAGTTAGCTCATATGGTAGATCCAAATGGCGAAAGAACTATTGGTGTACTTACAAAAATTGATATTATGGATAGAGGAACTGATGCTGTTGACATGTTGAATGGCACAGTTTTCCCACTTAGACTTGGATATGTAGGGGTGGTGTGCAGAAGCCAAGAAGATATCAATAAAAATGTCCCTATGAAAAAGCATCTTGCAAAGGAAGAAAAATATTTTAGAGAAAGCCCTGCTTATGCAAGATATGCAGATAGGCTAGGAATCAGGTATTTAACGATGAGATTGAATAAGATTTTGCAAACTCACATAAATAATAGTATACCAACTATAAAGAAAAAGGTCAATGACGAGCTGGAAGTTAATATATCAAAACTAAGAGAATATGGAGATGCTTTATCAACCAGAGATTCTAAGACAGGCGTTCTGCTCAGTGTTATCCAAAAAGTAGCCAAAAGCTTCCAAGAGAACATAGAAGGAAAAAATGTCAGAAATGTTACTGAAGAACTTATGGGTGGTGCCAGAATTAATTATATTTTCCATCAGATCTTTGTGAGTGGGATTGCAAAAATTGATCCTTTGCAAGAGTTAAGCGATCAAAATATTCGAACTGCTGTTATGAATGCAACTGGGCTAGGAAGCTCTTTATTTATCCCGGAATCAGCGTTTGAGATATTAATTAAAAGCCAAATTCCAAAGCTTCATGAGCCAAGCTTAAATTGTATGAATTTGATATATGAAGAACTGAAGAATATTATTTATAAAATAGAAATCCCTGAGCTTGAAAGGTTCAAGAAATTAAAAGATGCAGTCTCAGATGTGATAAATCAGCTATTGGCATCTAGGCTAAAACCTACCAGAAAAATGATAGACCGACTAATAGATGTGGAAGGAGCTTACATTAACACACACCATCCTCAATTTATAGGCGGCTCCAAAGCTCTTATTGCAGCCCAGACTCAGCTAAAACCAGTTGCCCAAGAGCCAATTATTGATAAAAGTATTCTACCTCCCCCTCTAATACAAAAGAAAAAAGAAGAAACTATTATGACTTCGTCTTCATGGTTTTCCTTCAGATCCCAAGAAGCCCCAAGAATTGAGCAGGAAGAAGAAAAAATACCTGAAAAGCCAAAAATTAGCTTTGATTATATGAGTCCTCCATCAAGTCTGCAGCCAACTTCAAAAATGACAAATGACGAAAAAGAGCAAATAGAAATGATTAAAATTTTGATAAAATCGTATTTTGATATTGTAAGGGTTAATATTGGAGATTTGGTACCAAAAACTATTATGGGATTTCTGGTTAATAGGTCAAAAGATGAGCTGCAAAGGGAATTGGTTAAAAAATTATATAAAGAAGAGTGTGATGAGCTATTAGAAGAATCTGATGGAATTGCGCAGGAAAGAGAAATGGCTTCACAAGCTGTAGATGGGTTGAGGAGAGCTATTCATATTTTGAACGAAGTCAGAGAATATAAAATAAATGAATAGATTGGATAATAAATTTTATAGAAAAAAGTATATTTTTTATCAAAATAGCCATTATTGTATTTAAATCAAGTCATTTATTTCCCTCTAGCTTTGAGTAATATAATTTAAATTTCAATTAAAGATCATTTTTTAATGAAAAATATTTATTTATCTATCAATTTTGTTAATTTACCATCGAATTTAAATTTTCTTTCGCAGAAAATTGAAAAAAGATAAGTTTTATTCGATTTCTGATATTAGAGAATTTTCACCAGGAAAATCTTCATCTGACATTCTCGGAGTAATGCTGATCGATGCATTCGCTTTAGCTTTCTTTTTCCTTGTTCAATTATTTCATGCTCTCAAGACAGTTCTAGTGTAAATCATCGACAAAAACAAATTAGTTTTTCCTTTACTCTTCATCTCGCTTACCTAAATAAAAATTACTTTTTCAAAGGAATAGAAATCCATACTTGATTTATCTCTGATCGCTCTGAGTTTCTTGGTTGTTGACGATTCTTCTTTCCTTAAAAGTTTTTCAGAATTTTCATCAAGAATGTCATCTATACCTTTTTCATATTTTCTTTTCATGACAGAATAAAGCATATCATTATAATAAATATAGCCATCAGCATCTATATCAAGATTAAGAGTAGACAAAATCTTCAAAACCTGGCCATGTGTAAAATCAGATGGAGCTCCCAAGCCATCTCCAAGAGCAAGCATAAAATCAACCAAAAATTTGTAATGGATTCTTTTCCCATGGTTTTCAGCAGAATATACAGCTCATGTATTTTTAAACTTTTTAACGTCTTTATTAAATAGAATAACTCCGCTTTCTGCATCATTAGCGAAGTCTTCGTAATCTTGAAGGATAACCATAACGAATAAATTGATCATAATAAATGTTGTAAAAGCAATAAAAGTTATCCAGTAAATATACGATACAGTTTTCCCAACATTATCGGCACAATCATACATAGCGTCAGGCCAATTTTCCCCAGTTGAATGCTTAAATAACTTTACTAAGGCTTGATCAAAATTACTCATATTACTATAATCGTCAAATACAGCTCCTGAATTGATATTATGAAACAAATAAACTCCTAATACTGCATATATCACATATACTAATAATAAAATTGCAGACACATTTAAAATTGATGGAATAGAATAGGACACCAAAGTTATCAAATCTTGCAAAGTTTTGAATTTTTTAATAAGTCTCACCACCCTTGTAACCCTTAAAACTCTTATTGCTCTTATCAGTTGAGGTGCTTTGCTCCATACATGATCAATAGATACAGTCACATAGCTGAAAACTAAATCAACACAAGATGATATAACCACAAAAAAATCAAACCTATTCCACCCATCTTTAAAGTAGTTTTTCCCTAAACCTATTAGTTTTATTGCACCTTCCCCAATAAAAATATATGTAAAAATCATATTGCAGATTTCAAGAGAGTCTGTATAATGAGTAGAAGCTTGTTCATAGTAAAGGCACATTAGGAAAAAGTTTAAAATGATGCAGAGAATGATAAAAGATTCAAAGATCCAGTGATTTTGAATGATAAAAAAGAGTGCTTGGAATTTGTTTTCTGGCTTGCTTGCTATGTCAAGCTCAGGTTTTGACTGAGTAATTAAGGACTGAATTTCAACCCATACCATCTGTTCTTTGGATAGTATTAATGACGCCAATGAGCTTTCGTTCTTTTTGGCTTCAATAAACTTTTCAAAAACAACACCAGAGAAGAGGTTCATAAAAAATACAGATGACATGCAGAGGTGGACCACAAAATAAATTGCTGCGTTAGGGTAGTAGTTAGAGATTGGTGCATATCCCTCTTTATATGCAGAACAAGCTGCATACATATAGTCAGGCCAGCTTTCTTGAGTAGTTAATATAAAAGAATTCACCATAGCTTCAATGACGTTATCAAAATTGAAATGATACGGATCTCAGTTATACCCATAATTTTCGCATTCATCTTGATTATTTATATTGCTATTAGAGCAGCTGTAAAGCTTCCCTGCAAAGAGTGAGACACCTAAGATAGAAAAAACAAGTCAGAGGATCAATATTGCTCCAAATACGTTAATAACTCCTATTAAAGATTCTATTAGTGCATTGAGCATGATTTTCATCTGGACATTATGACTGATTATTCTCAATGGTCTCAAAATTCTGAGAATCCTTAGGACTTTAATTTCAGGCCAGCTCACGTCTGTCAAGGCCAAATCAACAATCGAAAAAATGACTATAATAAAGTCAAGCTGGCACCATCTGTCTCGAAGATAAGATCCTTTTGATAATATAAAACCCATAGATACAGATTTTAGAATCATTTCGAACGCAAAAATACAGGTAAAAGCTGTATCCAGATTGTTAGATATTTCAATTCGTATATCAGTAGAAGGAAAATCGAGCAAGTATGTGTCCCATATCAATTTAAGAGTGCTTACCAGAATAATTGCAAGAATACACTTTTCCATTGTAGGATTTGATGATAAGAAATAGCATATTTTTCGGATTTTATTTTCTTTCAAAAATATAAAAAAGCTTCTTCGACATTCAATTCCAGCAAAGTATGAGGTTTGCTTTTTCAGCATGCTTTGCCTCTTTATTTCTTCTAATGACATGTTTTCATCAAATTCAAAATCTCCATTTATTGCTTCTTCTAAAGCTTTGAGTCTTTTTTCTTTTTTCTTTCTACTTCTTGACTCAAAAAGCCCATTTTTACTTGTCAGTCCTGATTTACCGTCTAAGCTTGAAGATTCAGAATTTTCATCTTCTACAGAAAATATGTCAAGAACTAAAGCCAAAAAGATATTAAGCAAGATTTCATTCCCAAGCATAAGTCATACAGCTGGAAATAGAGTTCCTGGGTACCCATAAGAAGATCTCATCGTCAAATATTCCTCATTGTTTCAATTTTCATCTGTCAAAATTTGGAAGGTCGAAAGAAACGAAAAATATAAATTATTATAGTTGTATTGGTTATGAGCCTCAGCAAAATTCAATTTATTTGAAAAAAGCTGCACACCTAAAATCGTGAAAATAATCACAAATAAGCTGAGGAATATAGTAAGATAGAAAAACATGTAAATATTTTTTGAAATTTTGTCGATAATATGTGTTGTTGTTTGCAAGTATCGGAAGAGCCTAGCGACTCTTATGACGCGAAAAATTCTAAATACACGAATTGCTCAGATTGCACTCATGACTGATCCAGAACCTGTTATTAAAAGAAAATCAACAAGCCCAAGAATTGTAATAGAGGCATCAAATAAATTTATTTTTTCTCTGCAGTAATTTAGCAATCCAAGTCCAAGCATTTTTGTCCCCATTTCAGCTACAAAAATTATTGTAAAAACAGTGTTGATTTGATTCAAGATGAGACTTGTATCAGAATCGATCCCATAGTAATTTACAGATAAAACTGTAGTATTACCTATTATACAGAATATCATAAAATAACTAAAATATTTGCTATTTGCAATGAGAAATAAGGGAAAGGTTAGCTGCTTTCAAATCCCAAAAATTCCTTTTTGCCAGATTCGAAAATTCATATTTTCAACAATATCAATGCTTTTATTTGTTTTACTTTTAGGATTTACGTCGAATCCTGATCAGTCTCCAACAATATTTCGTGCTGAAAAATCATTGTCCTTGATTTTTTTAATAATTTTTGGGACCTTTATTGCAGTCTTATGAAAAGCTGCTTTCATTTTATACTTTTGGCAAAGATATTTAAAAACATCAAACCTATCTCCTCTTTCTCTATATCTCATTATAGTATCGGAAATTTTATTATCTCATGGTTGTGTTAAACTTTCAATAGCTGATGATATGTCTTTGTTATTTCTATAAGAAAATCTGTATTTATTAGAAGGTTTTGAGTATGATGATATATTTATGATTGGAATGACATCGATTAAAGAATTTGATTGGATTTCATAAGATTCTTCAATAAAAGCTTTTATTTTTGTCTTGTCATTGACGTCTCTTAATTTGCCCAATAAATCTTTTCTTAGCTTCAAATTTTTAATTCTTGCTGTGGCTCTAGGAGTCGCTCAAGAAATTAAGCTAGATTTATTGCCGGCTTCATTTTCTTTTTTATCATATATATTTGTGGAAGGTATTTGATACCTAAAAGATGTGTGTCTATTTATTTTGTCGAAGTCTAATCAGCTGTTATCTGTGAACTTGCCAGAAATATCTTGCTTTAGTGCATCGATACTTTTATATTCATGATTTGTCTGGATGGAGGAAGTTTTTTGCTTATAATTTTCTCAATCGAAAATAGGGGTTGGCAAACTTTCATTTGGTGTAATATTGGCTTCTTGGCTCTGTTCAGCCATATTCTCTGAAGAATCAATTAACTCATATCGATCTGTAAAGTGAGAATTTCTCACAATAATTTCTGCATTTTTAAAAATTTCATGCATTCTATATGGCGGCTTTATAATATCGGCTCTTAGAGAGGTTTTAAATGAATCTTTTATATGGCTATTATCTGTGTATTGTTGATATTTCTTTGAGTTTTCACTATTGTGATACTTAAATTCAAAACTTTCTCAATTTTCATCATCTTCCTCAGATATTTGTATTAAATTGTCTAGCACAGAGCTATCTGCAAGTTCTTCTTCAACAATATCAAGCTCTCTTTGTTTTGCGCGAGATTTATCCATTTCTTTTGACAAATTTGATATCAAAATGACCTCCATGATGTTCAGCATCATAAAAGCTCCAATAAATATCAGCGTTATTGAAAAAAGAATAGATGCTGGCTTGTTCAATGTCTTTTCACCAATTTTCATAATTGTACTTCAACCTTCTAAACTCACTGAAGTAAAGCATTGCAACACCCCAATCAAAACATTGTCATAGTTGATTTTCCCATAGACAGGGTTATCTAAGCTTGGCACACATACAAACCCATGAGGACACTCTAGAACTCCACAGACGCTATCACTTCCAGGAGCACTTGGAAATTTCCCTGTTTCCAAATCCATGCATTTATAATTGAATAATCCTCCAAACAGCTGATTTCCTATTATTGCGTAGATTAAAAGCACAAAAAAAAGCATCATTAGAGCATTTGCAATGGGAACTATAGATTGAAATAGCGCAGAAACTAAAATTCTTAAGTCCTTTAAAGAAGAAATACTTTTTAAAGGGCGGAGAATTCTTAAAGAACGTAAGGCGTTAAAATTGAAGCCTCTACTTGAGTAAATATTTGCAAGTCAAGCTGTAAGTAATATAATAAAATCAAAAACATTCCATGGGTCTCTAAAATATGAACCCTTCGAAATCACAACACCATAAGCTATGATTTTTAAACCAAATTCTGCTGTGTAAACATATAAGAAAAAATCATCAAGATTATTCAAAGCGCTGGACTCATTAGTCGTGTCAGGATCTTCTATAGCTATAATAACAGTGTTTGCAATAATAAAACATAAAATAATTGCATCGAAAATTGAACTTTTTACAATTTTTCGGCAAAGCTCTATTAGAGCTCATTTTATTCGTAAAAATGCTTTTCTTGCATCTGAAAATGGAGATTTTGTGTTAATTGCTTCAATTACTTCAAACTTTGTTCATTCACGAATTCTCATGTAACCTTGAAGCAATTCTGTGTCGTCAGTCTCTACTGTAGGTTTGAGCAAAATTAATGACTTCATACTTTTAAACTTTGTTTCAGAAAATTTTGCATGGTACAACTCATTGTCAATTCTCTCGTGAAAAGATGTATTTAAAGCCTCAGGATTTGCTTTTCGGATTTCAAATGATAAGGTAGATATCGAGTTGCTAGGGGTTTGTTCTGACATTAAATACTGAGACATTTCATTATGAAACTTCATGCTATCATTATCTGAATTAGAGTATTTTTCTGGGCTATAATACTTTAAGCGACTTTTGGGTTTTAGAGGAGGCAATTCTGCATTATGTTTTTTCTCCAAATACTGAACTTTAAAACTAGGATTAAACTGATCTTTCATTATATTTATTCTAATCAAATATTTGTCTAATTACAATTTTAAAAATATTTAAAAAAATGTTTTAAAATTAAGTTTTGACCTAATTCGGTTAAATATTTAAAATTACTATATAATCTCAGCTTCAGATGACAATAAAGAATTATCTCCTGGGAACTCGACGTCTGAGAACCTTGGTGTAATGCTAAGATCGCCTGATTTGCCAGCATCGTCTTTTTTCTTCTTAGTCCAATTTCTTCAGCTTCTAAATACAGTTTTCGCATAAATCATTGCAAAAAACAAATTAGTCTTGCCTTTAATCTTCACTTGACTACTTGCTCTCATTTCTGAGTAGAAATTTATTGATATTTTTTCCCTCATTTGTTGCAATCTTTTACTAGTCTGATGCTCTTCTTTTCTTATTATTTTTTGTGACTTCGCATCAAGATTCTTTGCTAAATCCCTTGCATGTTTCCTTTTCATGACAGAGAAAAGCATATCGTTATAGTAAATATATCCTTCATCGTCTATATGTAACTCCATTATTGATAGCAGCTTGATTACCTTTTCATGTGGTGTACCTGATGGTACTCCCAGTTCTGGTCCTAATTGAAACATTAATTCAACTAAAAATTTGTAATGGACTCTCAATCCTTGACTTGAGGCTGAATATGTTGCCCAGGCATCTTTAAACTGCTTGACATCTCTATTAAAAATAATAACACCACTTTGGGCGTCATTTGCGAAGTCTTCATAATCTTGCAAAATAACCATAACGAACACGTTTAAGAGGACAAAAGTGGTAGCTGATATAAAGGTACATCAATACAAATAAGCAATGGCCCTACCACTTGAGGATTTAGCACAATCAAACATTGCATCTGGTCAGTTTTCTCCTGTTGAATGCTTAAACAGCTTTATGATCGCTTTTCCAAAATTATTCATGTTATCATAAGAGCTAAAATTATTCCCAGAATCAATTGAATGATAAAGATAAACCCCAAGGACTGCATAAATCACATAAATTAGCAGCAAAATTGACGTGACATTCAAAATTGAAGGAATTGAATAGGAAACCAAAGTGATCAATTCTTGCAAAGTCTTGAACTGTTTTACCAATCTTATCACCCTTGTCACCCTTAAAACTCTTACCGTTCTAATTAGCTGTGGTGCTGTTTTTAAAAGAGGGATCCCTGATGTAATTATATATGTAAAAATCAAGTCTATAATAGAAGCAATAATTACGAAAAAATCAAATCGGTTCCATCCATCATAAAAATATAAATATCCCATACCTGTAATTTTAACAGCACCTTCAGCTATAAATATATAAGTAAAAGCTGAATTAAAATTTTCCAATACACTTGTGTATTCTGCAGAAGCCTGGTCATAATACATACACATCAAAATAAAATTGCATCCAATGCAAATACTAATAAATATTTTAAATGACCAATGGTCTTGAATTGCATAGAAAAAATTTTGGAATTTATTTTCTGGCCTTTTAGTTTGGTCAATCTGAGGTCTTGATTGGGCAATTAAGGACTGGATTTCGACCCATACCATCTGTTCTTTAGATAAAACGAGCGCTGCTATTGAGCTTTCATTCTTTTTGGCTTCAGCGAATTTTTCGAACATAACACCAATTAACAGATTGATGAAAAAAATAGAAGATAAGGACATGTGGATGATAAAATATATTGCTGCGCTTGGGTAATATCCAGAAATTGGGGCATGATCGATTTTATATGCTGCGCATGTTTGATACATTCAGTCAGGCCAGCCTTCTTGTGTAGTTAGGATAAAGGAATCAATCATCCCGTTAGGAACATCATCGAAGTTAAAATCCATTACATCTCAAGTGTAGCCTAATTTTTCGCAATCATCACGAGTGTTAATACTGGAATTAGAGCAAGTGTATAGCTTCCCTCCAAATAGTGATACTCCTAAAATTGAAAAAATCAGCCAAAGGAGAAGAATGGCAGCAGAAACGTTAAAAACTGAGATCAAGGATTCTATTAGAGCGTTGATCATAATTTTCATTTGAAGATTGTGACTGATAATCCTTAATGGTCTTAGAATTCTTAGCAGCCTCAGTACTTTGATCACTGGGATGTTCACAGATGTCAATGCCTGATCGATGACTGATAGAACTACGATAATAAAGTCAAGCTGGCATCAGCTGTCCCTGAGATATGATCCTTTAGAAATTAGAAAGCCCATTGATATTGATTTTATAATCATTTCTACTCCAAAAATAACAGTAAATACAAAATCAAAATAGTTTGATATCACAATTTCAATGGAATCTGAAGGCAAGTCTAACAGATAAGTATCCCATATCAACTTAAGTGTGCTTACAATAATAACGACCAAAACTAAAGCTTCATATTTCGGGCTACTCGTCAAATCATAGCACAGCTTCCTTATTTTATTTTGCTTGGACAATATAAAAAAGCTTCTGTCACAATCAATTCCTACAAACATGGTCTTCACCTTCTTCATTTCACTTTGGCGCTTTAGCTCATCAAGGCTCCTCTTCCTTTCTTCTTCATTTAAATTGCTATTTTCATTTTCATTTTCGCTTTCACTCTCACTATCAATTTCGCTTAAATCCTCCAAAATTTTAAGCTTCTGCTCCTTTTTCTTTTTAATCCTTGATGAAATTGAAAAAATGCTTTCTCTTCTGCTCTCATTTGTATATGATCCTGTAGTTTGTCAGCTGATATCCTCTTCTTCAGTTGAAAAAATATCGAGAACTAAGGCTAGAAAAATGTTCAGTAAAATATAGTTTCCAACCATAATCCATATCGCAGGGAATAAAACACCAGCATATCCATATGTGGACCTCATAGTGAGATAGACCTCGTTATTTCAGTTTTCTTCTGTCATGATTTGGAAAGTTGTGAGAAATGAATAATAAAAATTGTTCCAGTTATATTTGTCTTTAGCTTCAGCGAAATTAAGCTTACCTGAGTATAGCTGTAGCCCAACGATGGTAAAAATTAGAACAAAAAGTGACAAAAAAATGATCAGGTAGAAAAAATTCATAATGTTTTTTTGAAGCTTTTTTATGATGTGTGTCATTGTTTGGAGATACCTGAATAGCCTTAAGACACGAACTACACGAAAAATTCTTAAAATTCTGATTGCTCTGAGTGCTTGGAATGAGTTTCCTGTGTCTGATAAAAATAAAAATTCAATTAATCCAAGGATTGTGATTGACCCATCAAATAGGTTCATGGCTTCTCTGCAGTAATTAATAATGCCAAGTGCTAGAATCTTTAAGCACATTTCTCCTACAAAAGTGAAAGTAAAAATCGAGTTTATTATTGTCAATATTGTGTCTGTTTCTGAATCAATTCCATAATGATTTATTGACAAAGTAATTGTGTTTGCTATCACGCATAGGATCATGACATAATTGAAACGTCTGTGTTTAACAATTCTTTTAAAAGGGTAGACCATTCGCTGCCAGTTCCCTACGAAACCATTGCTTCATAGCTTATAGGTCATAGTATCCATTTGTTCTTTGTATTCATGTGTTTTTAATCCATCATTGGTATTTACATCATACCCTGACCAGTCCCCAATGACGTTTTTTGACACTTTATCCTGTTCTTTAATAGCCTTAATAATTTTTGGAACTTCAATTGTAGTCATATAGAATGCCACTCTGATTTTGAATTTGGTGCACAAATATCTGAAAATTTCATTTCTATCCCCCTTTTCGCTATACCTATCAAGAATATCAGATACTCTGTTGTCTCATACTTGGGTTAGTTTTTCCAAATTAGAAAGGATGTCTTTTCCTCCTCTATAAGTGAACCTATACTCATATAGTGACTCAATATGAATTTTATCATTGGCAAGAAACTCTTCAGGGAATACATCACATGTAGAAGTTGACATAATTTCATGCTTTTCTTCAATGCAAAATTTTATTTTGGTTGTATCCCTCACATCTTTTTTCAGCTTCTGTGCCAAGTCTTTTCGAATTTTTACCTTTTTTACTCTGGTCAATACAGGCGAAAGAGTTTTTTCTGAAACTTTAGAAGCAGTTTCTCTTTTGGTGGAATTTTTAAATAAAGAAGTCATTCTTGATAGAACTGAGTCCTTTTTGGTAAAACTTTCCTGTTTGGTTTCATAGGTTGCTGAAGGAGAGTTTCCAATGTTCGGCTTGGCATGCGGAGCAGCTTTTAAAAATATTTCTTCACCATGATTTACTGAAGTGTTTTGGTCTCCTGTACTTTCTTTCTTAAACTTATCCCACTTTGGAGACGGCAAGCTTTCGTCCAGATCTTTAACTTGTAAATCTTCATCATTAAGCCTAATGCTGCTGTCCATAGAGTTAAATGCTTCAAAAAACCCAGTAGCTTTATTTTTCAAGCTAAGCTTGGCCTGCTTATAAATTCCATGCATTTTTAGTCTTTTGTTGCTAGAAAATAAAATTTTATCATCTTCAAGCTGCGATCGATTAGTTTCTGGGTTTCTATCTTTGTAAGCTTCATCAGGATTTATACCTAGCCCAGATTCATATTTTTCAGCATTTATGCAATTATTGCTTTCCTGATCAAATGAGTCGTGGTCAGAAACTAAGTTTTCTATTACAGAAGAACCTGCAGATTCTTCTTCATTAGCGTCACCTTTTTTTTGTTCCAGCCTCAAATTATCCATTTCCTTCGAAAAATTCGAATACAAGACGACTTCCATGATATTCAGCAGCAAAAAAGTGCCAATAAAAATAAGTGAAATTGAAAACATGACAGCAATTGGCTGATTGAAAGCTTTTTCGCCCATAATCATAATTTGAGTCCACCCTTCTTCACTAATTGAAGTGTAGCACTGCAAAAGTCCTATCAAAGCGTTGTCAAAGTTTATTTTACCATATACAGGATTATTCAAGCTCTTAACACATTCATATCCTCAAGGGCAAGATCTGCTCCCGCAGACTTCGTCATCTCCTGGAGCCATTAGAAATTTCCCAGTCTCCATATCCATACACTGATACTTGAACAGCCCTCCAAAAAGCTGGTTCCCAATGATCCCAAATATAAGTAGGACAAAAAACAATATTAATATAATATTTGACAGAGGCAAAATAGACTTCAGTAAAGCTAAAACGAGGACTCTGAGCCCAGGGAGAGAAGAAATACTCTTTAAAGGCCTAAGAATTCTCAGTGAACGCAATGCGTTCAAATTAATTGATGTTGTTGCATATATTGATGCTCAAGCAGTGCTAATAATAATAGAGTCAAGTATGTTTCAGGGATCAGTAAAATAAGCTCCTTTGTTAAATATTAATCCATATGCTAAAATTTTCAACCCAGCTTCTGCTGTATATACATATAAAAACATGCTATCTAGTGCAGCCAAAGAGGCTGGCTGAGTATCCACAGTTGGGTCTTCAATTGATAAAACAATGGTATTAGCAAAAATAAAGCACAGGATTATTATATCAAATGCAGGATTTGATACAATGTGTAAGCAAAATTGAGAAATCGCATGACATACACGCAGAAATGCTTTTCTGAGATCAAGTCATGGGAAATTGTCGTACATATCTTCAATAACTTCAAAAGGTGTGAGCTCACGAATCCTAATATATCCTTTTAATAGCTCAGGATCATGAACATTTGGATCTGGCTGATTTATAGATAAAGTTTTAAAGCTTCGAAAAGTGTTCGAAGCTGAAAAAAGCTTTTTGTTTAATCCATTATCTTCCTCAATTCTGTCTAGAAAGGAACGATGTAGCGCACAAGGCTCAATACTCTGACGCTTTGGAGTATAAATTGTTTCATTAAAGCTGGAATCCAAAACAAGGGCTTGGAACGGAGTTGTGGAAGGTCTGCTTGAGTAGGCTGATGAAAAAGTATCGTTACGATAATCTCCGTCATTTGGAACTTTGCGAAGTTTATTTACATTTTTTGATTTTACGGAGGGTCTTTTCTCGTTTGCCTTATAATAGTCTCCAGAAATCTCCTCAGATTCGTGCTCAGACATATGGGAGTAAGGACTAATAGTTCTTTCCATTATAAGTGAAAGATGATATAATATTTAAATTAGGTAACTTATTAGCTTATTCGAATTATTTTTAAATTTTTCAGAGCATAATATTTTAGAGTGGCTTAATATAATTATTGGAATTTTAAACAAAAGTTAATATAAATTAATATGACTGATTAGGATTTATACAATATATGGAATGGTATAACGCTTTTTGATGATTTTTATTAAGGATACTTCTTATTAAAAAATAAAATTAAATAGATATTTATTATAATACATATTTTAATTACGATTTACATTTAATTCTAATTCTTCATTTTATTCTCCTATATGGCCTATTTGATTATCCTCACTACTAAGCTCATTAATTGAACTTATAGAATTTTCTCCAGGATACACAACTTCTGAAAACAATGGTGTAATACTAACCGATCCAGATATTTTATTTCTTTTTTTCATAGTATAATTTTTTCAGCTTTTAAACACACTTTTTGCATAAATCATGGCAAAAAACAGGTTTGTCTTTTTCATTTTTTTTAATTTGTTTTTCTACATAATCCTTACATGAGCTTCGCTATAAAAATGTGACCTTGATTTATCTTTTATTTGACTTAATTTTTTTAATGTGGAATTTTCTTCTTTTCTTATCAATTTTTTAGATCTTTCGTCTAAATTTTTAATTAATTCTCTTGCATGCTTTCTTTTCATTACAGCAAAAAGCATATCATTGTAATATACATATCCATCAGCATCTATATCTAAATCCATAATTGATAATAATTTAATGACTTTTTCATGTGGGTAATACATAGGAACTCCTAATTCTTCCCCCAACCTATACATAAACTCAACTAAAAATTTATAATGCATTCTTAACCCTAAATCTGTAACTGTCAATAAGGATCAAATTTTCTTAAAAATTTTTACATCATTATTAAATATCGCAACTACACTTTTAGCATCAGTTTTAAAGTCATTATAGTTTTGGATAATAACCATCACAAAAACATTCAAAAGAATGAATGTTGTTAAAGAAATAAAGGAAATCCAATATAAATATGATACGATTTTGCCTGAAGAGTGAGAACAATCAAACATTGCTAATGGTCAATCTTCTCCAGTAGAGTGTCTAAATAGCTTAACCAAGGCTTTATCAAAATTGTGCATATTATTATAAGAATCGAAATTTTGGCCACTGTCAATAGAATGAAACAGATAAACACCTAAAATTGCATAAATT
The DNA here is from genome assembly GCA_949751835.1 of Blepharisma japonicum. Lineage (NCBI taxonomy): Eukaryota > Ciliophora > Heterotrichea > Heterotrichida > Blepharismidae > Blepharisma > Blepharisma japonicum. The sequence continues at coordinate 141,510 of CATKHK010000016.1, forward strand.
ATATAAATAAGCAGCAATATTGCTGTTACATTCATAATAGAAGGGATCGAATAAGACAAAAGTGTAATTAAATCCTGAAGAGATTGGAATCTTTTGACAAGCCTAATAACACGTGTAACCCTTATAACTCTTAATGACCTTATTAATTGAGGAGCAATTTTCATATATTTATTTCCATTATTCACAATGTATTCCATTATTAAATCTACAATAGAAACACAAGCGACCAAAAAATCAAATTTATTTCACCTATCTTGAAAATAATTGATCCCTGAGCCTGATATTTTAATTGCTGCTTCTACTATGAAAATTGACGTAAATATAAAATTAAATATTTCTAGGATATAGTTATAGGTGTCTGAGGCTTCATCGTAATATAATGACATCTGTATGAAGTTTAGTATAATGCAACCCAGAATGAATGATTCAAAAACTCAATGCGTTGAAATCACAAAAAAAAATATTTGAAATTTATTTTTTGGCTTTTGTGGGGTGTCTAATTGAGGCTTTGATTGAGCTATTAAAGACTGAATTTCCACTCAGAGCATTTGATCCTTTGTTAAAATAAGCGCAGCTAAAGAGCTTTCATTTCTTTTGGCCTCGTTGAATTTTTCGAAAATAACACCAGATAATAAATTAACAAAAAATATTGAAGAAATAAACATATGGACCACAAAATAATAAGCAAGACCCGGATTATAGTTTACTATAGGAGCATGGCCTGGCTCATAAGCTGAGCAGCCAGCATACATATAATCTGTTCAACTTTCTTGGGAAGTTAATACAAATAAAGCAACCATGGCTTCTAAGACATTATCAAAGTTAAAGTCAAAGACAGTCCAGTTATATCCGTTTTTTTCGCAATCAACTTGGTTTTTGATATTAGGATTATCACAGCTGTACAGTGTTCCAGCAAATAAAGAAACACCGAGGATAGCAAAAATCAGTCAGCCAACCAACATAACAATAGCTACATTAAATACAGAAACTAAAGATTCTATAAGTGCATTTATCATTATTTTCATTGAAACGTTATGGCTGATAATTCTTAATGGCCTTAAAGTTCTCAAAAGTCTTAGGACACGTATAAATGAAATATTTACAGTTGATAGGCATTGGTCAGTGATTGATAATAATAAAATGCAAAGATCTAATTGGCATCAAGAGTTTCTTAAGTAGGAACCTTTATCGAAAAGAAGACCCATTGAGACCTGTTTAATTATCATTTCTATTCCAAATACAGTTATAAAAATTATATCTAAAAATCCTGAAACTTCAACTTTTGGGTCATTTTCTGGAAGATCAATTAAATAAGTATCTCAAATCAAAGAAATTGTGCTCAAAGATATCATAACTAATATAAAATTCTCAAAGCTTTGACTACTTGATAGCCTGTGGCAAAATAGCCTGAATCGATTTGTTTTTGAAAAAAGATACAAGCTTTTTTCACACTCAATTCCAACATAAAAAATTCTTTCCTTTCTCCTCACACTTGCTCTCCTCAAATCTTCCAAAGTTTTGCTTCACTCTCCACTCTCGCTTAAGTTTAATGCCTCAATCATTTTCAATTTTTGTTCTTTCCTTTTTTTTTTCCTTGAAGACATCGAAGACAAAAAACTTTTGGTCTTTGTATCAGCAGATGATAAGTGTATTGTCGATAAATAATCGTCTGATTCTTCATTTGCAAACATTTCAAGCACAAGGGCCAAAAACAGATTAAGTAGGATATAATTTCCTAAAACTAGTCATATGCAAGGAAATATTACTGAGATATATCCTTGTTGAGAACGCATTACGGCTATTTCAATTATATTTCAATTTTCTTCTGTCATTATTTGAAAAATCGATAAAAAAGAAAAATGAAAATTGTCAAAATTATATTTGTAGTAGTTTTCTTTAAAATTGAGCTTTCCTGAAAAAATTTGAATCCCAATGATAGTAAAAATTAATAAGAAAAGCATAACAAAAAGCAGCAAATAAAATAGATTTCCGATATTCTTTGAGAGTTTATTAATTATGTGTGACATTGATTGCAAATATCTAAACATTCTAACCACTCTTATTACTCGAAAATTCCTCAACACTTTTATGGCCCTTAATACACTAACTGTTGACCCAGAGCTTGAAAATATTATTTCAAGTAACCCAAAAATGCTTACAATTGCATCAAAATAGTTCATTTTATCTCTGCAGTACTCTTTTAGGCCAAGTCCAACAACTTTTAAGAACATTTCAGTTATAAAAACATATGCAAACGCAGAATTAAATTTTGTCAAAATAGCATCAGTCCCTTCATCAATTCCATAATAATTACTTGATAAAACGGCTGCATTAGCAATAACACAAAGAACCATAAGGAAATTAAAAAGCTTGCTCTTCATTAGAACAAATAAGGGATATTTTATTTTCTGGATTTTTCCTCATATCCCTGGACTTCAAATTCTGTAATTCATCTTATCAAGCTCATCTTTATATTCTTGAGATTTAGCTGGGCCTTCTTTATATACATCATATCCTGATCAATCCCCTTTCACATCTTGAGTCATTCTATCATGCTCACGAATTTTTTTCACGATTTTTTCTACATGCAAAGAAACCATATAGAAAGATTCTTTAATTTTGTATTTTTTACACAAAAATCGAAATATTTCTGTTTTATCGCCTTTATTCTTGTATTTATCTAAAACATCACAAATCTTGTTATCTCAGCGCTGAGTTATTTTTTCTAAGTCAATTAAAACATTTTTTCCCCCTCTATATGAAAATTTATATATAGAGAAAGGGTTCTGATGAGTCAATTTTTTCGGTTCTTTTGGAATTACGTCATCAAATGATGTCATCTCCACTTCATAATGCTCATCGACTGAAATTTTTACTTTGGCTTGATGCTCGCCATGCTTCATTCTTCTTAGCAGGTCCTTTCTTATTTTGATATTTTTTACTCTATTAATCATTGGAAAAACTGTGCTGTCAACTGAAGTCCTACGTTGCTCTCTAATATTATTTGTTGCCAAAGAACTAATTTTGGTAGTAATTGATCTCCTTTTATCATAATCTATTTTATTGTCACTGATTATTGTTTTATCTTTTGAATCTGTGACTAAAACAGTGTTTTCAATGCTTTGATTTAATAATGGGATTTTGCCTAGGCTCACAGAGCTTTCGTAGTCTTCAATTGAAGAGCTTTGCCTTAAAAAATTAACGCTCTCTCTTCGAGTAGGAATTAATCTTAGCTGAATAAATCCTTTTACATTTCTTTCTTCGTATTCATGAGAACTTCGAGGAGATGCATCAATACTTTCATGTCTTGATAAAGGTAGTAATTCATTTTCATTAGGCTCCTCATTACCTCCTTGGGAGAATTCTTCGTTACTTAAATCTTCCACCAAGTTAAGATTTATTTTTAAGCTTTTTGACATAGGATCATGATGGACTGCTGTTGGTCCAAATGTTTCGTTTTTATTTTGATCATCTACAAGTCCCTGATATTCTTCATTCTTCACAATATTTACATTTTCTTCTATATTTCCTGGATTTTTATAAAATAAGCTGTCTCCAGGATCATTTACGATGTGCTCAGGAAACCCATTTTCCTCATCAATCATAAGAGGTGAATCTTGCCCAATCCCTAAATTTTCTATCACAGAAGAGTCAGCAGATTCTTCTTCAATAATCTCTTTTGCTGACTGTTTAACCCTAACCTTTTCCATTTCATGAGAAAAATTCGAATATAGAATGACTTCTATTAAGCTGAGCATTAAAAAACTGCCTAGAGAAACTAAAGAAACAAAAAAAATAATTGATATCGGCTGTGATAGTGATTTTTCTCCAATAATCATCATGTGAGCTCAACTTTCTTCTGTTATCGCAGTAAAGCATTGCAATCAAGAAAATATCACGTTATCAAAATTTAACATACCATAAAGTGGGTTGTTCAAACTATTTACACAATAATAACCTAAAGGACATGTCAGGTCCCCACATACTTGTTCGGTGCTTTTTGGATATAGGTACTCCCCTGTTTCTGAATTTATACATGAATATTTAAATAATCCCATAAATAGCTGCACTCCACCAATCGCAAATATCAAGAGAAAAAAGAATAAAATAGCCAGAATATTCATAAGAGGGAGTAAAGATCCAAAGAAAGCTAAAAATAAAACTCGTAAACCCTGGATTGAAGAAATTGTCTTCAATGGACGCAAAATTCTAAGAGATCTCAAAGCACTCAAATTAACCCCTTGATTTGCATAATATGATGCCCAAGCCGTAGCAACAATAACGAAATCAAGGATGTTCCATGGGTCTTTAAAATAAGCCTCTTTTGTAAATATAATTCCTTTTCCAATTAATTTCATAGCACATTCAGATGTATAGATATATAGGAATAAAGAATCCATCGTAATCAGGATTTGAGAATTGTTATTCGAAATGGGATTTTCGATCGCTAAAACCACTGCATTTGATAATATTACGAGCACTATTAAGACTTCGAAAATTGGATTTGAAACGATTATATTGCAAAGCTGAGCAATTGAAGCTTTAATACGTAGTAGTGCTTTTCTTAATAGAATTAATGGAAACTTATCACGTATGTTTTCAATGTATTCAAACGGATTCTGTTCACGTATTTTTATATATCCCTTTAATAATGCTTGATCATCAAAGTTCATGTTGTCCGGATTCATTGCTAATGACTTTAAAGTCCTAAGTGTTTCCATCGATGTGAATAGATTTTGTGTAAACTCTTTATGAAATTGCTTATGAAAGGATTGCTCTAGTGCAGTTACATGATCATGAAAGTCCTCTCTTGAATTCTCAACAAAAGAAGCTTGCTGACTTGAGTCATGAATTACTTGCAAAAAATTTCCAGAGGACCGCCTGCTATCATTTCGAGATGCATTTTCTATATCAATTATATCTAAATTCGAGATTGATGAATTTGCCCTTGATCTTTGTTTTCTTTGGAAAAATTGACTCATTAGATTGTCTGTTCTACACTTATGAAAGACATTTAAAGTAGATTCTTGGACTTCATAGTATTTTAACTCTGAATTCTTCCTCATTTTATTAATTTAGTAATTAGGCTTAGATTTTGTTAATATCAAATATTAAACCAAAACTGCATATTAAAACTTAGCGTAAAAAATAATTAAAAGGATGATAGTTAATATGAAAATGAGCCTATTGTTTTTTTTTATTAAACTAAAGCTCTTAAATGGCTCTTGGACTGGAAATTTCTGAATATTTGCCGAATATTTAATATTTTTGCTGTTTTAACAAAATTGAATATTTATGCGCCGACTTAAATTTAAAGGCAAAACAAATAATTGTTTCTTCCTTTTAAAATTTTTAATCTCAAGCTTTTAATTAAATATTAAAACTAATAGACAAATGCGATGCACTACAATAAGAATTTAAAATTTTTTATGATTATATTTGACTAATATGAATTTCTATTGATGTATTGGTAATAATTATTTTGGTCATCTATTTGGAAGAATTCTTTTAAGAAATTTTATAATAAAAGCTAAAGTTTTATGCATGTTTTACTTATGCTCATTGTGGAATTATATAAAAATATAATTTAATATTTAATTTAGAATCCTCTAAGGGACGTAGAGATCTGTGCTTGAATATATATATGAAAAGGATAGAAAAATTAAAATTTATCTAGCATGATAGTCATCATCTTTAAAATCATTAATAAACAGATTTAGTTTAATGGAATTTTATCAAATTCTGTTGTTAAATATTTATTTATATTATTGTGCAATGATTTTGGCACGATTAGTCTTATATCATATTTTCTGGCAAACAAATTAGTTTGGCTATTTAATGCAGGAACTTATTCAGAATTATCTTTAATTTTTTATTATTTGTTCTCATAAAGTTTATATTTCCCAATTACTGAATTTTTCATTACTCTAACAACCAATTTTTTGTTCCGTCTCAATGAAATTTTCTCAATTTTAAGGACTAATTAACTCAAAATTCAGCTTAATCATTTAAATAAAAATTTGATATTACTCAGTATAAAAGCCTGAATTTTATGATTCAAATTGTTTGGCTGCTGCTCTTTATAAAAGTAAAATCTTTGCAGAAAAATTATTTCTGTTGGAAAATATTTCATATCAGCCAGCATTAATTCCATTTATTATATATTTTAAAGTTAATCTAAATAAGCTTTCTTAAATTCTGGAAAATTCGAATTTACTTTAAATTCGCAAATTCTGATTTTAATTTATTTTTATAATAATAAAACATTTATAATTTAAGTAATAACCATTAATAAATATGTGTCGTACGGCTTCCGCATTATTAACAAAATGTGCTATTCAAAAGTTATCTGCAAAGGAAGGCAATAAAAGAGAGCGCAGGAGGCTCAAAAAAATTTTCAAAGAGCTTTCTAGCAGATGTGCGCTTTCTGATCCTGGTATAGATAGAGACGGGTTCTTGCGATTTACTGAACTCCCTGGGCTGTTAGGTGAGCAACTTTTCAGTGCTCTGGATGGGAATGGAGATGGCCGAATTGATATAAAAGAATTTTTAAGAGGCATGCTGACTCTTTATAAAGGGACAATAGAGAGCAAAGCTGAGCTATTATTCAAAATATTCGATTTTAGTAAAAATGGTGAAATCACGTCAGAAGAAATCCTCTTTATAATTTCCTACCTTCCGACGACTTGTTCAAAGTGTCAAAAAAAGCTGGTAGTTCATTGAGATTTAAAAGAAAAAATAAAAGAGCTTTTTGATGGAAAAGAGTTTATTCATTTGGAAGAGTTTAAAGAATTAATTTTGACCCATAGTGAAATCGGAGAGCTCGTTCTTCAATGCATCTTCAACGCGCTTCCAATAATCGTTGATGAATGCTTACTTCCAAATCGGCTTGTTTGTGAATCCCATTTAGAAATCACTGAAGGGATGCTAGGTTTCAAAGGCAGGACTTATTATTTTCAGCTGAAAAACCAAAGCTTGTATTACTCAACCCTCAAAGAAGACATTTCAAACCCAACCGGAATTATCCTCATTAAAGATCTCTTTGTTGAAGAGAACGGCCCTCTGGGCTTTGTACTTCGGAACTCAAAATTCCGCTATGAAATCAACACAAGCTCACTTGAGCAGCGAGATCAGTGGATTCATAAAATTCAGCAAGCAAATTGTTTCAAAAATTTTTATAATGACTATGAAATCCTTGATCAAATTGGAAAGGGAGCTCATGGTGACGTAAGACGTGCCATTTCTAAACATGATGGGAAAATCTTCGCAGTCAAAATTATTTCCAAAGCTCCTCTTGATGATCTTGCTGAAACTCGTCTCCGTCGTGAGCTTGGGATTTTGAAGCTTTGCAAGCATGAAGGTCTTTTAGAACTTAAAGATACTTATGAGACTGCTGATAGGCTTTATATTGTCACTGATTATATTCCTGGCGGCACTCTATTCAATTGGATGAAGAAAAGAAATTTTAGGATAGAGGAAACAGTAGCTAAGCAAATAGTAAAAGATATAGCAAGTGCTCTTCAATATTTACATTCTCATGGAATAATTCATAGAGATATCAAGCTTGAAAATGTCCTTGTGCAAAGAGCGCCGAATGGCGGTGGTGGAGGGATTCAAATAAAAATCATTGATTTTGGCTTAAGCTGCATGTTAGGACCAGGCCAAAATTCCATTGAATCAGTTGGAACCTTAAAATACGCCTCTCCAGAAGTCCTTTCAACAATTCCTTATAGACATTCTCCTGATATATGGAGTTTAGGAGTAACTGCTTTTATTCTGCTTGCAGGGAAAATGCCATTCTATGGGAAAAGTGATCAGGAAATAGCATCAAAAATAATAAACAAAGAAATCGAAATGGTTGGGGAACATTGGGAAGGTACCAGCCCAGAGGCAAAAGAAATCATCAGATCGCTGCTTGATAAAAATCCTCAAGGAAGAATGACAATTGAAGATTTACTAAGAAGCGACTGGCTTGAAGAAGGAGAACTTGATATCAGCAAAGATGTAGGCGAATTATCTTGGGAGATGATATAGCTAAAATCTTCTAAAGAACAATTTCATAAAGCACTTAATGTGTGATCATATAATTTTTCATTACAAATATAGCTAGTGCTATGAGAATAACTAAGTAAATTCTTATTACTTTATGGAAAAACACTTATATTTACTCTCGCAAAAGTGTATTAAAAATTCCATGTAAAAATGATTCCTGATATATTTATTTATTACAGTGAATTTCAGGAGGAATAGATATACGAATAACAAATTTAGTTCAGTATCAGCAAGTGTAGCTTAATAGTCTATTTATATTATGTTCATTAAATTTAAATCTCATCCTCCGAGTGTTTTGGAATCTTTCGAGGATTTCCTTCAGTCATCACCTTTCTCGCTTTGATCACAACATTTCCAATAATCAAAGGTTGAATATAGCTTGCATCTATAGGTGCAACAACCAAGAAAACGCACCCATGTCTAAAGTGTGATGTGACTTCTTTGATAACAACATTATTAAAAGTGATCAGAGAGTCTGCTTCTACCTCAGTTGTTCCTCTCATCACTTTATCCCCTGAAGTGTTGTTTATCAAGAGTTTTGCTGGCCTTTCTGTAGTAAATAGCATAATCTTGAAACGTACTGGCGTTTGCAGCGAAACTTCGTTTCCTTGTAAATCCACTAATTTTGACACAAGACAAAATGCTCGCTCTTTATATACAGGGCGTGGAATAGTGCTGAGTAGGGAAATTCTATACCTAAAATTTGTGGTATTTCCGCTGATAACAGATAGTAATTCTTCATTAGTTGTGGAGTTTTCATCTGGAATAATTACAGACGCATTGCTATTTGGACGTTTTAAATCTTTTAATTCATTAGAAATTTCGTTTAATTTTTCATTTGTGATCTTTGTCTGGTTTGACAAGAGAACTATGATTTCTGCCTGCTGGCACATTGCTTGAGTGAATAAAGACAAAATTTGAGTCGAAAATGGGGTTTCTGTTGAACAGCTTTTTATTTTTGATATTTGAGTAAGGTAAGGACAAACGCATTGCCCGTCAGCAGCTCTGCAACTTTGATTCAATCTGCACATTAAATAATGTCAGTAATGTCGATTTAAGCTTTCCGAATAAATGGCTTACTTCTAGAGCTTCTAAGATAAAAAGAAAGCAAAACTTAAAAATTTATTCTCTTAAAAGCATGGCAATAGAGAGATGAAGTCTAGAAGAGAAGAAAAGTAAAAGTGCTTTATTTTTGATTTTTTTCAATTGCAGTTACACTATATGCATTTTCAGAGAAGAGCTGGCAATTTCTTATATTTTTATCGATGAAGATAAAATTCTTGATGATAAAAGATAAATTACTTTTAATAAAAGGGTAAAGTTAAAAGATTAATAATTCAAAAAATAACTTTAAATAAAGAGCTTAAGTAGAGGTGGAAAATTATATACCGTCTCAGCTCTCTAAAGTAGACTTTCTAACTCTAATTTCAAGAGCTGAGATTATGATAATTGATTACCATATTTTATTTTGTTTCCACGGCTTTAGAAATAATTATCTAAATTTATGCAAATGGAAAATCTCGAAAATAGAAATGGCTTCTAAACATAAATTTTTTAAGCGATTTAACAGAAAAAATCAATGCAATTTGAAAATCTTTTTAATAATAAATTTAAAAATTGTGAAAAATATTATTAGATTAATATTGATCGAAAGTAAAAATAATAAATAAAAATTCTAATATTTTTACAAAAATATGATTTTTATGCTTTCAAGGATTCTTAAAAAATACAATCAAATTATTATAGATTAAAGTCGCTGGAATACTTCTAAAATAAAATATTTTATAAGTTGACTTATTAAACTCCTCAAGAAAATGAGTATTTAAAAGCTAAACCTCTATGAAAAGCATACTTCTTAATAGAGATTAATTAATTGGCTTAATGACTCATTTAATTTATTTTGACTTCGAATAATTAAGTCTGATTTTTCTTGACATCTGGTAAATTGCTGAGCATGTCATGAAAAAGTTGCAGGCCATCAAATTAGCGTTGAAAGGAGTGACTTGAGTGCATCATTTGGTCCATGTTGCACCAGAAAGAATTAATACAAATTGCTGATTTGCTGAAATATTCTCAGCTGGAACCTTTAAGTCAGCAATGTTCGCAACTACAATTCCCCATTTGATCCATGCGCACCAGAAGTGTATTGTAAAAGGTCCAGCAGGATGTTTTAATATATTTCTGATTGTTGGCGGCCAATTGAAGCGAGCTAAAACGTAAGCTTGAAGTTTTGGGACAAGTCCTCCAACCATTTAATGATATATTATTACCTCATCTAAGCGAAATGTGGCTCAAAAAATTGTTCAAACTGAATAAAATTTGGGTATATATTTATTTAAGCATCACTAGACTGCTTTAAAATTCAAAAAAATATTTTTGATACTCTTTTTTAATTTCATAAATTTGGCCTTGTCTTAATTACTGTGAGATTTTAAACCTATTTTTTGTATAATATAATTTTGGATTTTCAATTTAGGGCTTCAAAAGTTTAAAGGAATAATATATTAATTTATTTTAAATCTTGAAAGTTAAATTAAAATTTTATCCTATTTTGAGTTCTAAATGCTCTAACTATAGTGAAACTAAGATAATGCTAATAATTTTTTAAATCATAATCTAATTTGAGTGAAGAATTTTTGTTAATTTTTAAGAATTTTAATTTTAAGGTGACAAAATCTAAAATTATAACTTATTTATTATTATGCAATTTCTCAAAAGGCATTAAAAAATTTAATATGATGCCTTAAAAATTGGACAATTAGACAGCAAATATATAAAAAGATATAAGCCAATCTTGATCAAATAAGCTAACTTTTATAATCTAAATAATTTATTCGACTAAGCCGAGCTTGGCTTTGAGTAATTCAGCCTAAGTTTTCTGCTGATTTGATACATTGCTGAGCAACCCATGAAAAAATTGACCAACATCAAATTGACATTGAATGGTTTAACTTGAGTCGAGTATCTGGTTCATATAAAGCCTGTAAGCATAATTACGCATTGTTGAGGTGTCGAAATGTTCTCTGCCGGAATTTTCAAATCAGCAATATTCGCAACAACTATTGCCCATTTAGCCCATGGACACCAAAAGTGTATTGTAAACGGTCCTGCGGGATGGGTTAAAAGTTTTTTCATCATGGGTGGCCAACTATAGCTGTTTAAAACATAACCCTGAAATTTTGGAACTAGACCTCCTACCATTTATTGGGACATTAACAATTGGTTTGTGATTTATTCTCGAGCCTTGCCGCAGCATCATAGCCGATTTTAAATATTTATAAGTGCGTAAAACATAAAATTGAGCTTAAAGAGTAAGATTTGACAATTTAGAAAAAACTTAAATATATTTAAAAAATAATTAAAAGGAAAATAAATTGTCAGATAACTAAAAATGGATTTTTATATAATTTTTTATTTATGATTTAACAGTAATAAATATATGAATATATTTAAAAATCATTATCCCATCCAATATGAAGACTAGGTTCCCTATCATAGAGTTTTAATTTATAAGGATCATTCGATTCTTCTGTTTCGAAGCACTCATACATAATTTTTGGGTTCATCAATGCTTCTTCAATATCATTATCTCAATCTTTAAATTTTGGAATGTGAGGCATTTTTAAAGATTTTGTTCTTAATCGATCTCAATTTAAATTTTCGAATCATCTGTGAGACTTAAGTGCTTTAATTCCACCCCCAGTTCTTGCAGCAGGATTATTATTAAGTAACTGCTGAATTATAGGCTTAGCAGAATGGGTTTTTAGTGCTGAGTGTGAGTATGAAATTCTATGTTCAATTATTTTTTCATATATAGCATGTGTATCAGTTTCATCTTCTCCAAAAGGAACTTTTCCGTATAAGAGTTCGTATAAAATAATTCCTAAGCTTCACCAATCGGCATTAAAACTATATCCTGCTCCTAAAATAATCTCTGGAGCCATGTAATGAGGAGACCCTAATCTTGTATAAGTCCGGCCTTTAATGATCTTAGCAGTCCCAAAATCAATCAAAATAGGGTAGCCTTCTTCATCAATGATGATATTTTCTGGCTTCAAATCTCTATATACAATTTCTCTCTCGTGAAGATATTCCAGCATCAGTACAATTGAAGCTGACAAGTATCTTGCATGCAGCTCGCTAACAATCTGAATTTCTCTTAGAACCATAAAAAGATCTTTTCCTTTTATAAATTCTGTCATAATATATACTCTTTTATCATCTTTGAAAGTTTTTAGAATATTCATCATCATTCAGTGATTAACTTGTAGCCCGATTTCTCTTTCTGCTTTCAAATTTACCTGAATTCCTAAATTTTCAATTTTTTCTTTGAGTATGGCTTTTACAGTGTATAACCTAGATTTGTTTCCATGAGCCATGAGAAAAACATTTCCAAACATGGATTTGCCTAACGGTTTTATATATGTCAGGTCTGTAAGAGAAATTGAAATATCTTGCATCTCTATTCTATGATATATTCTTGCTCTAATTTCGTCACTAATTAAATTCAAAAAATCGTTTTTTATGATAGTTCAGCATATCAATGGTCCATCAGCTTCTACAGAAGCACTTCTTGGAATATCAAATATTAGAGCTCTTTCTCCAAAATAATCATGCTTAGTTATATATCTGATAATTTTATTTTCCTTTTTGCAAATCGCTTTCCCAGATTTTATTATGTATAAATATTCACCAGGATGTCCTTCGGCAGCAATTAAATCTTTATCATTGAAGAATACAGTATTTAGCGAATTTTTCAATGCTTTATGATTTGAAATATCCAGCCCTACAAACAAATAAACATTTTGTAAAATTTCTTGTAGATCATTTGATGTTGTAATTTCTCTGAGATTTCCACCAACACAGTTTTCTATCATTTCTTTTGATATTTCAGCAACATCAGTTTCTGATTCAGCTATAATATTATCACTAAACTCAGATCCAGGAGTTGTCAATAAATCTTTATCTCCAATACATGTTAAATTTCCATATTTCGAGCCTGAGTTAGTTGTTGCTGATCCTTTCAATACTATTCAAAGCTTTAGCCCTTTCAGTGTCCCTTTAGGTATAATAATTTCACCAGGGTAATATTTGGTAGTTTCCATATAATCAAGCAATTTATCAATTTGGTCAGGTTTCAGCGCTGATAAGGCATAACTGTTTTCTATTGCAATTCTTTGAGAATTTTTATAAATAATTTGCTGCAAGTTTTCTTCCAAAATTTCGAATAAATTTTGGCAGCTTATGGAAACAACTTTTACGTCGCCAATTGCTGTTACAGTTGCGGATCGAGACTGGTCATAGAGCTCTGATAGCTCCCCGAAATATTCTCCTCTTCCTAAATGCCTTACATCTATATCATTTTTTGAACATACAACTATTCCTTCTTTTATTATATAAAACAAAGTCCCAACATCTCCTTCTTTGATGATTTTTTGCCCATTCCCTCACCTTTGAGTGTTGAGTGAAGCCAAAATGCGGCTTTTTTGGGATTGAGTAAGGGATTTAAAAAGTGAGATGTTATCAATAAATGCTTTATTTTCTTCGTGGCCTTGGATATTCACTCTTCGAACTGCTTCTTTAAAAGTCTCACGATCAACTCCTCAAAGGGTACATCTTTCTATTGTAATTATTGAAGCAGTTCTCGGTCTATCATCTAATAAAGCTAGCTCCCCAAACCCAAAGCCTGGGAAAATTAAGTTTTTCTTTAGCCCGTTTATGACCACCTCAAGCCTTCCGCTTGCCAAGATGTAAAAGGACGAGCCAGGCTTTCCTTCTTCAAATATGCACTCTCTAGAGCCTATTGTATAGTGCTTCATTTCACGAGCAATTTCAAGTCTAGAATCTTCATCGAGGCTTTTGAGTATGAAATGATTTGCCAAGGCATTCATGATCATCTTGAAATCATCTTGTGTTTTAGGCCTGTCCTCAATTTTTGCAGCTGCTGCTTCATTGATTTTGTCTCCGACAGAAGTTCTTTGATTTCTTTTGGCTAATAAAGAACTGTATTTTTTATATTCAACACTACTACACCCTGTTCCCATGTGGAGGATTAAATAAATGAAATGTTTTACCGACAGATATTTTAATAAAGATTTTAATACATAATATTGTCTTAATAATATAAATTTATCATATCCGTAAAATATTAAGAGTAAATACACAATTTTTTGATATCTTAAGAGTAAGTAGATTTATCGCTAATCTCAAATGGAATTATATTTTAACAGTTCAAGATGTTAATACGTTGTCATTTTCAAGAATAAAAAATAGGAAAAATTATAAAATTGTTAAAGCTTTAAACTTTTCACTTACATCTCTAAATAAATTTGGTTTTATTTTTAATCTTATCTTTATAAAATTATAATTTTATTTTATGTTTATTCTTATTTATATATGCAATTATTGCTTGGAAACTTTTCCATTGGCAAGCGATTGCCTCCTAAAATTGCATAAGTCTAATTCACATAAATCATCATCATTGACGCCTTTATTGGAATAAGGATCCTCATCTAATGTCTTCCTTAAAGGAGAATGGATACCGATATTACTATCAATCGTATCAGATCCATTAACTATATTTTCCTTATATCTGATTCCATCTTTACGGGCCTTCATCTTTTTTAATTGTCCTTCTGTAAAACCCATTGCTCCTCCAATTGATCCCATAAGTCCAAAAACTGACCCAAGTAGCCCACTTATTAAAAGTAAAACAGTTTGTTTACTACTTCTAGTAGTAATCAAGCAATTTGAGTTTCTGTTAAATAAAATTTTCAAATATAAATTATAAGACATCGCAAGTCTAAATAAATTTTACTCGCTAGTTAAATATTCAGAACCTTTTTCAGAATCTTTAGATTTAGAGATATGATACCCAGTGAGATCAAGCCCTGAATCCATATTTTGATAATACTAAATAAAAATTACTGAGGGAGTCAAATCAAAATACATTGAGGAATATTGTTCGCCTCTGAACACTTTTTGACTTGAAGGTAGCAGACTTGTTTTGTAGCTGCTTGCAGAGCCAGGAACAGAGCTGTTTGAAGTTACATTAGTAGTGAAACCTGAAGCAAAGCTTGACCTGTTTGTGAACTGATAAAGTAGATAAGCTCCTGGATCTATCACACAATCCAGACATGAAAGGAAGACTTCGCAGTCTCTGCCGCTGCTTTTACATTTTGGCTCATCTCACGATCCTGAAAAATATTCATATTTAAATCCTATTGTATCAGCACACTTCTCTTCTTCGTCACAAGGACCTCCATAATTTATGATTGTTAATGTGACATTTAAATCTGTTTTATAAATTGACACCTTTTCATCCATAACTACTAGCGGCACCAATGTTTTTGTTTCAACTATATTGTTTTCAAAATAACTAATCAAAGTGGAAGCTATGACGATTATGGCTAAAATCATAAAAATGATTGAGAAGAACCCTCCCACTTTTGTTTTTGTTAGGATCATTGGTACATCCAATGTGTCATTGTGTTTTGAAGAAAAGAGATCAATTTTTACTAGAATGTCTTTGTTTCGAGCGATGATTATTAGGATAATTAAAATAAGTGCTCCAAAAATTCCTATTGCTATGGACACATATGAAGAATGGTTGCTTGCAGTAGAATCTCCTTCTTTAAATAAATTTGGCTGAACTGAAGAATCAGTAAACTTAGGGACTATATATGCGTAGTTGGTACTTCCTGCTGGGCAATATGTATTTGTTGGGCAGTCTATGCAATAATCCGTTCCATACTCTGAGGCATAAGTTCCCTCACTACAGGGGTAGCATTGAATTATTGTTACAGCAGCAGTGCCCGAATAATAAGTTCCTGGAGGGCATTTATTACATTCTGTAGTTTCAAAATAAGGCTGATAAGTTCCAGCCGGACAAGAAACACACGAATTTCCTGATAAATAAGACCCGGGGCTGCATTTTCATCCGCAATCAGAAGAATTCTCACAAGTTGAAAGTAAATTTATTTTTAACGAAACTCCTGTAGGAATAGTTCGCCTCAGATTATTTCCTATTGTTTTTCCTCCCCCATGAGTATAATATGAATCCCCAAAATGAGTTTGGGCAGCCGCATAAATATACTCAGGAAGTTGCTCGAAATTTACAAATTCTTTTGAAGTTGTATTAAAATAAGTAAGGGAGTAACTTGGAGTATTGTAAATATCACCTCCAATATATATATATCTACTTCTAACTTTAAAAGTCTTGATATCTGCTCTATCATATAATGAATTTGTAGCGCCTTGGTAAGTTTTTGCCCACTTAGATTTGGTGAGGTTAAAAGTGTAAAAGCCATTTGATGGAACTTCGGTTGAAGTAATCCCATTCATTACATAAAATATATGAGGATGATCAGATGAAAATCTACATGAAGACAGATAAAGAGGGCCTGGACCATTTGAGTTATCGCTGTCTACTAAGGTGAAAAGCTGAGTGCCTAAATCCAAAATCCATAACTCATCTGACAGCCCAGATCGTGTTTTACCTCCATATATAGCAATTTCAGAGTCTTTTATATCTAAGCATGCACCAGATCTGATACTTGGAATTACTTGAGAAGCTGACTCAATTTGATACCATACATTTGTCAAAGAATTATACAAGAAAACATCATTTAAGTATCCAAATTCGCCAATTCCTCCAAAAACTGCCATCACATCTCCATATGAGGAGCATGCATGATGTGACCGAGGGTCAGGTATTGTCCCGCCAGGAGTAACTTCTTCCCATTGCTTTTGATCTATATGCCATCTTCACAGGTCATTTAACTTTGTCCCTTCACGATCTCCTCCGAACAAATATAAATATCCACCTACTAATGTAAAAGAATGATATTGTCTTTGAGATGGTGAAAGAAAAGTTGGAAAATACGAAAAATTCAATGGACTTGATGATAAATCAAATTTCAAAAAATCGTTTCTTACTACTCCATCCATATCTCCTCCGAACATGAAAAGATCGCTCCCTACTCTAGTGATTCCATAAGAATTTCTTGATAAATAGCCATTTTTATCGTCTACTACTTGAACCTCATACCACGCAAAATCTGGGTCTAGTAGCGACACGGCTCATATGCTTACTTCATTTCCCGATCGATCTGAATTTTCTCCGGGAAATAGATATAATATGTTATTGTAAACTCTTGCTTGATAATAATTTCTAAACTTGTATATTTTAGTCGGGTGTGTTTTATTTTCCCATTTTTGATCAGCTATATTATACCTAAAAAATTTGGGAGCGTAGGGATTTGCATCATAAGTAGAAACCCCACCTACCAAATAAATATATCCATTTGAATAAAAAATGTTCGCACCCTCTTGAGCTCCTGGGAGGTCTCCTTGATAAGCTTGTTTAGTAGACACATAAGAAGTTGTATTTATTCTATATAGAAACTACATATAAAGGTCATAACTTGTATGCTCAATCGTAATACCACCGAAAACAGCAAACATGACAGTGCTGGTATCATTTCAATTTGTATAGCCAATTCTATACCGAGGCTTAATTAAATTACCTGAGACTTGGACGTCCCTCCATAAAAAATTTGTTAGGTGGAAGCACCATAAATCGTTGAGTTGGCCTCTTATCGACATTCCACCCCATATGCAGTATTCATCAGTCAGATAATTTCAGAAGCCTCCGCCGTTATATCTTGCGACTAAATAGTTTTTACTAGGGTTGTTTCCGTCTGAAGAAAATGCTTGAGATCATTTTCTGGTGCTCAGGTCAAAATTTCATATGTCACTGTAAAGGTCGTCACGACTATTGTACCCACCGAAGAAAATAAAGTAGTTGTGTGAAAAGACACCATTCATAATAATGAATTTTCTTGGACCTGGCTGAGGGTCTGTTGGAGGATAGCGAAGGATCTCAATTTCGCTTGAAACTGAGTAGGTCAAAAAAATCAAAGCAAGAAGAAATTTCATTTATTGGTTTTAAGCTCTTTTCTATTGAGAAATGTAATTAGATTTTATTAAAATATTTATATCTCAATTATACAGTGGGCTGGAGTTAAATTATTAATTTATTAAAGAAAAGAGGTTGCAAACTCATCATAGAAAAAACTGAACTTTTCCTAAATATACTGAAGAATGGCTCTAGGGTAAAGACGGAAATTCAAATTAAAGCCTTTCTTCTATTTTCAAAATTAATTCATAGACTTACAGGTATTACCCTTTTTCTGATAAAAACTACTTTTATAACATTTGATCAAATTTATTTTTAAAATTTTTAAATAAATGGGAAGTTTATAATTTCCACTATTGTTATTTGGTAAGAATCAGAATTTATGAAAGGTGCTCAACCAGAGATTAATTGAATTTTAGTTTGTAGACTAATTGCATTTTCTTAGCAAGTTTATCAAAAGAGAAATAAGAATTATTTTTTAATATGATAAAAAGGGTATTGAGACAAAACGGATAAAATTTAAACCTTTAATCCGTTTTCAAAGGCAATTCTTAAAATTGCAGGTATAGCCCTAACTGATCAAAACTGCATTTATTAAATTATAGCGAAATTATTACCAGCATTTTTAGAATGTTAAGAATATGCATTTTCCACTATTTTCTAATTGGCAAGCATCAGAATTATTATTAATTGTTACAGACTTCTAAGATATATCCTAATGTCATTTCTCTTTATAGAAAAAAAGCGAATTAATTAAAGAGTCACTGATACAGGGGTATAGCAAGCAAATGACTATGATGTAAGATTCGAAAATGGCTTCATCAAAATTTTTGATACAGTTAAAATGCTGATTAATATTTGTAGCTATGATGCAAACCCATGTGTAGATTCAATTGCAATTCATTGAAGGAGTTTTAAAAACGATCTCATATTCTAAGATTGCAATGTGATATTCTGAAGATAAAATATATGGGTGGCTGTATATCAAAATTTACAAGGCATGATTTGGTTATGCATTAGAATCCACAGTTGTGGATGTAGATATGAAGAAAGATTTTAGCAATGCTTTTTTGATATAATTATAATATTACACGCAAAAAAATTGGTATCTCGTTCAATGCAGAGATAATCTAAAGTTATACAAAAATTAAATCATTGAAAAAATTTATGCATACAAAATTAAATACTGATCTGAATTTCAAATTCATTTTCCACATGATATAAATTTCATAACATATTTAGTGAAACAAATTTCTTATGAGCATTGCACTTTACAGGAAATTGATTCTTAATTTTTCACATGAAACTTTTTTCTTGAATTTTCAACTAACAGTTCATCGTACAGATTAAAATCGCATTCAATGTAATCACGAAAAATATAACGCAGCTTTTGGCACCGGTTTCAGCAGAAATTACTATTCATTAACCTATCACTACTTTAGTAATCACTTTCCAGATCACTCGGGTTATAAATTCTATGGGAGCATTGGGAGCAGCATAGATTAATCATTATCGCCACATCAGTGAGTCATATATGTGATAGCCCATCGCATTGTAGATGCAGTATGCTACAGGCGCAGTATGCTATAGCTACAGTATGCGCAGATACTGTATAAGAAACTGAAGCCTAAACTACAAATTATTATAATAATTAAAATTGTATTAAATGCAATTGTCTATGGTATCCAGAGAGATACTGACTTTAATCGATGTTTTCAAAGTAATTAGTCAAGAATTACATAAAAAGATAATAAAAAAATATAATTGAAGGTAGCTACTCTTTTTCAGATATAGAAAAGTGATATTGGCTATATCCTTCTATTTGGGAACCAATTAAAATCTTTAAATATTCCAAACTTAGCTGAAGTTCACAAAAAGTTTTCCTCAGTGTTCATTATTTAAGGATTCAAGGCCTCTATGCGGAAATTTGAAATTTATCCGGTTTATTTGCTATAACGTTGTTTTAGTAAGCATCATAATTTTGTAGTCAAGTACAGCCCAATCTAATTGGAATTGGAATATATGTCAAATTAGATGAAATATCTTTTATATCCCATAAATATCGCATGCCTTTGCTTGACTATTGATTATTAGAAAGCGAAAAAAGAAATTCATTTAGTTTAAGGAAGGTGTAAAAAATACAGGACTGTTTCTTGAATATTCTTTTCAATGATATAAGATGAAGAAGGAGACAGTGAAGAGTTTGATGCAGTTTATAAGTGAATTCAGCCATTTCAAGATATATAGATTAGATCATCATTTGCATTAATTATCTTGATTAAAATTGAAAAAATATAATTCGTTTTTGAGCATTAAATAATATAATAAACTTTAATTTTCTAGATGTTTTAAATTTTTAGTAGAAAATCTCTCTATTTTTTAGATATTAAATTTTAATAGTAATTTGTCAAGAAGTCAGTCAAAATAAAAAAAAAAAATTGAGGAATTTTTTTGACAGGCTTGAAGTAGTATAAGCTTATCTTTTGAAATTATATTCCTTATAAATCCAGAACCGCAAACAAGAAACAATTTTGGCATGCCATTATTATTCTAGAAATAGCCTAATTATGAAACTGGTGTTAAAATTTTTAACTTTGATATAACTTTTTTAGGTTATTTAGCAAGCAGAGATAGAATTGAAGTTTATAATAATATATATACTTGGTCAGAGGAGTTATTGAGAAAATAATTAAGTTCTATTTGTATCCTTGTTTAATAATGAAATAATTTTCTTCGTTAAGCGATTTTTAAATTTATGATAGATTGATATCTCTAGCACCCACTGTTAGCACACGCATTAGCTCTAATTTACCCGCAGCACTTTATTATGCAATACTCAGATTCATGCATTGGCTCTTCTTATGCTGCCATCTATAGGCTTAACTAATTTAAAAAGCTTAGGTTTTCTTAAACTCCTACTTTTATTAGTTAAAGTTACATTCAATCTTCTACTTATAATTGTGTGATTATCAAGTTAAAAAGGCACTTTTTTGTTGTGCTGGTTTAAAATTGTGCTTAAGCTTGACATATAATTAATAAAGCTCTCAGATGCTACTGTCTGTACTTCATCATGTGCTCTGTGATGCTTCGTCTTTATAATAAAACCTGGAAATCTTGAAAGTTTCGAACTGCTTGGATAGCAACCCATTTATTGATATATAATGTTTATAAATTACTTAATAGTGGCCATTTTTATATAAGGATTTTTTAATTGTTCTAGAAAAACTGACAAGATATTTCAGGAAACAAAATACAATAATTCGATCAAAATTAGTAACTCTGATAAAAAATAATAAATTCGGAAAATAACTTTTCACCATTAAAATATCCATTAGTTTCAATTTTAGATTTTACTTTTAAAACATTTATGAAGATTTATAAAGTTATTCAAATAGATAGTTAACCTGCATAAGTTTATATTATATAATTCTATTAGTTATTGAAATTTTCATAATCCTCCTCTTCTTCCTGCCCAGATTTGAAAACTTCATCTTCTTCTAAATCTTGTATACTTGTCTCAGACGAACTCTCATTTGATCCCAGCATTTTTCCACTTGAAATTGTAATTTTTGTCCCATGCCCTCCAATTTCAATTCCACCTTCTGACTCAGATGATGATTTAGCCCTTTTATTAATTTCATCTTCTATTGGTGAGCCAACCCTCTTCATCCCCAAGTAAGAATTTTCTAATTCAATTTCTTCTCTATAATAAAGCTCTTTATGCCTCCTCATTCCTCTGCCATACATGAACTGATCCAAATTGATTTCTTCTTCATGAGTTTCAAGCCAAAAAGGCATCTTATCACCTTGAATTAGCCTTTCTTTATAGTTTTCATTTTTCATCATTTCTGCGTCCATTTGTTCATAAATTTGATACTCTTCGTCAGTGCGTGATATAATTTCATTTAGCTGCTGGTTTGTGAGAAATTCAGTCTCGTCTTCGCTTTCTTCATTTTCTTCAGCTTTTAATAGATTTCTTAATTTTTCGTTTCTTTCGAGCTCTGTAGACTTTGTATTGAATAGGCCGGCCTGTATTACTTTGGCATCAACGTCTTTTTTGTATGCAGCTTTTGTTAGAATTGCTTCTTCAATTTTGGTGGTTGTTACAAGCCGATAAACTCTTACCTCTTTCATCTGTCCAAGCCTATGTGCACGGTCTTGAGCTTGTAAATCCATTTGTGGGTTCCAGTCTGAGTCATAAATGATAACTGTATCAGCGGTTTGCAAATTTAATCCTAGTCCTCCTGCTCTGGTTGATAGTAAGAAAATATAATATTCTGAGTTTTCACTATTGAAAAGCATCATTCTTAGGTCTCTGTCTTCTGGTTTTGTAGTTCCATCCAGCCTCAAATATTTGAAGCCTCTGTATTCGAAATACATTGACATAATATCCATTAAATGAGTCATTTGGGTAAAAATCAAGACTTTGTGGTTCATTCTAATAAACTTTGGCAGCATTCTGTCTAAAGTTTCAAATTTCCCTGAGCATCTTCATATTTCGTCAGTTACCATTGGAAGCTGTTCATAATGCAAGAATAAATAAGGATGATTACACACTTTTCGAAGCTGCATAACTGAGTTATTAAGGCTTTTACACCTCCACGGCCCTCCATCTCTATTAAAAAATGCTTTTTCTTGTATATCTTTATAAAGCTTTTTCTGCCATGATGATAGCTCAACTTTTAATACAAATTCCACTTTATCTGGGAGCTCTTTTTCCACATCTTTTTTGACCCTTCTTAATAAAAACGGGCGTAGTACTTGATGGAGACGGTTAATTAAAAGCAAACTTTCTTCTTCGGTTAATTCTACTTGTTCGCCAGGGATTTTGGAAAAAGGGATATTGAACCATTTCTCGAAGTCGTCCAATGTATGGAATATTTTAGGAAGCAAGAAATTTAGAAGAGACCAGAGTTCATTTAAATTATTCTGAAGTGGAGTTCCGGTAAGCAAAATTCTATGATCAGAGGAGTATTGAAGACCTAAAATTTGAGCAAATTTTGATTTGGAGTTTTTCATCCTATGCCCTTCATCTACAACTATGTAAGACCATGCAATCTTGCTGAGTTGCTGCTTGTCTTTAATTATGTATTCATAAGTTGTTATCAAAACATTGAACTTTTTTAATGCTAATACATTAGAAACCAATTTTTTTCTATGAATTGGAGGGCCTTTATATACGATGAATTTTATTTTTGGTGCCCATTTTTTGAATTCCATAACCCAGTTGGAGAGGACTGATAGAGGAACGACGACTAAAAATGGTCCTTCATTATTTTTATTGTCAATTAAATACTGAAAAAGTGCTATAGTCTGTATAGTCTTCCCAAGCCCCATTTCATCTGCTAGAATTCCATGCAAATTGTTATTATATAAAGAAACAAGTCATTGCAATCCTATAAGTTGGTAGCTTTTAAGCATCCCTCCTTCTATATTTTCTGGCTGAGTTTTTATTTCTTCAACCACAGCATGAGTGATTTCGTAATACATTTTTGACGATTTCTTTAAGCTGTCTGCTATTACTTCGCCTGCACTTAGGGCTTCTGGAGCTTGCTCCACAACTTCTCCTTCATTATCACCCTTCTGAAGTAAAACTTTTGCCCCGATTTCTCTTAAAAAGCTATCAGTTTGCTGTAAGATTTTTAGCAGTCTCTCATTTTTCGTTTTGGCCAACAAATCAACGTATATATCCATGTTGTTGTCCTTTAACGCTTTAAGCCTCTCTTTCTCATCCTTATCTCTTTTAGCTTTTTCTTGTCGGTCTAAATAGTCTAAATATCCTTTTCCGCCGTATATATTTTTGCGGAGATTTGCCTATATTAAAATTACATGATTTCTCCTATGAAAATCAAAGAAATCTTGTTGATGATTAAGAAGCTCTGACAAGAAAATCATTTGTTGGTTTTTTCTTTTGGTGTCTTGGCCATTTCTCATTTCATAGTCATACCTTCCGAGCATTCTGTTTTCTTGTTTTGCTCTAAAATCGAACATTGGGAAATTTCTTTTGAAAAAATCCCTATCAAGGAGAGTGATTTCTAAAAGTCTATGGCTTTGATCATAGTTGTTATCAGGCTGCTCTTTCCATTCTTTTATTACTTCATTTCTAGTCTGATTTTGAAAATCCCTTAAATCAATCAGAAACTTTTCAGTCAAAATCTTGTTTTTTGTTGCTTCATCTAAATCAGATTGTAAGAATTTTTCAAGTAATTTCGAGCGGTTCTCATAAAAGCAAGTTATTGATTTCGGCTCCTGCTCATATTGGAGAGTGCTATTGGATTGTTCTTTAATATCTTGCGAATGATTATATTTTGTTTTCATTTTAGTATTGTAGCCAGTTGTCTGGTATGAGTCAAAAGCTTGAGGTTTTATACCTTGGATTGCTTGAATTTGAACTTGGGAAAGCTCTTGGCCCCTATTCAGAATGGTATAGCTTTGAATTTGGTTCTTTAGTTGCTCAAATTGCTGTGGAGTGAATTTCAAGCTTGGAGACAAAGTGCTGAATTGATATTTAGGCACAGAAAAACTCATTATATATAAAAGCTATTTATTTTTAATTTAAATTTAAGCGTGTTATGCATTAACAACTTGATTAATAGAAGAGATTATTCTTTGGTATTAAAAATGGAAAAATATCAAATGTAATTCATACTTTAGTTCAAGAAAATAATAAATAGCAAGAAAGTATAGAATAATTATTAAATATTTGAGTATCAATTGAAATCAGTTTTAACTAAATTGATTCTAAGATTAATCGCTCTCTAATATATAGCTTCAAAACAAGTATCATGATTTGAAATTTTCACCTTAGAAGAATATGATGATTATTCTTACCACATAAATCTGCTAAATCAATACTTCATCAATATTAATGAGAATAAATTTTATTATATTATTATTAATTTAAGGTTATTGCTTGCTTACTGGACCAATTTTTCTCAAAAATTCCCCTAATCTTAATAATTTCTCCAATTTATTTCCTAATATTTTCGTTTAATTCCCTCGTTCTTAGATCTCCTCAGATCCCAACTACAAATTATTATTTTCTAAGTTCTACAAATAAAAATCGCCTTCCAGCTTTAAATTAGAGTAAATAATGAAATTTTATAATTATCCATTACTTATCTATTCACAAATAAAGGTGATTTAATACAAAATGGCTTCTCATAGAGCGAGCATGGTGAATATGAGTATAAGAGATAGCTTATACATGCACCCATTAGAGAAATATGAGAGGTTCGGTATCTATCCTTGAAAAATCGTTATCCAGATCTTGCTTCTCATCACAACCACTTGCCAAGTCCTTATAATTGTTTTTAATTCTGCTTCATACTCATATACTCAATATACTTTATGAAATAAATTATTCTTGAACCCAGATGTCCAAGGCTCTGATACAACAATTACAAACTCTTATAACGTTTTCAGCATCAGAGATTTAACTCACTTTTTGCAAAAAACAGTTGATAGATATTATCATGTAAATTCCCATACATTAGATAATTATTCCTACGAATATGAAGATGATGGGAGTATACAAAAGCCAAGGCTATTAGTGGATTATTTAGATTATGATGATGCAAAAAGTAAAGGGTATGAAATGGAGTATAAGCTGAGTCCTGAAGACCTTGGACCTTTTTCACATCTAAATCCAAAAAATTATTTGGAACTTGTAAGCAGATTTGAGCTTAAAATGTTTTTTAACCAGCATTTAGATGACGAGCTAGATCTTTTTTCAACGTGCTATCATTGAGAGTTAAATCAGAAATATGATTATTCTGTCCATGGGCCGATTAATGTGGTATTGGATATTGATAGAAGCAGCTGTGGAGATGAAATCTGTAAGAAATATATGTAGATGACCCGATGAAAAAATTCGTGTGGCTTGGGGTTGCAATTTTAATTTTGTCAATATGCTCGCTGTGCTCTATTTTCTTGTATTTCATGAAAAGGGCGCTTTTAATTGCAAAAATGAGAGGAGGGCCTAGAGGTTATAGATCAGCTTGGGATTATTTAGGAACTCGAGAGAAGCTTAAATTTTTGAATTTATGGGTAATCTTTAATATTATTGGAAATATTTGCCAAATGTTTTCGGGAATTTTAACAATAATTGACCAAGGCCGATCTATGAATCTCCATGAAACCCTTATTGGTTTTGGCTGCTTTACAGCATGGGTTGGCATAATTCAATATCTTGAGCATACTTCACAGACCTACACAATAGCCAATACTTTAAAGCGAAGCTTTTCGACCTTGCTCCCCTATATGGTTGGAATTCTCCCAATTTTTATGGCTTTCACCTTCCTTGCAATGTGCTTATTTTGGAACTGCGGTTTCTACCCTAACACAACCTCTTCTATGATGGCTCTATTTGCACTGCTTTGTGGTGACTCTGTCTACTTTTTCTTTGATGGGGTTGTTTTAGAAGACATAGTGATTGGACAGATTTATATGTTTGCCTTCATCATATTTTTTATCAAGTAATTTCTATGATAGTTGTGTACACAATTTATTTGTTGCCATTATTCAAGAAGGATTTAATTCCCTTAGCGAAAAGCCAGTGAAAAAAATAGATGATTCAGAGTCAGAAAGTGAAGAAGATGAAGATGAAAAGGAAGAAATATCCACTATAGAAGAACAAAAACAACAAACTGAACAAGAAGAGTCAATAGATAAAAGCTTTAAACGCATGCAAACTGCGCCTGTAGAATCATCTCCGAAGTTTGGAAAGAGAATATCAGGGAAAGTAGAAGAACGTAATAAGTTATATAGAACAAAAAATTTCAAAAATAGCATTCAAACAAATTTTGGAAGGTAGAATTCGCAGTCAAGATTTAGAGCCAATTGAAAAAAATACAAAGAAAAGAATAGATAAGATGAATAAAATTGCAAAAGAGATTGCAGAGCTGAAAAAAGGGATTTTGTTTTTATCAAAGCCATCAATAAATGAAAGAGGAATTGATAGGAAGAAATTGCAGAATCATGCTAAGGATCTCCTTGAAATACAGCTACCAGGATCTGCTGCTATGCTTTTGATAGGTGAAGATTAAGAAATTTTTTAATTTATTAAAAATAAATGCAAGCTAATAGAAAATTTCTTTTTCTTTTAAAACAAAATCTTTCATTCTTTAAATCTTTTATAATCAAGAAATCAATAAAAAATTTAATTCCAAAAACTTGTTGATAAATCACTAATTCTTATTGCAAGCATTTCGCTCACTAACTTCATCAGAAAAAAGAAATGGACAATTCTGAAGAAAACAGCTGGAAAGGAGAAGACCGAAGAGCAAGTACGACGTCTTCTGTCTACGCAACTTCCACAATTTATCAGCCAAATGTTTCTACAATGATACAATCTGTCTCCACCATAATTCATTCACAAATGATCGAAGATGTCAGCCTTGGGCGAGAAATTCAGTCATCTTCAGATCTGTTTTATTTCAGCGAGGAAAAATACATCAGAGAAAACCCTGAAGCATTCGATGAGGCTCGTTTGGCTTTGCTCAGAAAGACGCCTACAGTTGACGACATTTATGAATTCATGCGAGCTTTATATGATTGTGCACAGTTTAGCCCTGAGTGTTGCATAATCTGTTTGGTTTATATAAACAGACTGATTGCTTTTACAGGACTTCCATTACACCCAACCAATTGGAGGCCAATTATTTTGTGCTCTCTTCTAATTGCTCAAAAAGTGTGGGATGACAGATATCTTAGCAATGCTGATTTCGCGTATATTTATCCGTTTTTCACCACTG
The DNA here is from genome assembly GCA_949751835.1 of Blepharisma japonicum. Classification (NCBI taxonomy): domain Eukaryota; phylum Ciliophora; class Heterotrichea; order Heterotrichida; family Blepharismidae; genus Blepharisma; species Blepharisma japonicum. The sequence goes on from CATKHK010000016.1 coordinate 169,236, forward strand.
AAGAAATAAACACTCTTGAGAAGAGATTCTTAGAGCTTATTAATTATTCAGTCACAGTAAAAGCTGCTCTTTACGCCAAGTATTATTTCGAGCTGAGAGGACTTTTTGCCGACAACTTGGCTGATTTTCCAATAAGACCATTGGATAATACGAAAGCAAGAGAAATTGAAGGAAGATCAGAGTGGATTGGAAAGGTTGAAAAGGAAAAATCGATAAGCCAAACTTCAAAAGATCCAAAGCCTGGTCCAAGCTCTTATTACGTAATCAATTAATCAAAACTAAAAATTTTATTAATTCTTTATTTCTAGGCAATCTTACGAGAAATTAATTATTATCAAATAAAGAATAAAAAAAGAGAAATTAATGATGGATTTGTAAATATTTGAAAATTAACTGGTTTAAATCAATAAATGCATTTTTTTTGAATGATTTGAGATTAGTATCTGATGCAAGCACTAGCATTTGGCTGAGATGGATTTAATATCTTTAAAGTATTGCAAAGATTAATAACAGTCCTATCCTTAGAAATTGATAACAAAAAATAAATTTGAGATATTATAATATCGAATTTTTTCAGGATATGTTGTGTTTTAGCCAGAAATTCATATATTGGCTCTTATAATTGCGTATCCCAGATTTAACCCTGCTATATTCCAATTTCTTTATCAATGCTTCCCTTTAATAATAAGCTTTTTATCTTATGAAATTATTACACTTTCTTGTAATTAAAGGGTCAACTAGACTTCACTATACTCTTTCAAAATTTAATTAATTAAATGTCTATTCTTTTTCTTATAAATAACTATGGAAAAATTACTTGACAGATGGTGAATTCAAGAAATTGAGAGCTCATTCAATGGCTTGAAAATTATAATAACAACAATTATTTCAGTCTCTGCTATTATAAGACTCATTTATATGATTACCACATGAACTTTCTTCAATGAGATAATGTGTATTTCCTACATTTTCTGGGTGATTATTCTTTTTATTACCTGGAAAACCCAGCTTTCCCACAAGTCAAAAATTATTATCGCACTGATAACTACAGAAGCTCTTGATATTGATTTAATGTTCTGAGCACATTATACTCAAGCTGATTCCCCTTTTATTATTTTATCGACGTATATGATTTTAGTTATTCAAACACAGTATATACGATCATCTTTGCTGGTATTTTTCATCGGTGTAAAACATATAATTCAATGATATTATTTACCAATTTTTTTGGGTTTAATCAAAGATACGTATGATCTAAAGCCATATATTGTAATATTAGGTATTTTATTGGTTAATTATAAAAATCGATTTCACGAAAGAGACCTTGAATATGAGAGATTCGCTTATAAAACACAGCTTGAAGAGACTAAACAAAAATTTTTTGTAGTCTTGCAAACCTTTCCAGATGGGTTAATAGTGATGCTAAATGACTCAAAAATAGAGCTAACGAATGAAAAGATTCCAGAACTTTTAAATTGTCAACAGGACAAAGTTCTAGAAACCATTTCGTCGCTTTTATATTATGAGCCTGAAAATGACTCTCTTGGGAACCACTTTTTAATTGATGACATTGAGAATAGTTTTGATTTAGATATTGACCAAGAAATTTCGCTAGGAATTGTAATAATATGCAGCATTTGCTATGAGTGAAAGGCAAAAAAGATTTTATGGGGATCCCAAGAAGCTTTGATTTTAACTGTGCATTCTATTGATCATATCATAAATTCACAGCAAAGTTTGACTGAAAAAAGGTTTAAGAATGCCGTTTTTCATTCATTGTCTCATGAATTGAGAACCCCAACAAATGCGATAATTTCAATTTTAGAACAGAATTTAGGAAAATTTGATGAAAAAAGCAAAGAAAGGCTTGCCCTTGCAAATGTGTCATCTAAGCTTTTGCTTTCATCGATTAACGACATGCTTGATTTTTCAAGAATTATTAATGGTACATTTAAGCCTCTCTCAGTTAATTTTTCAGTTAGAAAGGTAATTAACGAGCTTCATCTTATCATAAAGACTTTAGCAATGCAAAAAAATATTGAAATCTGCTGTAGGGTAGATCCTTGCATCCCAAATATAATTAGCTCAGACTCAAATAGGCTGTCCCAGATTTTGCTAAATTTATTAAGCAATGCTTTAAAGTGATTTTTATATAGATTTACAAAGAGAGGCTACATAGAAGTATGCGCAGTTTTGACCCATGAACACAAATTAAAATTTATTATAAAAGACACAGGAATTGGATTTTCAAAAAATAAATTAAAATGGATTCGCGAAATGCTCATCAATATGAAAGTAAATGATATAGGAAAAGAAGGCTTAGGGCTAGGCTTATATATTTCAAACATGATAGTAAAGCAATTGTCTGGGAGTCACATACATATTCATTCTGAGCAAGGTGTATGCACTTCTTTTAGCTTTACGATCGATATAGGCTTACCAGTCCCTCATATCAATACAGAAGAAGCAACCCTAAAAATTCCATCAGAAAAAGCTTGCCCAAATATTAATAGATATCTTCGATGCCGAAAAAGATCAGCAAAAGTAGCTAAAAAAGTTCTGCTAGTAGATGATAATGAACTGAATAGAGATGTCGTAGCAGCCATTTTTGAATCAGCAAATATTTCATTTCTTGAAGCTTGTGATGGAAAAGAAGCAGTTAATAGAGTAACTGAATATGATAAACTAGGAGGATTCAAAGTGATTCTGATGGATTGCAACATGCCAGAGATGGATGGCTGAGAAGCTACTAGTAAAATCATCCAAATGCATAATGAATATGAAATAAATAATTTGCCTGTAATAATTGGGTATACAGCATTTACTGCTGATGAGGATATTCAACTTTGCTATAGAAGTGGGATGACAGAGTATATTGCAAAGCCTGCTTCAAAAGATCTGCTCCTGAAAACTATTCGCCGATATTTAGATGAGTAAATAAAATGAAATAAAGGGTTTCCTTATGGCATTTTAATATAAAGAATAAGACTGCTTGAATAATTATTTTATTTACTTAGCCAATCTTTAACTATTTTATGATAAATGTATTAAATATTTTTAAATTGCTATATAAAAATGGGAAATCTCTTTACAAAAAAAAATCAAGAAAATGATAGTGAAAAGAGCATCAAGTTTAAACCAGACAGAGAGACAGGAGCAAAATCTATTATATCAGAAAAGCCTGCTTATAATATTTTGATTCTTATTTTCAGAAGAACTTCTGATTTTTTAGACGCTAATGATTCCTTAAAATTACTCTGTTTGAGTCGTTTCTTCTATCAGCATTTGCCAAATAATGAGTTTTATCATAATGTTTCAAAGTCCCTTACTAGCTGAATTGCTAACTTTGATAGGAGTGATCCCGATATACTAGACCACTTTGCAGCCTTTTTAGGACGCAGCCCATTTCACTCTTATGAAGATTTATACAATTGTATCAAATCTTCGCAAAATATGATTAAAAACCCATGTGGTGAGCAAGGCTTTGAGTATTGAAGAAGATTGAATGGTGGTAATGGGTGGGATATTGAAGATTGGGGATGCTACAAGCACAAAAAGACTATATTTTGTAGTTCTTATGAATGGTGCTCTTTAACGCAAACAATTAAACTTCCAATAACCAGAAAAAAGAAATTGCTTATTATAGGGTCACATGTATCTCGAAGAGACGATTGTGGAGGATTGGCAAAACTTGATGCAGTGGTATACAATAAAAATCATAAAAGAGCAGACTCATATAAAATTGATGAAGTCCAAATTCCTTTAGGTGAAATATACCATCTAAAATTAAAGATTGAGATTCAGCCTTATAATAAGGAAGTTACAATAACTTATCATGGCAAAGATACAAATTGGTGGGCTGGAAATTACGGCGCGAGATTTGGATATTGCTATGCACGGCTATTCAATGATATTGACTAGAATTTATATTAATTATTAAATTCAAAACTCTTTTTTATAGATCGTTTTATAAGAAATTTGCTACTTAGATGTTTCTTTCAAAATACTGCATAAAAATAATAATTTTTATTAATAATTTATATTAAGCAAATATGAATTATTGGATTCTGAGCTAATAATTTTTGCTTTAGCGACTAAAGCTTCTCATATATTTTCGGCTTCTTTTCTTTCATATAAATGATGTGAAATTCTAACACACCTATTTCTGTCAATATATGTTTGGTAATTTTGAAGAGCCAAATCAAAAGCAGAAGCGTCTATTTCAGTGAGAATTGCTTTAATAGACTCAGAAGAAGATTTTATAGTTTTATGCCAGTGAGTATCGGTAAGTTCAGCTACAATTGGCACAAATATAGGAAAAGCCATTTCTTTGGATTCTCTAAGAATTTGTAAAAAAATTTCTGATTCAAAGAAGCACATTGCTCTATCTACAACTAGCAGACTCTGGGATAAAAGGCATCTTGATATCTTTTTGAATATTCTTAAATTCATAGCTTCCGATTCCATGCTCTTATAAATGCTTAAGATTTCCTGCAGCTCTATCAAAAATAAAACTTCATTTTGAGAATTTCTACAAGGCCAATATCTCAGCAACCCTTCTATCAACGGGATTACTAATGAATTGTCTTTGCTTAAAAACATCATGCTGCATCTTGATAATTGTGAATGGAAAGATTCTAAATTTTCAACTTTATACAGTTTAATGATTACTCTTTCAAAATAAATTGCATGTTCTTTTCTTAATGGAACTGAAAATCCACTTATTATTGATGCTAAAATTTCGATCAACTCATTAGCTCCCTCAAACTCTCGGTTTTCATGAATAATTTGTAAAAGAATGTTTTGAATAACAAGTCTTATCAATTTTCTCCTAGGCACTATTTTTGCATACAGCCTATACAGAATTATTTGTGCATATTTTTTTTCTTCAAAATTTTCAGTGTTAAACAACTCTATAAGGTCTTGAATAAAAGAATAAGTAAGATATATTTTTCATAACCTACAATTTATTTCTTCAAGTATAACTAATTGAAGAAAGATTTCATATACATTTTTAAGATGAGGCCATTCTGGGTCTATTAAAACCCCTATTTCTTCAATATTTTCTATATCACGATCAGCTTTTGAATATTTTTGTCTCTTAAGAGGAGGTGGTCGGAATATATTCAATTTAATCATATCAAATAAACAATCAAAATGAAGGATGAGATATTTTGCAGAGATTTTATGATCATTAATAAAATCCAATAGTTTGTTTAAAGCTGCATTACGTAGAGCCTTAGGTTTGATATCTTTATACTCGTCTGAGTAGTCATACTTTAAACCGCATATCTGAATTAATTTTATTAACACTTGATCAAAACTGCTTTTTTTATCTTCAGGACATGCGCTATTTTTAGCTGGACCTTTACCTGTGTCTCTGCAATTGCTTTTTTGTCTGGATAGCATTTATTATATTTATAAAATAATTAATTATTACCCTAAAACATGAAGTTCATTTAATTGGTAATTTTCTAGGTCTAGTGAATATAAAGTTTCATATCCCCAAGAAAGCATTTTGACCACTGGTGGGCTAACAGAAAAGAAATAAATCTTTGAGGAATTTTCTATAGGTTTTGATGGAAATCATAAAATGATATCTATATCAAACACATGAATTAAAGTAAGCTCACTCAAAAGTAAATCTATTTTGTAAAGAGAACTCCTTATAATCAGAAATATTTCGCCTTTAATCGAAAACATATTCATTCGGCATGTGCTTTCAGGAAGATAAAGAGTTTCTTCATATGATAATAATTCAGTATCAAAAATTTCAATAAATCTTGAATATCCAGCAATTAAAATTTTATTACCAAGAACCAAAGTAGATACATGACAATGAGGATAGAGCGAATTTGGAAGCATTTCTCACCTTTGTTTTATAAGAGAAAACCGTTCTGATGATTTTAATTTTCCCTCAAATTTCCCTCCAAATACATAAATATAGTCGTTGTGATAGCAAACTCCATGATATTTGCGTGGCGATATCATTCTTTCTACTGGAGTTGAAATTTTTGATTCTGAATCAAGAATATAAGCAGAAGGTATTTCGCCTTCACTACTTTGGCCACCACAAAGAAAAATTATATCATTAGGCAATACGCACCAGGCACTTCGATAATTAAAAGGATCCCCTGCAATTTCAGAAATGCTCATACAGTCATTTTCTATATCATATTTAGCCAAATTATGTGAGGCTCCTTGTAAAAAGACTGGCTCTGTTTGAATTTCTTCATACCTTTCATAGAAGATTTGTGACGTATACCCTATGTGTTTTGTTAAATTTTCAGCATCAATTTTGTAATATATATCTCTTAATTTCTCATATACCTTTTCTAAAATTTCAAGGCTAATTTCATAAGCTGGCTGATATGTTCAATTTCCGTTTTTCTTGGTTTTTATTTGTCCTGCAGTAGTATTTTTTCTCATTTCAATTAATTCATTTTCTATTTTATCAGCCTCCATAAATTTTTGGCCGAAAATATTCTCAATAAGCTTCAAGATTTTAATTTTTTCTGTTTCTAGCTGATCTTTATAATCAGAGACTTTTTTGATATTTTTATTCAATTTAAATTGGATATTCTCAAGCACTTTTTTCTTTTTCAGATATTGATCAATATCATCTCTGCAATGAATGAATTCTTGACTGTCGATTTTTTCAAAATAATGGGAAGCTGTAGGCTCATGATCTATATGAACAATTCTGCATGCTCGGCAGAGATATTTTGAGTTGCCTTTACAGAGACATACAAATTCAGGCTCTCCATTACAAATTTCACAGAGAGAATTCCCTTGCAAGGTCGAGGAAGAAATTGGAGTTTGGACGTGAATTGATTTGGGGTTATTCGAATAATGAATTGAGAGGCAAATCATACAAAGAGAAGTAGACTTTGAGTCACAATGGCATATTAGAACTGCTGAGTTTCCACACATCATATCACACATCCAAGATGATTCCATTTTAGTATTAAATAGCAGTTAATAAATTCTATTTGTTACTTTAAAATTGATTATTTAGCAGCTCAAAGTCTAAAGAATGGAAACTTGCTAAATTTTTCTGGAAAATTGCTTTTGAATTAGAAATAAATATTATAGTTAATTTATTATTCATTTTTTCGATATTACCAATTTTTTGCTTTTCAACCCATTAAAGTAACGTCTAAATATCTTTGAAATAGAACTGAGCTAGATTTCTTAATTTCGACTTTTTTCAGCCAATGTAATTTTCCATCCAAATTAATTGATTGCAATGCAAATAAATCGCCTAAGCATCTTTTTCAGCATCGACAAATTATTCAAACATATTTAAATTAAATTTCACTATATAAATATATTACTATATGGTAGACAGTAATTCGGCTTTGATTGTAGATAAGCAACTACTAGAATCTTGTTTGCAGTGTCCAATTTGCTTTGAATATTTCACAATCCCCATATATCAATGCGACAGCGGACACTCAATTTGTGATCGCTGTTCTCAAAGAACCCAAAAATGTCCTTCCTGTCGAGAGCCAATAGGCCGAAAACTCCGAAATTATCATTTAGAGCAGCAGCTTTATCAATGTGAATATACCTGCCAGTTCAGTGGCTGCAATGACAGAGTAAAGCTTTCAGGAAGACTTGAGCACGAAGAAGAATGCCGACACAACCCTAATTTTCAATGTTTATTGACTAACTGTAAATGAAAAGGACAGCTAGACTCCCTATTGACTCATTTAAATAGCAAGCACAAAATCCCTCATTATGATATCACAGGAAACACAGCAGAATATTCATCAAGATTAAGATCCAGCTCCCTCCCTCCAACTGCTGGATGTGTGAAGCTTTTGCATACATTTTATTTAGCTGAGGATCAAACTTGTACAATTTTGACTTATATATTTATGGACTCTATGAAAAATTTATTCTATCCTCAGTTTAGAACACTAGGAAAAAGCCCTGCAAAATTTACTTTGAAAATTTGAAATACTGATTCTGATGAAAATGATGAAATTATAATTGCAGGGATGGCGAAAACGGCCAAAAACAGCTTAGATGAAGAAAGAGAGAAAAAACAATGTGTAGCATTAGATCTGGAAAGCCTTATAAATCGATTCGCCTTTCAAGATAAAGTTGAAAGAGGGCATAAATTACTGCACTATAGACTTACAATAGAACAAAAAGAAGTTTAAATTTGTAAATTTTAACCTTCGTTTGAAATATAATTTATATGGGTGTCCATTAATATTAAAATGGAAGCTTATTACTGAAAAATTATTTTTCCAAATGATTTAATTAAGTTTTATTGCTATTGAGGAGAGCTCGCTGAACGTTGCTGCTCAGTGGTTTCGAAAGTTTTACCTTGAAATTCTCCTTTACCTTCCTTTTTTTCTCCAAAACTCCCTGGCTGAGTTGTTTCTGAGATTTTAGCATAGCCAACTTCAGTATATCCTGGTTCTGATACTCCTGAAAGAACTTCTGTGGTGCTTCCAACAGTTTTCGTTGACACAAATTCTGAATATCCTTGCTGTTTTTCTTCTAGACCGCCAAATGTTCCTGTTGTGGTTCCTGGTTGCTGTAACGATGTCCCTGTTGTGGTTCCTGGTTGCTGCAACGATGTCCCTGCTGTGAGTCCTGATTGCTGGAACGATGTACCTGATGTGAAACCTGGCTGCTGCAATGACGTCCCTGTAAATTCTCCTCCTTGGTACCCAGTTTGATAACCAGTTTGTGCAGTTTGCCCTGATGCCATTCCAGCTAATCCAGTCTGTCCAGTCGATGCGGTAGGTCTAAATTCCATATGAAGTCTCAAAACTCCAGCTCTTTGGCCATTGTGGAGAAGCTCAATCCAGTCTTCATAGTGTCTGTTTTCAAATAATTTCAATAGAGGGAAGACAAGGCTCCCAACTTCTTGGTCTGATCTAAGACTTCTTCTATCCCACACGCCGATATAAGCTGTGTCTTCTCCACTTATGATAAAATTCAATTGATCATCCCAGTGAGGTGCTCTTCCTCCATCTACACAAATGCAAGATTTTATCTCTTGGTTTCCAATTTTGATTACAACATAAGGATCCATTGTTGTTAGTGCTTCAAGATCTCTTTCAAGCTTAGCACTGATAGGGCGAATGATGAGGCTGCCAGAACATTGATATGCCATTTTTAAATTTATCAATTAATGGCCAATCATGGTGTGTATCTGACAGGAAATTTCAAAAAGAAGCAGAAAACTGATCAGAAGTGGCTGATCTAATTTTGGGCATTAGAAGATGTATTTTTATTGATATGGTTATAGAAATAACCAGAGTTTAATGATTTGGCCTAATTTTGGAATATTTAATTATTTAATTTCGAAAATAGCGATAAATAATATCTAATTCCTTTCTTTTAATTAAAAATTGATCTTCTAGCAAATTTTAAATTTAAATAAAATTTTATCATTACTTTGAACGAAAATATTAAAATTATAGAATGCTTATCTACTTATTATTGCTCTCTATTAAAAAATTTAAATTATTTAAATATTTTAATAGGATTAAATTGACACTATTTTGTTGATAATTAAAATCCTCTATTCAATTAAATATGAGTCACCTCATTCCCTTAGAAATCACTCAGTTCCTCAAAACCCAAACAATTTCAACTGATATTGCAAGAAAAGTTCTACGCCAAGCAATAAAAGGCGAAAATATTGATGGAGATTTAGAAAGCAGCTTGTACTTGGTATTCCAAGCTTTATTAGTCAATAATCCATCGAAATTAAAGGTCTCTGAAATATTGACTTCCATAAAACTTGGCGAGGAATTTGTATCAGAAATATTGCAAAGCTGGGATGATATTCCAAAGCCACGCTATGGGGTTGTTTTCCCACAGCTTGTGGATGTGAATTGGAAATCTTCACATGTAATTTCTACATCTGAGGAAAAAAGAGTTCATTTGCCTTCTTTATCAGTCAATCTGAACATCCAAGAAGCCTCTGGGGAATTTTCAAATTTATCTTTTACTTGCAATCGTGAACAATTAGCTGATTTAACTTATAAATTGAAGTCTGCACTATTGCAGGTAGAGAGGTTTAAATAAATAGAGGACTTAATATTTTATTATTCAATTGCTCTTTTTGATGGGAAATTAGCTAAAATTCCAAAAATATAAATTTTTTAGTATAAATTTAACTATTTAGCTGAAAGTATATAATATGCATGCTAATCTCCAATCTAAAAGTTAAATAAGATTTGCCAGTTTAATTATCAGTTAATTTAGCGATGATTTCATTTATTAATAGATTGATTGAGATATCATTTTTCGTACCTAACAATTCTTTTGTATGCTGAATATATCTTACACTTAAAAAGTTTTTCATTTCATAAACAAAGATATAAACTTCTTCAATGTTTTCTATGTCGTTTTCAGTTTCTCCAAATAATTTTCTGAAATGTTTAATAGCCAGGGTTTTATCAACCTAAATAAATTTTACAATAACCTCATCTGCAGCATCTGATGCTAAGTCCAAATTTTCGCATAAAATTTGTCTAAATGTTTTCGCAGATTCTAGAGAATTTTTCATAGATTTGATACTTGGGATGATTTGCTCCATATAAAATCCAATGTCATGAGTATTCGAGGATGATGTAAGCAGTTCATTATATACCAGACTTACAAATTTTTCAATATTAGGGATGACTTTGATAACATTTTGCATTTTTTCAATTGAATGAAGTGCTTCTTGTGTATTTGATACTGAGAGAATTTCAAAAATCGATTTCAATGAATTGCTCAAAAAATCTGGAGAATTCGTGCTGCTTCGAGTAGCATTTCAATCATATTGAACACTACTCCTACTTGAATAGGCTTCTTGAGAACGGTAGCTTAAAATTTGGCTTTTTAAATCAATTAACTCCTTTTCAAAATCAAGCTTATTTTTCTCATACATGTTAATTAGTGACATAATTTTTCTATCTGTGTAATGATTTGGGTCAAAGCTTCTGTGTATAAACGTCTTGAAGATTTCACCTTCATTTCTTGAAATCATTTCTGTGTTACTTTTTAATTTTATGTTTTCTTCTAAAAGAGAGGCTTTTTCTGATTTTATTTTTCTCAGGTCGTGCCTAAGCGATTTATTTTCTTTTTTAAGTTTCGAGATATCTTCCCTAAGCTCAGAAATTATTGAATTGTTGTATTTAAGAGAATCTTGCATATAAGGTGATTGAGAAACTAATGTAGTTAGGCTTACTACAGTGCTTGCAAGAGACGAGTATTCAGGAACTGGAGGATCACTATCTGGCACCATTGATAAAGGCTGCATTGAATTTTGTACCAGAATTTTATCAATTTCTTCTCATACGATTTCTTCATTTTCTTTTAGATTTTTGGTCTTATTTGATTTCAGAGGAGAAATCTGCTTGAAGAGCTCAGCAATTTGTTTTATTTCTTCACCAATTTCTGTTGTTTGTCTCATGAAATCTTGCATAGTTGGCGGATTTTGAACAGTATGTTTAGCGGTTTCAGGCATTGAGTATATTTCCATTGTATTGAAATAATTATCACTTTTTGCACTTTCACGATCTATCAATAATAAATCAGGAGTAAGCCTATATGTGTGTTTGGATTTTTGTTGTAAGGAGCTTGGAGGCAAAGGAACTGAAAACTGTGGAACTTTTCTATTTACCTCAGTCTTTTTAGCTGACATAGTTTCAGTTTTTTATATACATAAAAAGTTTAATAATAATATAGCCTTGAGCAAATTATGAAAATAAAATAAATTTTTATAGCCTACTTTATAATCTTTATCTCTTTATAAGTCTATTCTTACAATATAATCTTTATGAACCAGTTATTATACTTTTAAAATATAATAAAATATTTTTTCCATTTCCCATTTTATTTAGTTTATAAAATGGATTGCAGCTGTGGCAATCCTGGAAAATACAAGTGTCCCAGATGTCTTGCAAGATATTGCTCCAAAGATTGCTACTCCGTCCATAAAAATTCTGGTTGTGAACGCAAACGAGAACAAAAATTTACTCCAATAGTCCGACATCCTTATCGCAACTTTTTACTTGAAGATGAAGATGAGACAATATTAACGGATGAAGAATTATCACAAATGAGTAATTTCTAATCAGAGTTTAATCAAACGTTGAAAACTATGCTAAAAAATGAGGAAGTAAGGAAGCTTTTAAACGAAATTGACTCATCAGAAAATAGATTGGGAGCTCTGAGGTCTGTACTCTTACAAGATAAAGATGGGAATTCTGCATTTCAGCAGTGTATGGATGAGATGCTCAAAAGTTTAGGGTATCTTAATGAAGAAGGCCAAAGCACGATTTAGACATCTGAATGAATCTAAATCATCTATGCTAGGAAATATAATTGGATCTAATATGATTATAATTATATTAAATTTGTAGTTCTCATATAATTATTTTTACAAGCCCAATAAATTAATTTTACCAAAATAATCCCTTTTAATACTCCTTGACTTATTTTCAAATAATAATATCAAAATATGCCCAAAATTATAATAAAGCTTCTATCAATTTCTTTATTTTTTGATTAACTTAATAATAATATACAAACATATTTACCAATTTTGTCAACTACTAATAAGTGCAATGCATTAATTAATTAATTATGAGTACACACATTAAAAAATCTCACAAGATATTCGCTTTCTTTTCTTAGCGACAGTCTTGAAATGATTTCTTTTTAACCTTTCATACTCTGCTGGATTATTTATTTTTAGCTCCCGAATCTGAATACTTGATAATACGTCTTTCGGGTAAGCCATCTTAATTTCTCCTTGTCTCAAACTGATCCCCGCTTGCTCAAGGACAAGGTTTTCATAGTCGTTCGACACGAAATTTCTATAAGTTTTAGTTGGGGGCGGTTTAAAATTATTACTTCTAATCTCATAAGCGACGGTCTTGCCAACGTTCATAAGACGTTTAAGCCCTTTTTTAGACATGTCTTGCGAAACCTGCCTTGAATGAGCAGCTGTTGTCGGAAGTGATGCAGAATTATCTCCATCCAGTGAATTTAAAGGTACTTGGTTTTCACGAAAAGTAAATTCATCAATCATTGGTAATAAATATTAGATAGATACTGTATCTTGAGATAAATTATCAAGATATATAATCTCTTTGCATCCAAAATCGTAGATATGAAAGGATTTAAAGCAGTTTATGCAAATAAAATTAAATTAATGACAGATTAAATAAATATCATCAAATTGCACCTGAATTATTTAGTAATAATTAGAAAAGTTAAATTTATATTGGTGAATATCGTTACTAAAATTTCTTGAAATAAGTTAAATAGGATATCTCAAAAAATCTAATTTTATTATGCTTTAAAAATATTCTTTCTTTTCCCAATAGAGGAGTCTCCAATTAATTTAAAAAACTTTTTTGCCTCATATTTATAATTTATGTATTTTTAATATGGTAGTAACTTATCTCATGGATTTTTTTCAAAATAAGACTGCAACTGCCATAATAACATATATACTTTAATACTCGATTATTTAGCTCTGCCCTAATTTTGCCTTTAATATTAAAATTTCAGAGTTCAAAACATCAATTTTCTCTATCTGAGATTTAAGCTGAGACTGCAAGTCTGAGTTTTGCTTATCTTTGACTGTAAGTTGCTGCTTTAAATTTGATTCTTTCTGGGAAAATTCAGTTCTCATTTCTGAAGCATCATTTTGGAGTTCTTCTTCTCGCTTCATCAGCAGATCATTTCTTTCTTGAAGGACATTAATTCTCTCTTCAAGATATTTTTTATCCAATGAGTATTGCTGCGTTATCTCGTCACGAATTTGTATTTCGCACTCTTTAAGTGAAGTTTCATGTGATATCCTCATATCAAGCATATTTGTTTTCAGCTGTTTAAGCTCCTTGTGAGCATTTTCGTATTCTCTTTTAGCCTTTGTAAAAGATTCTTGAAGCGAGTTTAAGTTTTGTTCATATGCTGCTGCATTTCTTTCCAACTCTAGTTTGTGAGCCTGCTTAAGTGTTTCAACTTCTCTGAAAGCTTCATTATCAATCTCCTGTCTGTTATTTTTAGCTTGGCTAAACCTTTCTTCGTATTTTGCTATTTTGTCTTCATATGAAGCTACAAGCTGATCATGTAGCTCTCTACTTTTTAGAAGCTCAGACTTCAGTATATTTTTTTCATCATTTACAGCTTGGAGCCTAAATTCAAGTTCCTCAATTCTTCTGCGATCTTTATTTTCCCTTTCAGCTATTTCATCTCTCAGATCATTCATTTTCTTCTCTGCGAATTCTCTCATAGTTTTATGCTCTTCTAATTCTTTTTCAATCAAAATTTTAGTTTCGTTTGCTTTTCTTTTTTCTATTTCAATTAGACTATCAATTCTTGGGATTTTTTCGGATCTTCTGCTTTCTGGACATGGACTGTGAGTTCGCGATGTTCTTATTGAGCGTATTTCAGGTGTTTTTATGATAGAAACTCCTTCACTACGCCGAGCCCGTAGTTTTGTGTCTATTTCTCCAAGAATATCTAATGGAATATGATTTCCTGACAGCTCTATACATTGGATAGTGCTTTGTGCATCAATTGAAGAAAGAAGCTCTTCTCCTCCTTGCCTATCAATGTCATTTCACCTTAGATCAATCCCTATAAGTATGCTGTTTTTTCTAATCATTGTAGCTATTTCAGATGCACCTTCACAAGTAATTTTATTGTTTCTCAAATCTAAAAATTTCAGCGAATTATTCGTTGATAGTGAAATGCATAAATGTTTCAAAGAATCATCTGTACCTAAATTATTCCATTGAAAGGAAGCACTCTCAATTTCATTTGGGAACTGGAATACAGCTGAAATTTGCTTTATTCCTTCAGAGCCAATATTATTTCCTTTTAACTCCAGCTTCTTGATCTTTGGATTTTCTTTAATGAATTTTGCAATAACTTCGCAAGCATTATCTCCAAGGAAAAGATCTGGCAGTAGTAGCTCAGAGTTTCCTTTTTGGCTTTCAAGATCCCTTAGGAGCTTACTGCTTGCAATTTCCATCATATTCATATTCCTCAAAAATCACTTTATTTTACTATTAAAATTATCAAATTAAAAACTGGAGAAATAAAGCCTATTAAATTTTTTGCTAGAATGGCGATTACTCCTGAGAGATTGCAACTATTTGTTCATTATTTATGTCCATATGCTCAGCGAGCTTTATATACACTTGCTTATAAAGGTATTCAATGTGAAATTATAGAAGTAGATCTTACGAAAAAGCCATCATGGTTCCTTGAGGTTAATCCTTTAGGACAAGTGCCAGCTGCAAGAGTTATCCAATTTGGAAAAGAGTATCATATATGTGAGTCAATAAATGTTTCAGAGTATTTCGATTCATTTCCTGGCCCACCTCTATATCCAAGACTTTCCAATGGTACAGTAAATCCAATAGAAAAAACATTAGTAGATCTAAACATTAGACAAGTTTCTGATGCAGCTACGCAAAATCTTGCTACTTATTATAAAGGATTTGGGACTCCAGAACAAATCTTAGCAACAAGAAAATTACTTAAAAATCTTGATAGAATCCTTGATAATAGAGGATTTCTAATGACGAAGATTTTAGGGAAAAATGAATTGACTTTGTCAGATATCGTTTTATTGCCTATGGTCGAGAGACTTTATGCACTAAAAGATGGGGCTTGAAGAGATCTTGTTGATGGAGAAGATTTATCAAACCTATGATTTTGGTTTGATAAGCTTATAGAGCAGCCTTGGGGTCAGGCTATGAGAGCAGACCCGAAAAGGATCGCAAAATGGATCATCGGTAGAAGAAGCCCAGACTATAAGGGTCTCAGTCTTCCTTTAACTAACTATGATTAGTTCTTAACCAATCAATATCAAGAAAAATTTTAATATTAAAATTAAATAGTCAACAAATTTATTACGATAAATGTTGGACGGCATTCGATTACAAATTTATAATAATAAAGATGACGTCTAATCCTGAAAGAATCCAGCTGATTGTCCACTATTTGTGCCCGTATGCTCAGAGAGCTTTATACGCACTAGCCTATAAAGGGATACAATGTGAGATAATTGAAGCGGATTTAGTTGATAAGCCCTCATACCTTTTGGAAGTCAATCCATTAGGAAAAGTCCCAGCCCTCAAAGCTATTCAGGATGGAAGAGAATATCACCTTTATGAATCAATTAATGTTGCTGAATATTTCGATTCCTTCCCAGGTCCTGCTCTTTACCCAAGAAGACCTGATGGCTCAATTAACCCTGTAGAAAAAGCCTTAATTGACATTAACGTAAAACTTGTTGCTGATGCGCTACCTGCCACTCTTTTCCCTCATTTCAAAGCAACTGGAACTCCTGAACAAATAGAAGCAGTTAAGAAAATATTGAGAACTATTAATGGACTTGTTGAAGGAGGAGGATATTTAATGACCAAAGCTTTGGGGAGAAATGAATTTACTTTTGCTGATATTATATTGCTCCCGTTTGTTGAAAGAATTGTTGCTTGGAAAGATCAAGCCTGGAGCGAACTTGTACAAGGAGAGGATTTTTCTAATTTATGGGCTTGGTTTGAAAGAATCATGCAGGAACCTTGGGCTCAACGATTCAGAGTGGATCATAGGAGACTTCTAAACAATATGACTCTATTAAGAAGCCCTGGTTATAAGGGACTGACACTTCCCATAACTAATTATGATTAGCTTTGCAAATCAAATAAAGAGTTTTATAAATTATTTCTATATACCAAAATAAATTAAAATTACTTTCCATAATACACAGCAGGAACATACACGAAATCCTCCCCAGAGTATGCATAATGATGTTGAGAAGATTTCATCGAAATTCGCGAAGCCTTAGTTGGCATTCTATAAGGACTTTCTTTTGTCAAAGACTTAACACTTGATTTCATTTGGATGCTTCTAAATAAACTTTACTTCAGTTGAGACTTTTCAGGCGATATTTCTCTTAAAGGATATACAGGAGTTCTAGATCTCACTGCTTCACTTTTAGTTCTTTCATGTACAGGTATTCGTTTCTGCGAAGCCTGCTTGATACCTATTTTTTTATAATTATTCGAATTATCATAGATTGTTGCATAATTTCTTTTGTCTATCAAATTTGATTTTTTATAGCTTGAATTGTTCATTTTTGGTTTATTTGATGGATAAGGAGGTATTGTGTCATTCTGAGATTTTAGCCCTTTATTGATGATAGGAAGAGATTTCTCCAGTGTTAAACGTTGCTTGACTGGGCTTGCATTTGGTGATGATAAAAACCTGTTGATAGTTGTTGATGACCTTTGCCGAGTTTGCCTGGGAAATATATAATTAGAATTAACAGTTGATTTCTTGTACTTCGTTTCAATTTCTTGACGAATGGAATCGCCGATGTCTGAATCACGATCAATTTCTTTAAGAAATGTATTATCACATACAGAACTTAAGGAGCTTATAGTACTCAGGAAAATGTCAGTGTTTACTTGAAAATGAGCTTCGGTTTGCTCCATTTTAAAGGGATTAAATGTAAGATCTATTTTCGGAATTCTTTTGAGGAATTTAATTATTTTTTCTGATGAAACCGAAATTTTTCTTTATTTAACTAGTAAAGATTTAAATATAATGCTTCAGCTACACACTATTTCTCATCATTGAATCAAAATCTGATTTTACTAATTCCTCTGAGCTCATATAATACCTCACATGTTCAATTTCTTCACTCATCCTTTTCCTCATTGTATTGGGACACTTTGTGGATTTTCATCTGATTCTCGCAAAGGGGAAATAGATTCTTTATTAGTCTTAAATTCACTTGCAGATTTCTGGAGCTCAAGTTTAACGATTAGGTGCTTATAGTGTCTAATGCCCAAGCCCATAAAAGGGTTTGAGCCAAGATAGTGATGCTACGGGCTTTTCTATCACTTAAAATGGCGCACAATATGGATAGACATTCCTTAACAGGTTTAGTAGCGAGAATTTGGGAGTTTCGCTCCAGGCTCCAGCTTTTAACAACAAGAAAATTACTTAAAATTCTCGATAGAATCCTTGAAAATAGAGAATTTCTAATGACGAAGATTTTAGGGAAAAATGAATTGACTTTGTCAGATATCGTTTTATTGCCTATGGTCGAGAGACTTTATGCACTAAAAGATGGGGCTTGAAGAGATCTTGTTGATGGAGAAGATTTATCAAACCTATGATTTTGGTTTGATAAGCTTATAGAGCAGCCTTGGGGTCAGGCTATGAGAGCAGACCCGAAAAGGATCGCAAAATGGATCATCGGTAGAAGAAGCCCAGACTATAAGGGTCTCATTCTCCCTTTAACTAACTATGATTAGTTCTTAACCAATCAATATCAAGAAAAATTTTAATATTAAAATTAAATAGTCAACAAATTTATTACGATAAATGTTGGACGACATTTGATTACAAATTTATAATAATAAAGATGACATCTAATCCTGAAAGAATCCAGCTGATTGTCCACTATTTGTGCCCGTGTGCTCAAAGAGCTTTATACGCACTAGCCTATAAAGGGATACAATGTGAGATAATAGAAGTGGATTTAGTTGATAAGCCCCCATTCCTTTTGGAAGTCAATCCATTAGGAAAAGTCCCATCCGTCAAAGTTATTCAGGATGGAAGAGAATATCACCTTTATGAATCAATTACTGTTGCAGAATATTTCGATTCCTTCCCAGGTCCTGCTCTTTACCCAAGAAGACCTGATGGCTCAATTAATCCTGTAGAAAAAGCTTTAATTGACATTAACGTAAAACTTGTTGCTGATGCGCTACCTGCCGCTCTTTTCCCTCATTTCAAAGCAACTGGAACTCCTGAACAAATAGAAGCAGTTAAGAAAATATTGAGAACTATTAATGGACTTGTTGAAGGAGGAGGATATTTAATGACCAAAGCTTTGGGGAGAAATGAATTTACTTTTGCTGATATTATATTGCTTCCGTTTGTTGAAAGAATTGTTGCTTGGAAAGATCAGGCCTTGAGCGAAATTGTACAAGGAGAAGATTTTTCTAATTTATGGGCTTGGTTTGAAAGAATCATGCAGGAACCTTGGGCTCAACGATTCAGAGTGGAGCATAGGAGACTCCTAAACAATTTGACTCTATTAAGAAGCCCTGGTTATAAGGGACTGACACTTCCCATAACTAATTATGATTAGCTTTGCAAATCAAATTAAGAGTTTTATAAATTATTTTCCATATTCACAGCAGGAACATACACAAAATCCTCCCCAGTGTATGCTAATGATGTTGAGAAGATTTCATCGAAATTCGCCAAGCCTTAGTTGGTATTTTATAAGGGCTTTCTTTTTGATAAAGACTTAATACTATATTTCATTTGGATGCTTCTAAATAAACTTTACTTCAGTTGAGACTTTTCAGGCGATTTTTCTCTTAAAGGATATGCAGGAGTTCTAGATCTGACTGCTTCACTTTTAGTTCTTTCATGCACAGGTATTCGTTTCTGCGAAGTCTAAATCACGATCAATTTCTTTAAGAAATGTATTATCACATACAGAACTTAGGGAGCTTATAGTACTGAGGAAAATGTCAGTGTTTACTTGAAAATGAGCTTCGGTTTGCTCCATTTTAAAGGGATTAAATGTAAGGTCTATTTCAGGAATTCTTTTGAGGAATTGAATTATTTTTACTGATGAAACCGAAATTTTTCTTTATTTAACTAGTAAAGATTTAAATATAAAGCTTAGCTATACGCTATTTCTCATCATTGAATCAATATCTGATCTTACTAAGTCCTCTGAGCTCATATAATAATACCTCACATGTTCAATTTCTTCACTCATCCTTTTTCCTCTTGGTATTGGGACACTTTGTGGATTTTCATCTGATTCTCGCAAAGGGGCAAAAGCTTCTTTATTAGTCTTAAATTCACTTGCAGATTTCTGGAGCAGTTTTGACCCAAATAATGTAAGCAGAATGCTCCCGACCGGGGCTGTCAGAAGAATGCTAAACATAGAGCTAGTCAATATAACAAGTCCATCATCTTTATATTGCTTATAATCATTATCACTTTGAGCTTTTGCTAATAAAACTCCTCCTAATGCTGCTTGAATAGTTGCTTTCGGGAGCCACGCAATCCCAACAAATGCTTTTTCTTTATTTGTAAACTTGCACCAACTAACTGAATAGTAAGCAGAAGCAATCCTTACTAATGATCCTGCAACAATTATGCCACAACATATTACGACTGCGCCCCAAGTTAACTGAGGAAAATAAAAAGTGGTTCCTACCAATCCAAATAATGCATATTGAAATACTTTTCATATCAGAGTTATTACTCGAGCAACATTGGCTGTTGATTCTTTTCCCCATTTTACTGAAGCCAAAGTTGAGCCTATTACTACTCCTAGATATCCTAAGCCAGATATACTAAAATAAGATGCAGTGAATACCAGTCCATATGACACTAATGCTGTGATTATTCCTTTTTTTGAATCATTTAGCTTTACTAAACGAGAGTAAAATATTCCTAAAATAATCCCTGCAGTTATTCCTCCAAAAACTATTATAGGCCCAATTGATACATAATATGCTGTATTATTGTCTCCAAAAATGAGAGAATCCCCTGAACCTCCCAACCCGATGTTAATAAGCACTCCAAATACTAAATTAAAGTTACATGCAATGGCTATTACGTTATCTAGACTATTTGCGGCCATCAAAATGCTTGGGATTCCAGAGCCCAGCCCATATCCTTCATGGACTAGTTCGCTTAAGCATGGAATCAGCACAGCTGGAGACACAGCAGCAATCATAAAACCCATAGCATAGCCGAAGGCCCACGACATATCAAAAATGAGATATGATAATAGAGCTATTGCAGAGGCTTCTAAAGCTTGAGGAATTATTGAAAGACGAAGAATGCCTGCACTTGAGGCTTTTAATTTTTGGACATCAAGACCCAGGCCTGCTTTCATTAAGATAACAGCAATTGAAATGTTTCTGATTTGTAACGCTACAACTTCATCAAGACCAGAGACCGTGCTGTGAAGCAAATTGCCTACTAGTATTCCACCTAATATCATTCCAAGCTGCTTATTGTTTACCAAGGGAGGAATTGGAATTGTTGAAAATATCCCCTTAAAGTGAAAAGATTTAATCTTGAATCCCTGGTTTAAATACGATAATAGATTGCCGCCGAGAAACTACATGCTAATCACTGAAAATGCCAAAATAAAAGCTATGGCAATTATCGAATTTGTGATAGAATCCATATTTTATTAAAATTCCAATTAATTTTATTAATTATTATCATTGCAAATTTGTAATTTATTATGTGATCAAAAATTTTTTTGGTTGATAATATTCAGGAAGATTTTTTTAAATTAATAGCTTTCGTTTCATTATGATTTTGATATTTTATCCATTCTACAGGTATTCTCAAGAAAATTCTCTATTTTCTAATTTCAAGTTAGCTATTAAGCTTCTTTTCATAAAATATACGAGAGACATGAAAATGTTAAAAATTAAGATTTAAGTTTTAATTCCTTACTTTTTTGATGAATATTAATATGCAAATAAAATAATAAATATAAAGAGGCACGAAATAAAGCTCAGAGAGAAGATTAATCTTCATTGTCAGAAGAATATTATTTCATCATTTGATTAACTTTTTTATTATTACAATTTAATATTTTTATTTTAATATGGGATTTAATTTGCCAAATATATTTGCTATAAAATTTTGAAGGTAGCCAAAAAGACAATGAATTCTATATTTCAATTAATTTCATCATTTTATACATCAGTTACTATCAATTAAAATGGGACTAAGAGCTAGATACATAACTTGACCTTTAGGCCAGCAATTGCAGCTTACATTCATCACTACAGGTTTCTTAATATCATTGATTGCTATTATAATAACCCAAACACAATTAGATTGGCTAAAACTTAAAATGCTAGACAAATGTGAATCAGTTCTCAAAAGTTCTCTTAGTCATCAAATGACAATTTTAGCAAGAGAAAAAGGCAGGGTTGTAGAGCAATACTTAAACAATTATTTTGATTTAGCTTATTCAGTTCGAGAATTAGATGCCATTATGTTAGGATTTAGAGGTTACAATGATCCAATAATTGTACCAAACAGTCCAGTCTGGCATGATAAAATTACAGACGTGATGGTGAAAAATCAGTATGGACAAACAGTAGATTACAACACAGGAGTTTTTATGTCTCCTAATGAAGCCTCTTTATCAGATAAAGGTACTGAAATTGTAAACGACCATGCAGCAATGGATCAGCTTTATCCAACATTATTCAGAAACAACACAATTTTTTCAATTTATACAGGTTTTGCTACTGATGAAATAATACATGAATACCCAGGGAAAGTTTTCACCGACACCTCATATACACCAATTGTTGAAGAATGATACTATAAAGCAGATGAATATAAAGGATACCCAGTTGTCACTGAGTCTTACACGAATACTGAAACTAATACAACGATTTTTACAATTTCAACCGCTTTAGTAGTAAATAGCTCAACTTACAGCGTTGCAGCTGTGGATGTAACTTTATATGAATTAGATGAGGCGCTTCAAGATGTAAGTGTATTGGAAGATGGCTTTATCATATTGACTAGTCCTAAAGGAATAAATATTATACAGCCTTCCACATGAGATTATTTAGGGACTACTGCTAAAATTTATGAAGTCACGCTTGGTCTTAGCCAATCTGAGTGGCTCGATTTAGTTGTAAACCCAGATGACACTGAATTGAATAGCTTTAAAGATATAAATGGCACTGTTTATTACTTTGTTATTGAGCCAGTTCGCCCATATGCTGATATAAACAATGTGACTCACTATTTGTTAGTTTGTGCCAAAAAAGAAAATACCTTGAAGCCGAAGAATGACCTCTCTGATAATTTTACAAAAAGTTACAAAATAATATTTTGGGTCGTTTTTTCCATAGCAATCACTGTTTTCATCATAATTGCTATTTTTATACATTTTATAACTTCAAAAATCAGCGCTCAGCTTAAGAGAATTGATAAAGTTTTCTATAAAATCATACGAAGAGGTCTATTTTCCAGCATAACAAAAGGCCAAAATACCATTAAACTTGAAGAAAATCAAAATGGGATGGAATCCATTGTTGATTCAGTTCTTGAAAAAATCGAATTTATCAAATTCAAAGAAGAAAAGTTTTCTTACTACGAATGAGGAATAACCCGTCCTAAGGACATAATGATTACTCACAGGTGGGAAAATAGGCTTTATCCTCTGAACCTTCATCATGATAAACAAATGAGCTGAAGGCATGTGCTGCCAAAACTCACGAAAATTTCAAAAAAGAAACTGAATTCAACATAAAACTTTATAAATAATTTGAGTTTATTAGTAAATATATTTTATTTAATTATTGCTGGCATTATTATTGACACTTATGATTCCCCAGCTGCAAAATTATTTGTTGGCTTTTCAGCCATATTAACTGTTTTCTTTTTGAAAAGTTGTTCATTTCTGTACACTGAAACTAAGTCTCGGTTTCCAAATAAGTCATATAATTTTTTATGTTTATTTTCTTTATTTTTTCTTCTCATTTCTGACATTTTCTTCCTGAATTCTCAAAACTCAGGTGGAATTGCTTCTTTAAGTCTAGACTCATAAGCAAGCTTGGCTAACCGAGCACAGTTGCGATATTGCTTTAAACAATTTTTTTTCTCAGCTCTGCATTCATTTTTTGCTTTTTTTAAAAATTTCCGTTCTGTATCACATAATGAATCAAGTGCCCTAAGCTTGTTTTTGCTGTTTTCTTGTGTCACATTTTCTGGGGATGTCAATGCGATGAAATAGTCAGTTGGAAGCTTTACTCTTAAAGGCAACAGTCTGAAGGCACTTTTAGATTTTGGGTTTAATGAAACTCTAGTTGTGAGCAGTCTCGAAGATATTTCTTTAGGGTTAAGAATTGGGGTTAAAGAGTTTTGTCGCTGTGTTACTGCTGATTTTTCTTTAAGATGAGGAGAAGATGATCATGGGAGAGAGTTCCTTAATGGAGCATGAGAATGAGAGTATAGCTTATTATTTTGGGTGTTTTTTGAATTTGATAACTTTGAGAGGTTGAGGTTTATTGGTGGAATCCTTTTGTTACTTCCGAAATTTCTTTCAGTAACTTTTATTGGCTCTTTTTCGCTCATTGCATTAATTTTTGGTTTATATATGGGTAATTTATTATATATACGAATGCGAAAAGATCATTTGATGAAGAGTTTGATAACGCATTACTTATTAAAATTCAGAAGCTATATGGCAAAGATTCGCAAGAATAAGCATGTCATTAATTAAAATGTATAACAGAATTATTTTAGATTTTATTGAAGACTGGTTGTAGAACTTCACTGATTCAGGGCATTATGAAATTGCTAGCCATTTAAGAAAATTTTAATTTATATATATTAAAGTGCACAAGACTTATTAATCCAAAAAAATAAATAGCATTATATTAGAATAATTATGAAGACTCTTACTAAAGACTTTCCTCAATAACTGAGATATATCTGATCTTTATAAAATGAATATTTCTAAATAATTATTTAACTGCTTATAAAAATGCAATCTGTAATCGGGGATACATTTATTAGCCGTGATGGAGAAATAACTTATTCAGATGTCGAGAAAAATCAGGTAGTTTGCTTGTTTTTTACAGCTTATTGGTGCCCTCCTTGCAGGACTTTTACTCCAGTTTTAGTAGAATTTTATAATGATGTCAATTATCCAGACAAGAGATTAGAGATCATACAAATCAGCTCAGATAAGGATGAACAGATGTTTATGGACAGCTTTAACCAAGTGCCTTGGATTGCAATTCCCTATGGCGACAGCAGAAATATTTCTTTAAGAAAAAGATTCAAGGTCCAAGGAGTTCCGATTTTAATGCTGCTTAATAAGGATGGAACTCTTGCACAAGGGACAGGAAGAGCAGATGTACAAACTGAAGGTCCTGGATGCTTTGATAGATGGTATAACTTAGTTAATTAAACAATTCTTAAATAATAGGCATTATCTGAAGTTTATATACATGCAAGTTAAGCCAAAATTATTTTAAAGTGCCTATGCCTCTACGAATTCTATAAATAGCTGATAATTTATTATTATTATCTTCTACATAAAGAAAAGCACTAAGAATTCGCTAAGACCAAAGCTGAAACTATTTTTTTTCGATATTTTTATTGATAATTCCCATTCCCTACCAATCTATATATTTTATAATTTTTCTTGATTTTCAGATCAAATCTTGCTATTCAATAGTTTTTATTTTCATAACTATAATTTAAAAATGCTCGGCCAATTGAGCAGTTATTTTCCATTCCCAAATCGAAGTAAAAACTAATTAGAGGACTTGATGTCACTTTCTACAATTAATGAGGCTGATGCGCCGAAAAAGATAAAAAGGTGGTTCAAGTCAGAACAAATTTCTTTAAAAACCAGCGACATTGATGGAGCAAAACCCTATTTAAGAGGTTATGAATTTATCAACAAGCCAGATTTTATAAATTTTACAGAAGATATAGACAGAACAAAGCCAGCTAAACTTCATCAGCCACTCAATAGACCTTATTTTAGCTTGATGACTAATGATATTGATAAAGCAACCCCTAAAAAAGGTGAGTTTATCACTACTCGAATTGGGACAAATCCGCTTCAGCCAGTCTATAACTTGCCAAGCTTTGAAATAAGGCCAGTTACTCCTCCAAAGTTCGTCAGAGATCAAATACAAATTGACGACATTAAAGGCACAAAACCAGAAAAGTACTTTAAATGGGCTCAACGTGACAATATCAACGTCAGAGATATTGATGGGGCAAAACCAAAACCAGAAAGGTATTTAGTGAAGCCCAATTTTATGGATACCAGAGATATAACAAAAAGTGACAGCTCAATTAGCAATAGAGTAACCAATCCTCTTGATCCTGAATATACAATTAAAAATGAAGATGGTAAAGCCATGCCGTATGGATTTGTGGATGGGAGCAAGCCGAGAAAACTGATTAAAACAGAAATAGAAGTCCACCGTTCTAATTTAAATACTGATGATATTGATGGAGCAAAGCCAGGAACTGTTGGAGTTTTAGTAAGAGAAAGAAGGCAACAAAAAGATGGAATCGGAATCAATGACATTGATAAATCTCAATCTGGAAGTTTAAAACGTGGAATATCAACAAATAGAAAAACAAATCCATTAAACCCAGTTTATACCTGGCAAACTGAAGAAGTCAATCAAGAAGCAAATTTGCCAGTTAATGAAGCTTCAAAAAAGTCTGGATATAAGAGATGTGAAGAAAATTTTTGGGGTGTAACACCTTCACCTTCCACAAAGCCTTCTGCAAGACCACATACTGCAGCTCCACAGATTGCAACACATACGATAGATCCAGACTTCACTAGAAATTTGAATAAATTCTATTTGGCAAGTCCAACAGGAACTCCAGCTGTGATGGAGCATGAGCTAAAAATAAACACTGAAAAATTCTTCAATAATAGTGCCTCGAAAGATATAAATCCTAATTCTCCAATCAACAATCTACCGCTAATAAACAAGCAAAGACCTCCAATACCTAGAGTAGATCTTCAGTCTGAAGAGTATCAAAAGAATTCTGCAGCTTTTTTTGATGCCCAAAGCAATGGCTCAGTTCACAGTAACAATAATTCTTCAGAAAGCAAGAGGCTATATTCGGCAGGATCAAGACCAAAGTCATCTATGAGTATTGACCAGAAAAATTACAAGTTTGGGCTTTCACGCGCTGATATAGGCAAACCTTCAGATAATGTATTATCACAGACAGACGCAAAAGTTGGAACTCCTATTTCTCGTCCTAGGCCGATGAGTTCAATTTCAAGATCTTCGTACAATTCATCTCAAAAGTAATTTTATAAAAATAATACTAGGTGTATCTAGGCCTTTTCTTTTTATTTGGAAATTAGACTAATATTTAAGTTAGAGATACTAATAATTATCATTTTTTTGCACTTTGTCTTTACAATCTAAATAGCCTAGGAACGATTTTAGATGGCCAGGGCTAAGAAATCCTTGCATTTTTTATTAAATTGCAATCTTCAAATAAAATAATTTTCTATTAATGATTATTAAATTATAATCTTCTGAAACATATAAAATTTTATTTAATGAACTATTTACAATTGATAGAGTCAATTGTATGATGATTATTTTGACAAATATTTCTGAATTTTATCAATCATGACTTCAGCTTTGCACGGCTTTATAATGCATTCCTTCATCCCTGACTCTATACAAAGTGAAAGCTCTACATCAGAAGTAAAAGCAGTGTATCCAATAATAATAGGTAGATAATCAATAATACCTTGATTATACATTTCTCCTATAACTTTGGCTGCTTCCCATCCATTCATCTCAGGCATGCTTCCATCCATTATGATAAGCTTATAAGGCTTCTTTTTTTTACTCATCTCTTCCACCATCTTTACAGCTTGTTTTCCAGTGCACGCTTCATTGAATAATATTTTATGATTTGCAAGTAAAGAACCCAGAACTATCCTATTAAAATCGTTATCATCGACGACCAAAACTTGTGTGACTTCATTTTGTATTAAAACATTAAAATCTTTTATAGAAATAAAGCTACTTTCTTCTGATAAAGTTGCCGATATTTCTTGTTCTTCTTCATAAATAAGATTTAAATGTTCAGATTGGTCTTCTAATATATCAATGGAGACTGTAAATGATGACCCTGCTTGCTGCTTTGATTTTACTTCAATTGTTGAACCACCTAATTCTTGTACGATTATATTAGAAATAAATAATCCGAGCCCACATCCTGAAGGATTTAAGCTCCTGTTGTGGTGTGTATTAAATTCTTTGAATAAATCTTGCAGCTTATCCTTAGGGATTCCAATTCCTGTATCCTTAACTGTAATTCTTAATTGCTGCTTTGTATTTGACATGCAGCAGATCTCAATTGAGCCTTTCAGTGTGAATTTAAGTGCGTTACTTAAAAGATTAAGTAAAACTTGGCTTAGTCTTAAAGGATCTGTATAAATTAAAGTTGGAAGCTGAGGATCAATTCTTGTAAAAATTTTCAGCCCTTTTTTTTCTGCCTGCATTTTTATAAGTTGGACAGTGTCATGAACGACATTTCACAGGAGAAAACTTGATTTTTGGATAGAAAATGCTCCTGCAAGTATTTTTGAATAATCAAGGAGGTCATTTACTAATGAAAGTAAAAGCTTAGATGAAACTGAGACCATGTCCAATTTTTCTTTCCATGACTTATTGTTTGAGATTTCTGGCTCTTCTTTTAATGATTCAGCCATAAATGCGATAGCATTTATAGGAGTCCTTAATTCATGAGAAACAGACCTTAACAAGATATTTTTCAATTTATTGTCAGATACAGTTTTTTCTAATTCAATCACATGATTTACGTTGCTTACTGTCAGCAATATTGCATTTTGATTTTCCCAAGAAACTCTTTGGCCTTTCCATTCCATGCTCAAATTTTCAGACTCGCTTACACCCAATACGATTTCCTGGTTTATTGCCAAATTCGGAATTAGGTTAATGTCATCAATTAGCTTGTTTGTGCTTGACAAATTTGAATGCTTTCTCCCATGGCAATAATCCATTGAAGAAATTATTGAAACCACTTGACTTATATTACAGTTGAGTAGCTTCATAAGATTTTCATTGGAATACAAAATTTCTTTCCTTTCTGACAAGATTAATATCCCTTCAGGAAATAAGTTGAAAATAAGGTTAAGCCTTTTTTCAGCACTTTCGAAGCCTTTTCTTATAAGAAATCTCTCAATAGTTTTGGATTTTACATGTCTACAGCGCAGCTCGCACAAAAAAATTATTAAAAACGCCAGAAGGTGAGGCATTAAATTAGTTGTCAATATTACTTCGCCTGTTATGTATTTGTGATAATGCCATATAAATAAGTCTTTGCATAAAACTAATATTCTTATTAGAGAAGACCTTATGAATGGCCACTCGCATATATTAACTATAGCAAAAGACAACAATGCAAAAAGTAACTCAATATTATGAGATTCATTCATACTTTTAACTTTCCACATAAGGCAATTATATTCGCTAACTAAAACTGGCACTATTGTTTTTCAGTGCATGTTTTTGCCTTCAGTGTAGCTTAATAATAGGCAGGTAAGTAAATGAACAATCCCAAAAGGAACGTTTGAGATTATCAGTGAATGTTGATGCAAAGATAAAACGAGCTCAAACCCTCAGTATGAAAGAATAATGCCCATTACATAATAAAAAAACTGTTTGAGGATTTGAAATTTCTCATTCACTTCTTCTTCCCAGCATAAACTTTCTAATTTTTCCATTAAATTTATAAGTTTTCTTTTTTATTTACCAAAATAGCCCAGTATTACATTTAAAAAATTAAAAAATAAAAGATAAAATGCTAAGATTGCTATTATAATGAAATTTTAAAAGCAAGTTAATGGAATTATAAAAAATTGGTTGAAGCTTTGAATCAGAATTTATATGATTCTTTTTGATTTTATTGAGCTATCAAATAAGTTGGATTACTTCCAAATAGATATTTTAAGGAATTCAATGTGTATAATGTGTAGAAAGCTATTAATTACTCATCTTGAAAAAGAGCCTAAACTGGCAGAAGAAATATGAAGAAAAGATGACTCAAACAAAGTTATAAATTTTATTTTAAAATCAGAAAAGAGAAAAATGCCAGCTTTTGACTGCAAACTATTTACTTTATAGCATAAAAAAATGAAAAAGAAATTCAAAATTTTCACTCTTGTGCAAAATAATGGTTTTATGTGTGAAATGAATTTAATCTGTTTATTTTTTTTCAGTTATGATCTTTATTTAAATGGAGATTTCCTTAATTCATTGCATTTTTAATTTATTGCTTGCCTTAATAATATCTCACATATAGTTTTTCATAGACTAGAATGATTAAATTTGTTTTTTGCACTATACTCTAAATAAAAGCACATCAAATTTTGAGCTATTAAATGTGCTTCTTCATAAGTTACTGATCTATCTGCTTTATCGACTTTATTTCCAATCACAATCATTCATGCATCTTGAGAGTTATTTCTTCTTGCCTCGTTAACTCATGTCTCAATATTTTCAAATGATAGACGATTCCCAACATCAAATACCACTAGAATTATATCCAAGTTTTTGTAAAATATGCGAGGCAATGATCTAAATCTTTCTTGGGATGCAGTATCTCTAATTTCAAATATAAGTTCACGATTCAAATGAAATAAGGATCGTGTAGGCCATGAACAATAAATAGTTGAAATAGGCTCAACAGAAAAATCATCAGAAATGATTCGTCTTAATAATGATGATTTACCACAGCTATAATCGCCTATAATAGCTAATCTAATAATTTTTGCTTTTGAATCATAATGATCTAGCATTTTTTCTATATACAAGAAGAAGTAAAATGCTTTGACAAGCACACTTAAAAATTCAAATATTTTAAATAAATTTATATAAGTCTAAACCTATTGAATAATATCTTTATTATTTTACTTATTTTAGTAGGTTGAATATTTTTAAAATCCATATGCAATAGTCACCTAACACATGTAAGAATCTTTAAAATTATTTAATACTCTTGCAAGCTAAAATTCATAAATTTATAGTAAGAAAACATCAATTTTGGTTATTTTAAATCTGAAATTAATTCATTCCATAATTTAAATATGAGTCAATAACTTAATCAAAATTATAAGCTTATTTTATAGGAAAAATAAAGGATTATAGACTTTTAGATAAATGAAAATTAACAATTTATAATGCTTTTATAATTAGAAATTAACAATTTTAACCATGACCATTAATTTAAATTATCATATGGTCTTCTATAACAATAGCTTGGAAATCTGTAGTAGTGGAAAATAATCCATCGCATTCCTCATTTTCATGAGTAGAAGGTGATTCATCAGTTGGAGTATAAGGAATAATCCCTAAATCTGTGAACATTTTTCTTTGCAAATAATTTTTGAGTTCAAGTCAGCTCTCTCTACACTTTTCGAAGTGATTCTTTGTTAGACAGCACACAAATTGGAATTTTTTACATAAGGTTTCTGGATCAAGCTCTAAAAATATCAATTCTATATAGTAATAGAATGATAATTTTGTAGCTTCATGCTTAAAATATTGCCTAATGAATGCTGCGTTAAAACTTTTTTGAGTCGCTTTGTCAACTCTGCTTCTTTTTTTCTTTCCATCGGTAGATGGTCCAGATTCGGTTTTTGACTCTACTTCAAGAACATTTTTATTTGCGAAAAAATGTTTTTGCAACCGATTTCATATTTCTAGACCTCTTGTATTTTCTGGACTAAACGCGCAGATGTGTTTGCTTGAAAGTATCCCTGATTTGATTTGACGGTTGAGTTTCTTGTGCCCTCTAATTAGTTTGCATCTTAGATACTCCTTTTTGGGAGGGATGCCTTTTTTTCTGTTGATTGTAAGAAAGCGGGAAAGTAGCTGGGAATCTGGCTCTTTTTTGCGGCCTGGCCTTTTTACTTCTTCAACCAAGTCTTCGATGATTGGTGGAGGGCTAAGATCATCAGTCATATTTGATGATTGAGAATTGCTTCAATTTTCATAGCTTTCTGAATCTCCCTCTTCATAGGATTCGCTTTTTAAATCCAAGTACCTGTCAAGCCAATCGTAATCAAGGGCAATTTTTCTGTCTTCTATTTGCATGCTGTCTGAAATTATTTGGGTGCTTGATGCAGGGGCAGCATCAATTTGCTTCTCTGTTTCCCTATTAGTTTCCATAGTTCACTCTTTACTTATATTTATTCTAAAACCATTATTTCACTTTATCCCTTTTAAAGTCTTTAAATCAGCTATTTTTATAGCCTTGGCTGGGAATATTATATTTATTTTTGGTTACTTTTTTTCGATGTATAAATAATAGGTAAGGCTTTAGGAATTTTTCTTTATGTCTTTATCATTCATTTAAAAAATTATATAAAAAGAGCAGTTAATTAATATGTTTGGTTGATTCTTTCTATAATTTTGAATGCTTCTACAATTTTGCTTCAGCTATCAAAATAAGATAAAATGGTATGTCAAATCTGGATGTGCAATGATAAAAATTTAAACCATTTCTAAAATCTATAGCAAATACTTTGGTTTACTAGAGTGAAGAAAAATTAAAAGGAAGGAAATATTTTTTAAAGTGGAATAAGGTGGCTTGCTTATGTGCTGAAAATACTAAAACAGGCTAAGATAAGTTGAATAGAGTGATAAGAATAATGCATGATGGAATATTATTATTTTTATTGGCAAATCAAATCTTAATTGGTTTCAGCTATAAAATTGAATCTTGATGAAATTGAATATTTTATTATCTCAATTATTAATAGAACCGATCAGTTTTTTTTAATATTTAAGTTCAAAACATGAATTTTTTTTAAAGAGCAAAGAATAGAAATCATTCATAAGTTTATAAGATTCAAATTTCATATCAAAGACTTTTCAGAAAACACAAAGATAATATGTACAAAGCCTTTTCAAAGTTTTAAGATAGTTATAACTAAAAGAAAAGAGAACTTTTTTGAAAAATAAATTCAATTTAATTCTTTAAAGCATTTAGCAATTCTAAAAAGATTTTTGGTGAAATAGAAAATAACAATACTTGATTTCATATTTTATATGTGACCAACTTATTTGAATAACAAAATTAGCTCTGAAAATTATATAAAAATATACAGAAGGTATAATTAATGTTGATGACTGCAATCGGCTGAGCATTTACATAGCGTGGAAGCTGATGATATGCTAAAGCTTTGATATAAAAGCACTTTAGTACTTTGAGCTATTTAAATCACCTCAATCCATGAATTTCTAATTACTCACATTGTAGATTTATGATGGAATTTGAATTTTCAAATACACTTTATAGAAATCACTAAAGCATTATACAATGATAGTTATTTTGATAATTACTCAAGAACCTTTAGAGTTACTTTTTTTATCAATAATTAAGTTTTCTATATTCCAAAATAATAATCAGATAATTTAAATTTTATATTTAATTTTAAATCACAAATTCAAATCATTGCATAATTTTCAAAATGAGTTAATATCAAATCGTAATTAGATTAATTAAATTTGAGCATAAATAAAGCCAATTTAGCAATTTATATGCTATTAACAATCTTAAAATGATCAGTTTGATTAAATATTTATACAGTCTTTCGAGTTAATTGATTGAAAGTCTGTACTAGTGGAAAATAATCCATCATAATTATCGTTACCATAAATCGAAATAGGAAGTCGAGCTTCTACTTAGGAATCCAAGGAAGGATTCCTAAATCTGTGAACATAGCTTGTTGCAAGTAATTTTTGAGTTCAATTCATTGTTCATTGCAAAATATTCAATGATCTCTTAATGCACAACACTCAAATTTAAATTTTTTGCATAAAGTTTCTGGATCAACATCTAAAAATATCAACTCTATATAGTAATAGAATGATACTTTAGTGGCTTCATGCTCGAAATATTTCTTGATAAAAGCTGCATCAAAGCTTTTTTGAGTCAATTTATCGGCAATTGACCTAAATTCTGTGTGCAGTCCTTCAAGAATATCTTTGTTTTCTAAAAAATGCGTTTTCAAGCGGTTATATATTTCTCGCTCACTTGGATTTTTAGTCTTAAAGATTCCTTGTGAGATCTTATGGATGATGCTTTGATGCCCTTTAATTAGCCTTGCTCTTATATGCTTTTTTTTAGGAGAAATACCATGTGCAATTGTCTTAAAGTTATCAAATTGCTGGGATTCTGGCTCTTTTTTCTGGCAAGGTATTTTAACTTCTTCATCTATGCCTTCTATGATAGGAGGAGTGGCCTTGGCTGATGATTCAAGGCTGCTTAAAATTTCTTGACTTTTAGAGTCTTCTTTCATATAGCAATTTTCGTATCACCAACAACCATAAGCTCATTCTCAATCTGGATTTTTTTCTTGTGTGTCACTTGAAATGATTGGGTTGCCTAATATAGCGCCATCCACTGAGCTCTCTTCTCCTTTACTATCTTCCATAAATTTCAATATTCTTCCCTATAAGCCATTGTTTATTTTACCATTAAAATAGTTCCACAAAATCAATTAAAACAGGAGACAGCTTTTAAATTTTATAATTATTATGAATAATTTATAATTTAAGCTTCGAGATTTTTATTTATGTCTATTGGCTTTAAATTTAAATCTTAATAAAATAGAATTAATTTTATAACTTCTGAGATTTTAATTTGCAATATACATTGCAACATTTCATTAATTATTAAGATATAATTTTCTAAAAAAATTATTGTTTGAATCCTTAAGAATTTACAAAATTATCAAAAGATGAGTTTCAAATTTGGATGCGCTATTGGCTATATAAATTGCTTCTCCTCCGAGCGATTGAGTAATTAAATTGCAATGTTTTAAATTTTTTAAGCGTTATTCAATTTTATCAATAAAATTTGTGTCAGTATAAATCTCCTTATTTTTTCTTGCCAAATTTTAATAATTGCTGTTGCAGGGAAAATTTGATCAATCGTTTTATGCTAGAAAATTTGAATTACTCATCAGATTGACTCAATAAAATATTTTAATATAGATAAAAAAAGAAGGTATTATAATAAACAGAAATGTCTAATAGCAATACAGAATCTGTTTTCAGCGTAATTTTGGGCTTATTTGTCAATGTATTTTTCGGTGTAGATTTTGAATTGATTAAGCACTTTATTAAAAACCATGGAGTTCCTTCAATTTCAATCTTTGTACATTTTTAATATAATTGTAGAAAAATGGAAAAAGATTTATATAGGTTAAATAATAACAATAAAAGAATCAACAAGAAAATTAATGAATTGCTGAGAATTCTTGTGAATAGACACAGTATGAATTATTCTAAATTTTAACTCTTTATACGACACTTTCTAATGACTAACTAGAAGGTTGGTAAAGTCAACTTGAACTTTCCAAAACGAATTAACTGAAGTAGAAATTGGATTAACAATTAAGAATTATGTAATTATCTCAAGCTATTAAGATCTGCTCTCTAAAAAAAGAGGTCGATCGGCTCTTCTTGAAGAATTATAAGGGCTCTTGAGGTATAATAGCTTTAATTCATTTATTTTTCAATATATGAGTTATTCAAATTATGTTCTCCATGAAGGTTTTATTATCATCTCATGTGGAATAATTACGTTTTTATTAGGATTTCCTTGAGACCAAAGTTCTACCAAGAAAATTGATTGAATAAATAACTTTATTTGCATATACATCCTTAATTCTTTATTTAGAATACTAATTTAAATTATGCTATAGCTATCAAGAATATTAAGCTAAAAAGACAAAGCTGTCAAGTTTGAGCTTTTGTTATTGCTAAGCTAAGATTTTATTCCAAATTTTAAATATTTCAATTACATTATTATAAAATTTAATATGGCTATTCAAGAAAATATTGATGATTTAATATCTTTATGAACTTGCATGTTATCGTAATTTTTTCTCTACTTTTCACAATTTTATATGATACTTTGAAAACAAAACCTAATCTTTATTAACTATTTACATATTATTTATAGCTATTTAACTGGATCCAACACTTTCCTCAATTTTTGCTTTTTTTCTTGAATTTCCTTCAGGATCCATTTTTCTCGCCTTTATTACTAAGTTTTCTATAATAAGAGGCCTAATGTTCAAACTTTCTACAGGCTTAATCACAAGGTAAAATCATCCATTTCGAAAATGAGAAGTAACCTCTTTGATTACAACTTTACTAAAAACTATTTGGCTATTGCTTTCTACCTCGGTTGTTCCTCTCATGATTTTATCCCCAGATGTATTTATTAATAAAAGTTTCGGAGGATTTTCAGAAGTGAAAATCATGATTTTGAATTTTAAGCTGCTAGGAAGGGTTACATGATTTCCCTGGTTATCAATGATTTGAGCTGTGAGCATGAAAGCTCTTTCTTTATAAGCGGGCTCAGGAATTTCATTTGTTAGCTTGATAAAGTATTGAAACTCAGTGGAACCCCCACAAAGGACTGATAATAGGCTAGTCGAAGATGTGGATTCTTCAGGGGATTCAGCAAGCGGAAGACTTATGTCTTTCTGAGTTAGCGATTCAAGCTTGGATAAAAGACAAGCTAGCTTATTGTTGGCTACTTCATTTTGATCAGTCAGCAGCCTAATCATAGCGGATTGCTGCTGAAGAATCTGGATTATCTGGCTGGATGGGATAAAACTTTTAGAGGTTCTCATTGGCTGTGGGCAAATAATATCTTGTAGAGGGCTGAATCTTTTGAATTGAAGAGTTTTTAAACACTCACAAGAGTCTTCACTTTCTCTACATTCAACATTAACTTTACACATATTTTATTATGCACCTGTTATGATCAACTTTTAAGAAAATGGCTTTTAATGGCTAAAAATGGTCAGTATTATCAAAAATAAGCTATCTAAGATCTTAATAGGCTAAATAATATAGATTTAAGATCGCTTATTAGCTGATAACAGTTTAAAAAATTATTATTAGGGTGAATATAGCTAAAACATTGTAAAAAATATTTTTATATGTATGATCAATTTTAGGAAATTCTGCAAATTTTTGGAAATTTTAGTATCGTATTTTCTTTCAAAAAGTAATTATTTTCCTCATCCAACACCCTCTTTCTATTTCATAATTATTTAAAATGGGTATCCAAAGTCTTTTACAATTTCTAAAACCTTTGCTGATTGATAAGCATATTTCTGAATATTCAGGTCAAAGAATAGCTATAGACAGTTATTGCTGGTATTATTTATATAGGCTTCATAAAGCAGTCTATTCATGTGGTCGAGATCTTATCCAAGGAAAAAACACAAAAAGGTAATTTCTATTAAGACATATCGATTATTGTGTTAAAAAAGCTCTTGAATTAAGAAAAATCGGTGTAGAGCCTGTGATGGTCTTTGATGGAGCTCCAATGCCGTGCAAAGCCGATACAAATCATGACCGTCGACAAACTCGCCAAGAAGCCATGGACAAAGCAGTTGCCTTAGATGAAGCTGGAAACATAAGGGAGGCTGAAAAGTTTTATTCGAAAGCTGTTTCTGTAACCCCAGATATGGCAAATGAATTAATCGAAGAATTAAAAAGCTACAGAATCGAATGTATAACAGCCCCTTACGAAGCTGACGCCCAACTCGCGTACTTATATAAAATTGGCTATGTTTCAGCTGTTATCAGCGAAGATTCCGATTTACTTGTATTTGGGTGCGAAAAAGTTTTATATAAATTTGATACAGCTGGAGGAGGCTCATTAAAGGAAATGGATTTAAGGAATTTACATAAATTGGTGCAATATAATATGAAAAATTGGACCCATGAACAATTTATGATGATGTGCATATTAGCTGGGTGCGATTATTTGAAAAGCTTTAAAAATGTTGGAATTAAAACTGCTTATAAAATTATTTCACAAACTATTGAATTAGACAAAATTGCTGTGAAGCTGAAAATAGAGCCAAATATCAGAGAAGATTACCAGAAACAATTTTTAAAAGCAATTTATGCATTTAAGTTTCATAGAGTTTATGATCCTTTTCAAAGGAAAATGGTGCAGCTTAATGATATGGATGTTGAAAGGATTATGGGAGAGGTTGGGGATCTTGAGTTTCTAGGAAGAGATTTGGATCCAGAATTAGCAAGAATGGTAGCAGAATCAGAGGTGCATCCTTTAACAAAAAATCCATTCAGAGTTGGACTAAAAAGAAAATACGAAGATAATTTTCCTATGAGCTATAAAAAATTCAAACCAAACCAGCCTTCTAATGTTTACCAGCAAATTAGGGCTGTTAGAAATTTCAATGAAAGCGAATATAATGCAGATTCTCAGGATGGTGAAATTCCAACGCCTAGCTATCAAACTCAATTTCGACCTATTCAATTAAAGCCTTTAATGAAAAAGCCCCAAATTGTATTAAAACTCAAGAAAAAATCTTGAGATATGGAAGCTGAGATTAATGATATTAGAAATGCTCTATCCAGAAATGATGAAGAAGAAAATAATGAAGAAAAACAAGATACTCAGGATAGCCAATCTGCAATTAGTACAGTTATAGTGCCTTTTGCTACAAATAAAGAAGAATGCAATTTGTCTCAAATGGATATGATTGAAAGTCAAGAAATTTTAGGGCGTAAAAAAATAATTTTACAAAAAAAGTGTATATTAGGGGTCTCGAAAAAATCTGCTAATAATTAATTTATTATAAAAAAAAATAATATTTAAAGCGCTGATCAAGTATTTTACTTATAATCATTGATTTTCAATGTTTACCCATTAAAAGTGTTCGCCTCTTCATGCGCACTCTTTAATGATCCTGTCTTTTTAAGTAGCGCTCCAAATATCACATTTTCTTTTGATCTTTGAGCTAGATCCGGTGTTGATTCTTCCTCTTCTTCGTTTTCAGCTACCTTTTTCATATTTTTTCATGCTTCCTTAATATAATTTGTTTCTTCAATCATTTCACTACACAGGAATCTAGTCATATCATTTGTCAAATAATTTGTGTAAACAACCTTGCATTTTGGCTTAAATTCATCTTCGTCCTTAATTTTTAGTTCAGGACTAGCTGACTCATCTGTGCTGTCAGTTTTTGACCTAAGTTTCTGCCCTTTTAATAAATATATGTCATATCTACTTTCACTGCATGTAACTCTTTTATGGTTAGGATGCAATGGAACTTTAGGATGATCAACGGAGCTATAGAGGACTGTTGCATGTCCAGGCTCATAGGTGATAGTTCTCATCAATGACAAGTCCATAACTTCATTTCTATCTGATACAAAAACTATTAAAACTATTGACTGTTTATCATTAATTTTTTCTACCACTTCATAGTTCGATATAAATAAATCCCATTTTTTTCTGAGATTTTTTTTGGTGATAATCTCTACTATTGTGTCAATTGATGCATTAATTTCCATCTCAGCTCTTGCTTCAATTAAATTTCCTGATTTTCTATATCCAAATTCTAAATTTCCAGGGTATCCTTCTGTGTTTAACTTTTTCCAAGATGAGCTTGTATTATCGCTTGCGGATCTTGGAGATATTTGAGGCTTGAAAGTATGTTCATTCCAATTTTCAAATGCCATTATGGCATCTCTATCATCATTTAAAATATAACTTAATAAATGACTATCTCCCAGCTGTTCTTTTATTTTCCCACAAATCTGCTGGGCTAATTCGGCAGAGTCTCCTTGAAAAACTCTAGTTAGATGAAGATTTAAACTCATTTCTCGAAATAAATCCATATTCATCTTCATCATTGAATCAATCATTGTCTGGTAATATCGAAATGTAGTTGAGCTTGTCAACTTATGCAAGATATCCAAAGCTTTTGACCCTATCCCTGGAACTCCACACAATGGCATTAACCTTGTAAGCAAAACAATTGCAACTGGTGGTGAAATTTCTTGTTTTTGATTGAAGAAATCTCTTTCAAACTGCTCTAAAGCTTTGAGTCTTTTGTGTTCTGATTTCTCAATCCTTTTAATAAAAGCAGCCACGCATAGCTCAATAGGGGTGAATTTGCAGGCTGTTGAATTATTCCGCTCAAAAATTAATGAACGGAATTTTTCAGGAATTTCAAGAAATTCAGCTAATTCTTGAAAGGTTTGAGGGAAGTTCAAGGAGGAGGCGATTCATAGTTCAAGATTTCTCCTTCGAATTTCTACGCAAGAATGATTTTTTTTCCCAAGAAGTTTCTTTTCAGGAAATTTTGGAAGTTGAGACCAATATTCTTCTGAATTTGGGTTGTTTCGGAGTGCGCTCCAGAGATTGCGAAATTGACTGTAGCGCTTGTAAACTTTGTGTTTAAATGTGTGGAAAGATATCACTACCTCGTATTCCTGCATGAATTTTACAGTAAAATTTCTTTTGAAAACTTGGTTAGTGCACCTTAATTTTGTTCTAGGTATCGTAACATTAATACAACTATCTAAAAGTTCCATAACTTTTATAAAAAATAATTTGCATCGTTCATTATTTGGAAAAGTCGGTTTCCATTAAAAGCTGAAAGAGAGATTACTTAAGTTCAACTGAAACCAAATGAAATGCATCTATTAACTAAAGGAGTGTCTTAAAGAAATAAAATTTATTTTAAAAAATCATTAATAAGTGAACCATTAATGACATCATCAAAATATTAATAGTAAAATTTTCTAACAACTTTAAAATAAAGACACTTATATCATAAAGAATTACTTAGGCAAAAAGATTTGGAAACCCATAACACATCATTTTGATAAAGCAAGAATTATCTAAGAAATCAATATGCATATTTCCACAACAAATCAGCCAATTAAACAATTCTCTGTTTTTAAAATGGACATCAACTCTGGTGATTTTTGTTGGATCAATTTTTGACCAAATATTTGTTATCATTTCTTTATAAGCATTTTCAAGGTCTTTATCAGGAGCCGACTGCACTGGCACTTCAACTCTTGAAGAATACTCTGGGACATAAGGGTCATCAAAGCAGCCAAATAAAACGACATGCTCAAACCATCCTAGTCCTTCTAGCTGACTTAATTGATAAATAAATGTTTGTCTAACGTTTTCAGAATCATGCATTGTTAATTGATCAAAACAGTCGGAATGATCAAATTTCTTTATCACCCATTTTCCAAATTCTAATAAATAGCTATCTGCATGTTTTACTCCTAGATGTGGACTTGATAGTGAAATAAATGCGAACATAACATCTTTAAATCGACTTAGATAAGGTAAAGCAGCTCTCACAACTAATCCACCCATAGAATGAGCAAGAAATGTGATTTTTAATCGGTGAAGAGGGATCTTATTTTCCATGATATACTGAGTTATCTCATCTGCTAAATTTTGGCCTTGTATTACTAAAGTTAGGTCACTGGAAAATTCATTACTTTTTGCACATATAACGTGGCATTGAGGGTAAATCAAGTTTAAGTAGCCTTTGATAAGATATACGTCTTTGCTTCCTCCTCTATAGCCATGAACTAGCACAATCAAGTGAAGATCCAAAATTTTGCAAATACTTGATTGCATTCTTGCACTATCAAATTCAAAATTAAATGCAGATTCTAACTTAAATTTTTCTGAATTAAACCTTTCTACAAAAAATATTGGATGATTAGGTATTTCGTTATATAAATCGTCAGCTTGTATAGGCAAAGCCATTAAATTAGAAAAATAAGGTGTGACTCTTATATTTCCAGCTTTTTTCAAAAATCCAGGTAAGTTTTCTCTATATAAAGAAGGCTGAGCTGGAGGTTTTGTTTCAGTGATGATATATTCGTGGAAATATTTCGTTACTTGTAAATCATAAATATTTTTTAAAAATTTACATATGTGCTCAGGGTTATATGACATTAATCTAATAAGTTCTTTAAATGATTGCTTAACGAGTTCTGAGAGCTTTGTTATTTCTTCAAAAATATATTCTGATATAGTATCTTGCTCATGAGTTTCAATAGCTTCAAATAGGCTCATTTCTTTATTTTCTGTTCCTTGGCAGAATAAAGGAAGTGATATAATAGGCGGAACAGTACATTTTACGTCAGAGTTCGAAAAAAATAGCCGATCATTGAACATGACGATTAAATTTCTAATACTTTCGTATGCCAGTCTTATAGGATCGCACATGCGATAATATGCCCTATCTACTTCTGAGCCTCCAATATAAGGTCTATCCCCAAATAAGAATTTTTGAAGTTCATTTTGGCTTTCTATTTCGTAGTTTGAAAATATCACATGAATTGATCCTTCAAACATGCAAAAATAATTAGGATCGAAGCCTAACGGCATATATTGATGCACCGAGTTAAGAGCATTTGTTATAAGATAAACTTTCCGCTCAACTGATTGAAAATTAGGAGATGAGCTTAAAAGCCTAAGTTTTCTTTTATCCTTATGGCCATTCAATTCTAGATTTGTGTATAGAAGTTCAGCTTCAACTTTAAGTGGTAGTGTTGCAAAAGATCCAAAAGGGATTTTTAAACTAAAAACACACATTTCGTCTAAAATGACAGACTCTTCTTGATATCTAACTAAAAATGCACGTGAATGGAACGAATGAGTTTCATCTGAGATATGAGCTGGAATTAAATGATTCGGATCATTTTTCAGTCATTTTCGAGGTTTTTGATTTAAGATTCAGACTTCTTTAGGTTTAGCGAAAAATATGTGGCTGTCTTGAGAATGAAAAACTTTTAATCTGATTTGATATAAGCCTTGTCTAAATAGTTCAATGTTGCGAAATTTTTCTAGATGAATGCCAATTTTTATTTCCGAAAGAATGACCATTTGGAAATATAATGAATTATATTAGGCGTTTTTTAGATTTTTATTTAAATATGAATTAAATCAGAAGTATTTAAATCTGAATTTATGATTAAGAGATTTGAATAATTGTATGGAGAAAAAATATCAGAAACATAGCGATCATGGTCTTATAGCCATATTTATATTAAATTGAATGAAAAAATAAAATAAATAGAATAGAAGGATTATTCAAGTTAATTTTTCTGATTTTATGGAAAATTTAATAAATTTGGATAAAGCAATTAAATAAAATTTTCTTATCAGAATTAAGCTAGAAAATAAAAGATAGATTTATTCCAGAGGACATTTAAAATATTAAATAAGATCTAAAATATATATTATGCATCTAAACTGTTAATATAAAATTAAAAATTTAATTCAAAATTAGATTTAAAAGTGTGTGAACACCAGGCATATTTAAGAAATTAATCGAGATTTGAATTTAATAAGATTAAAATCGCAACTACTTAATCAGCTGTTATTTTGTCAGTCCTCCCTTCATCTTCTTGCAAAAGCCATTCGTGCTCTAACAATGCATTTAGTGACATTCTATTAGCTGGCCTTCTTGTCAACAAGCCTTTAATTATTTCTTTTGCTCCTTGGCTTATGTGTCTAAAATTTTCTCCCTCTAAATCAATAGGCTTTTTAAGAATCCTAGTGGCAATATCTTGATCATTTTTTCCATAAAATGGCATCCTGCCAATCAAAAGAATATAAGAAATGACTCCAAGTCCCCACAAATCAACAGATTCTCTATAAGGGATTCTCGATAAAACTTCAGGAGCAGCATACTTTAAAGTCCCAACTGATTCTTGTGAGCACTGATGTGGAGCTAGCATACAGCTTAGTCCAAAATCAATCAAAATAGGCTTGACAACCCCATTTTTGTCGGTTTCAATTAGAATGTTTTCTAGTTTTAGATCTCTATGGATTATTCCATTTGTGTGTAAAAATAATAAAGCGTTTGCCAAGTCCTTTATGATTTTTCTTGCGATAATTTCAGCGATGGAAAATTCTCTATCTTTAAGCCACGTAAATAGAGATCCACCGGAAATATAATCCGTGACTATAAATAATTCATTTGCAGTCTCATATACTGACTCAAGTCGCAAAATGCTTTCATGCTTAATGATTTTTAGAATATTAATTTCTCTTCTGAGCCTTGTTTCTGATCTTGCATCTAATGGCTCTTTCGATATAATTTTAACAGCTACAGCACTCCCTGTGTGTTTATTTGTCCCTAGCTTGACTTCTCCATAAGCACCTTTGCCAATAGTTTCTGTGGTTTCATAATCTATATAAAACTCTTTAAATCCAGTTTCACTTTTAATCGCCCCTATTCATTTTTCTTTTTGGTCCAAATTTTCA
Source organism: Blepharisma japonicum (assembly GCA_949751835.1). Taxonomy (NCBI): domain Eukaryota; phylum Ciliophora; class Heterotrichea; order Heterotrichida; family Blepharismidae; genus Blepharisma; species Blepharisma japonicum. Next base: position 212,967 of record CATKHK010000016.1, read on the forward strand.
GCTTCAAATGAATATTCAAATTTAGAATTTTTCAAAATAAAACCATTTCCTTCAGACCCTTCCACAAATAAATCGTTAACATAAATAACACCCACAGGATTATTCACTAATTTATCCTTGCTTGGCGCAAAATATAAACTTTTATTTTTTAAAATAAAATAATAATCCCTATTCTTGTATATAAGTTTCCCTTCAGTGAAATTTTCTAAATTTTCAAAAATTAATTTTTTTGGTAAAAAACACTCATCAATGACCACAGGTAATGAGTTAAAAATGCACTGGAATATCAATTCTCCAATTTCATTTTTTATTTCAATTGATTCTTTAAATTCTTCTAAATGAATATATTCTCTGTCCTCAAAAAGTTCCTGTATTTTTTCTTTAAAATCTCATGTAACTACAAGTCTCTTTTTGCATTTGGGACAAAACTTAGGCAGATAAGATAAAATAAATAAAATGTCATTGGAAGATATATGACTACTTTTACTGAAATCAAATATTTTGAAGAGAATCTCAGAAATTTCCTCAAAAGTACCTTTATAGAGCAGAATTAATCCATTCAGAAACTCTTTTACATCTAATTTGCCATCTTCATCTTCATCTAAAGAATTGAATAATTGCTCCCCTAGAAGACCTGAAAGATCAGTGAATTTCAAAAATTGATCACGATTGATTCCATCATCTGATAAGCTGCAGCGTTTAGAAAGCTCTTTAAAAATTCTTTTAAGTTTTCTTCTTTCAGTTTTAGAACCTTCTGGGAAAGAAGGCTTAAGTTTTGTTCTCATTTTGAAGCTTGATAAAGAACTTCGACACATATTCTAATATTTATAATCAAAGATAATTTTTCTAAAATAAATTAAGTTATCATGGATGAGTGGAAGCAAAATTGATACTACTTGATGAAGGAGATTTAACTCTGTCTAATTGATTTAATAAGGAAACTTAAAATTTATTTAATATTAATTTGAATGGCTGGATTGTTTAGAATGAAATCATGCAAAGCTCTGATAACTATAAAAGTATTATTATGATCATGGGTTGAGAGCGAAGAATAATTTCAGGCCTAATGAAATTTATTAAAGTTCGGTAATAAAAATGAACGCAAAGTAGAGTCTATTATTGGTATTTGCCCAATTAAAAAGCAATTTATGCAAAACCTATATTTTAGCAAAAATTATAGGATCAAATATGCCAAAAGCCAATTATTTGATTAAAGTGCTGCTTTAAGCTTAAATGATATTAATTTTATTAAAATTAAAAGAAATTTGTTTTTAAGATTCAAAATAGCTTAAAGATTTGATGAAATTGTTTTATATGTATATTATTCACTACTCTCACCCTTATTCAATATCAATTTTTATTGATTTTCTAACTCAATTTCTAAGCTTCAGTCATTTTGTAATCATAACTATTAATGTTGCTAATAATTACGATTTTTTTTCTATGAGTAACGCTAATGCTTGGAAAAAATCTCATTAGGATTGCATCATCCTTATTATTTAAGAATTTAATTATGATAATTCTAATATTGAGTAAAATACTCTATGCCAAAGCGAATGAATGCTTCCTTGAAATTCTTCTTTCGAATTTCTCACCTTCATCATTATTATCATCATCAAGCAAGCTTTCTCTCATTTCTTCAGTCTTTCTCTTTTCTTCATCCAAATAAAACTTTTCTTCAGTGTCTCCTTCTACTTTCACTTTGGATCCTGCGTAAGTAACAGTAAGATTTCCAGCCATAACAATAGCTCCTCCAATATAAGTGTATATTGCTGGAGGTGGCTGAATTCCAACAACCCAACCAATAAAAGACCCTATAACTGGCTCAAAGTTAATGAATACTGAAATTACTAAACATGACATGAATTTCAGCAACCAGTTTATAGCTCCATGTCCAAGTGCTCCAGGTGCAAGCCCTAAATATATAACAATCAGCCAGTCACTTGTGTAAATCCATTGTATCCCTTCAATAGGATCATCTCCTTGTACTGCTACAGCAAAAATGTATGCCCAAATAGCAGCTTCAATATTGGCAATGGTCAAATAAGTCCACATTGGAACTGATCTTTCCATAAGTTTCTTTCCTATTAGCATATAGACTGCCAGTGTGATTGCAGTCATAAAAGCTATGACATCTCCATACCAAGTAGACCCTTCGCTTTCAGAATTTCCAAAAATAACTACAGTAAGGCCTACAAATCCAATGACAACCCCTACAATTTCTAAAGGTGCAACCTTTTTACACAATAAAAAGTAAGCTACTACAACGACTAATGGGGCAGAGCAAGAAAATAAAAGAGAATGGGCTATGGAGGTTAAATCCAAACTCCAGCACCATAAACTAAAAGTAAGACCTAAACAAAGGCCAGAAACTAATAAATAATGCCAGCAGTCTACTATCATAGTTTTTACTGCATCCATGTCTTTACGAATCTCATATACCATGGGAACTATTTGGAGAATCGCAGTAACTTCTAGTCTCCAACAAGCCTTCATAAATGGGCTAACTGATGTGATTTGTTCAAAAGCTGCAGCTGCTGAGCTTAAAGCGCCCATTGCAAAAACCAAAATTGCGTATAAGCCAATATCACGGGCGTGCATATTTATTATTAGAGATAATAAATCGGTTCTATTTGATTTATAAAATGAAAAAGTGAAGGAAGAAAACTGAAGATTTTTAATGGAAAATTGATGGAGTTTTATGAAGTACAACCATTTTAGAAATTACTGATATTTTGAATAAAAAGAAAGAAATGATAAGTGAAAATAGTTATACAAAATTTTGTTAAGTATTTTGAAATTTATAAGATAATCTCTTAATATTCTAATGATAATTAGAAAATTTTATTTTAAAATAATTTTAATATGAAAAATGAACATATTTTTTAAAAATCTTATGTCGCTATGAAAACCTTTTAGATAAAATAAGTAATTAGAATCTTTATAAAAGAATTACATTATTTGATGCTATTTTTTGCTATCTAAAACCTTAATTGGCTGATAGAATTTTTTAAAGAAATAAGATTATTTTGCATTTTTATTAAATATTTCTAATATGCATTCTTAACAGCCATAATGAAAAGCTAGTAAATTTAACTGTTTATAAATTTTTTTTCAAAGCTTCACACAAAATAAGCTAATAAATGGAGTTATTATACTTAACGCATTCAGATCCTCTTCTAATTTTAATTGATGGCAGCCTATCTGGACTAAAGTTTGGCGAATTATGTGATCTTGAAGTTGTAAATTCTAGCCTTCCATGCAGCTTTTTAATTTTATTTACTTCATATTCCCCATCGAAGGATCCTGCCATCTGGCTTGGCACATTTACAAATTCAGGGTCTTGTCTTGTTCTATGCTCACCAAAAGGTGCTTTTGGAAACACAGGCACTCGAAAATCGTCCGAATTTGATCTCTCCCTTGCCAATTTTTTGAGAGATTCTGATAAAACTTTATAAGGAACAGCCAACCTTTTTAATTGCAATTGCCTTTGCGACCTTGGTGACAGAACTGGAGATCTTTCTGTAGATGACGCATTTGATGAAACGGGGCTTGTAAAACTTGGACTATTTCCAGCAGTTCTTGACGTGAAAGACTCGGAGTTCTCTTTCTTTGGGGTACCAAAAAAGGTCCTCAAGGTCTGAGAACCTTGTTGTGAAGGATTTTCTGTATGTGTTGCAGATCTCTTATGCAATGGTAGATTAATTGGTTTTGCAGGAGCTGTTGGAGGCTTTGGCGGCTTTTTTCATTTATGATCAGCCAATATAGTTTCTATATCAGATATTTCATTATTCATTATCATTTAAATTCTGTTTCAACTCATTACTTGATATTTTCTACTTGAGAATGTATAGAAATTATATAGAGCTGTTGCTCACCAGCTAAAAATAACACTTAATACGATAAGATAAAGAAAAAAGAAGATAGGCCTAAGACTATTTAATTAAGTAAGATTTAGATATATTAATTTCAATTTTTATTTAAAACACAAGTTAATTATAGCAGTTTATAAACCTTTCTTTACTCTACATCTTCAATGACAGATGCATCGACCACGAACCCAAGCATCTGATCCTTCCCGATATCAGAACATAAAGATTTAGCAAAATTACCATAAGGAATAACATAAATCCCTTGCTTTCCTAATGGGATATAACCAGCGCGATGTTTATTAGAAAAATATTCAATGTAAGTTTTAAATAAATCGTCTTGTGTATTATTAGAAGATTCAAGTTTTAGCAATGCAAGAGGTCTGTGAGATATTGGGAATGGGGATCTAAATGGGATATCTAAGTGATACACCGAAGAAGGAAGCTCAAAGTATCCTTTTATTAAGTAAATATCTACACCTACTTTATGCCTCTTAGAACGGGACAGGAAGCCAGACCATATTAAGTTATCATCACAATCTGTCGATTGGGAAGGAGAAGGACAGTTCATTGGTCTTTTCCATTCTTCTTCTGATAGCTTTTTGACTGGGTAATCAACCTCTTGAGGATGCCTCAGTTCGAAGGTTAAAGTTTGTGAAGTTTCTAATGGTAAATTATGTGGATGAGGCAAGCTGATTTCTCGAGCTGAATTACAAGCTGAGAAGTCATTATGAAAATTGTGTGGAGAAAATGTTGTTGGAAGACTATTTGTAGCAGTTTGACTTCTTCTAATGGGAGAGCGCGATCGTTCTCTTAGACAACCGAACCTATACGACATCTTTATTTTTATAACAATCATTCAAATGTATGAATACCTTAGAAATATTTTATTGAAATTGAGAAAATATTAAAAATATTAAGAAGATGTTAAAAATTGTATTATTTTAGTCGTGATAATCTTGTGAATTATAGAAATTTTTTCTAATCAATCTCATATTTCTTTTACATTAAAATCATTTTTTATCTTCAAATTAGCCTGAGACCATAAAATCTATTACCTTCAATATTGAAAAATTTATAAATGGTCTTTAATTTTCAAATTCACTAGTCAATCAGATTTGCGATCAGCATAACCGTTCTAAATGCGCCTTTTTGGCTTATTGGAAATATCATTTTCTGCTATTAATGTATAAGCTCGAAGGAAGAAAGAACGAGAGAATAAAATATTATGATCAAGTAAGAACGAAGCCTTGGCATGAGATCAAAGTTATGGCTACTGAAGGAAAATTAGTCAGAGAAAAATAGAAAAGAAGGGCAGCCAAAGTCACTTTATGATATAATTTTATCTGATGAACAGCTTAAGAAGCGGGGATTGTATTCAATTGGAAGAAATAAATAAGAAATTAACCTAAAATTTTCAACTGAAGAATCACAAGGATTATTAGGACTTCTTCTTAAGCTATATCATCAAAAATACTAAAAATCTAGATAAGCTTTGAATTAAAGCAATCATTAATATTTAATTAGCAATTCCCCTATAAGCCTGATATCTTGCATAGCTCATTGACTTTTTTGAACTCTGATAAGTTATCACATTCAATGTAGGGGCCATTTCTTGCACAATTTCTGCAGGATTTCTATTAAAATTTGGTGGTTTATAGCCAGCTTTTCTGAAAAGCTGAACAAGAGTTGTAGCTTGATCCCATCCTTGCTCTTTAGAAACTTCAGGGAGAAAAGTTCCTGAATATCAATTTCCTTTGACTTTGAAATCTATTTGAATCCCATGAGTCCCAACTTCCCAGTCTAAAGGATGCTCAATTGGAGTAAAATTCGTAAGCAAACTAACTGAGACACTCAAATGTTCAACTTCTCTTAAGGATATTGGGTCGAAACGAGAGTCACTAAGTGCTGACACAAGTGCATATCTTGGCACGATTTCTCCGATCCTTGTTGTTTTATCAAATGTGCCTATGCAGCCTCTTAAGTCTTTATCACGACCTATTTTCCATGTAACAAAGACTGGACATGGAATATTGACTTGAGTTTCTGCTGCTAAAAATCTTTCAATAATTGAATCAGTAGGCTCATTTCTTAGAGAAGCGATTAACATATCAAAACAAACAGCACACATCTCATCAGTAGCTTGTAGTACTCCAGCCATATTTGAATATAAAAGTATTGATGATAAAAATATAGAGACGAGGTATTAATAAGAGGATCAGGGTGTTTGCCTTGCCATTATGCAGCATCATTAATAATAAAGAGATTAAGTAATGAAAGCTGCTTATTATAACTAATATTATTTTTATAATTTTTTTAAATTATTTGAAATGAAAATTATTAATTATTTGCATTCAACATACTTATATTTAATTTTTCATTTTAAATTAAACTTCCTATCAAATTTAATTCAAAATTATTTGTCTGATGGTAAAAAATTAATTAAATTTTTAAAAGTTAAGCAATGTTTTGTTTATCTTAGGAAATAATCATCTCTATTATCTTGATAAAAGTCCTGTTGCCAATTCTACGATCGAAACTCTTCCATTCTTATCTTTGTCAAAATCATTTAGAAGTTCTCTAACCTCATCTTTCGACATTGGCTCTCCTTGCGAGCAAAGAGCTTCATCCAGTTCTTTAGCGTTTATATATCCACTGTTATCTTTATCAAATACCTTGAATTCATTTATCAGATCATTAAGTGTCACCTTTGGGGCGACATTGATTTCATTATACATATAAGTGAATTCACATTTTCCAAGCTTCCTATCAGAATTCGCATCAGCTTTTTTCATCAGTTCTTCAACTTGGGCATTAGAAGGGGTTAAACCTAAACATCTGAGTGCATTACCTAGCTCTGATAAATCAATAAATCCACTTGAGTCTTTATCGAAGTACTTGAATACTCTATCGATTTCACTTTCCATTTATATCTAAGTTTAACGCACGAAAATTATTAAAACACTTATGATCATCTCTTATTTTAAATTATACTTAGTTGACTTTATAATTTAAAATATTTTTACATTAATTCTAAGAGAGTCACGGCTATTGGAATGTTCATTTAGAACATTCATTTAGAACATTCATTTAAGAATGTTCATTTAGAACTTCATTTAAAATGTTCAATTAGAATGCTCATTTAGAACATTCATTTAGAATGCTCATTTAGAACGTTCATTTAGAATGTTCAATTAGAATGTTCATTTAGCCATTTTAGTGTGTTTAATGCATATACATATAAAATGGCCTATCAAGATCAGTCTCAAATTGATATCAGCAAACTTCTCGAAGAAAGTAAAGAAGACTACTTACGTAAGATATCTAGAAAGACGGATTGTTGCGGAAAAAGACAATCCTAAAGAAAAACCCAATGAAGGAAAGATTGTAGATGCACATGAAGAAGAAAAGCAGCAAGAAGGAAAGCTAGTAGCAGTAAAAACTGAAATTGATTGAATGGGAGAATTTACAAAGATTTTGACAGAGCATCTTAACTCTCCAATTACGATAAACCTTTGCATAGAGTTAGTCAATATCCTAAAGAATTACACTGATTTGGATGATTTCTGGCTCTACTTGATTGCTTTTTGTGTTGTGCTGTTGATGAAACTTCTACTTTTTACGTGCAAAAATGGTTACAGAAATAGAAAATAATGATAATTTTTTTCGTAAATTAGTTATTGTAATTACATTTAAGAGGGTTTAACTAAATACCTTTCGGAATATATTATCCATATCATTTCTGAGATAAAGCGCAATATCGGCAAGGCATCTATACTCATTTTGTGAAAGCTTATGACGCTCTATTTTTGAACGATGCAAGATTTTCTTCAAAGTTTCATGTATTTGGATATTAGATTGACTAAACTTTTTCAATTCATTCAGCTCTCTAAAAATATAGACACTATTGTTATATAGCAGGTAAGATTCTAACATTCTATTTAAAAATATTTCACAAAGCATGTAGATGTCTTTAGCAGATGCTGTAGAAAAATCATAAAATTGAAATCTTCTCAATTGAAACATGAATTTTTTATGACTTTCTCTAAATGGAACATCATCATTCTTCTTTTTGTCAATTCTTGGATTTCCCAAATCTCCAATTTCTAATTGAGGAGTATTTCTATCTTCAGTTGGACCAAGCAGCCACTCAAAAAAATCCTTTATCATATTTATTAGATTATTTTAATTACTCTAAGGTAAATTAAGATATTAATTTATTACTCTTTGCTTTTAGATTTAATAAACATTTCTTTTAAGTGCTCTTCTGCAGGATCTGGATATTCTTCCAATATATCTTCACTTGCAATAGACCGAGTATCATCACTGAATTCAACGTTTTCTCCTCTCTTCATCCTTATTTTCTTCTCCATGTGAACTTGTGCTTTATTTACAGTATGGTCAAGCCCATATGGGTTTCCATAAATAGGCTCAATCGGAACAGTAATTATAGTGGACTCTTCAGTTCCTACCATTAATATGTTTTGAATGCTAAGAAATGCTAAACAATTCAAATGATCAGCTCTTTCAACTGTTTTCACAATTTCATGGGTTTCAGTACTCCAGATTAAAATTTTACCATCATGAGAGCAGCTGATTAAATGTCCTGATTCAGGAATAATTAGTAAATCATGAACAGGCATCGTATGGCCATGCAAAACATACAAAGGCTGAATGTTTTCCAGATCCCAAATTCTAATTGACCTATCATCAGAACCAGAAAATAAAAAATTTTGCTCAATATACAATGAAATGGCAGAATCAATATGACCTTGCAAAAATCCTGTATAATCTAAAGATTGCATATCTCAAAGCTGAATTTCTGTGCTGTTACCACCTACAACTATTTTTCCTCTGTTTACAAGCATAATTTTTCGTTTTATTTTGGAGATCTTTAACCCAGATTTTTATTTTGCTGTCTGCTGAGTCAGAGACAATAATCCCTTCATATAATCTTTCTTCATAAACCAAGCAAGTTACATCACCTTTGTGATTTTCTTTATCTGAGATATTGATTAAGTCGCATTCTTTAGGAGCTAAAGGCTGATTTTAAAATTACTTTATCAGCTGAGCGTTTTCTTCATACAAAAATTTGGCCATTACTTAAGCCTGCATATAGAGCTTCTTCAGTTGAAACATAAAGGCAGCTTGTAACTCGAATTTGCTAGATATAATATACGCTTGATTGTCGGCGAATTTTGAGCCTAAGAGGAATATCTGGATGATGAAATGTTGCAACTGGGACAAATTCCATAATTTAATTGATAAATAAGAAATTTCAAAACCTTTGGTAATTTTTTTTATTAAAGACTCAACTAAATACCTCTCGGAAAACATAATCCATATCATTTCAGAGATAAACGCGAATATTGGCGAGGCATCTATACTCATTTTGTGAAAGCTTTTGACGCTCTATTTTTGAACGATGCAAGATTTTCCTCAAAGTTTCATGTATTTGGATATTAGATTGACTAAACTTTTTCAATTCATTCAGCTCTCTAAAAATATAGACACTATTATTATATAGCAGGTAAGATTCTAACATTCTATTTAAAAATATTTCACAAAGCATGTAGATGTCTTTAGCAGATGCTGTAGAAAAATCATAAAATTGAAATCTTCTCAATTGAAACATGAATTTTTTATGACTTTCTCTAAATGGAACATCATCATTCTTCTTTTTGTCAATTCTTGGATTTCCCAAATCTCCAATTTCTAATTGAGGAGTATTTCTATCTTCAGTTGGACCAAGCAGCCACTCAAAAAAATCCTTTATCATATTTATTAGATTATTTTAATTACTCTAAGGTAAATTAAGATATTAATTTATTACTCTTTGCTTTTAGATTTAATAAACATTTCTTTTAAGTGCTCTTCTGCAGGATCTGGATATTCTTCCAATATATCTTCACTTGCAATAGACCGAGTATCATCACTGAATTCAACGTTTTCTCCTCTCTTCATCCTTATTTTCTTCTCCATGTGAACTTGTGCTTTATTTACAGTATGGTCAAGCCCATATGGGTTTCCATAAATAGGCTCAATCGGAACAGTAATTATAGTGGACTCTTCAGTTCCTACCATTAATATGTTTTGAATGCTAAGAAATGCTAAACAATTCAAATGATCAGCTCTTTCAACTGTTTTCACAATTTCATGGGTTTCAGTACTCCAGATTAAAATTTTACCATCATGAGAGCAGCTGATTAAATGTCCTGATTCAGGAATAATTAGTAAATCATGAACAGGCATTGTATGGCCATGCAAAACATACAAAGGCTGAATGTTTTCCAGATCCCAAATTCTAATTGACCTATCATCAGAACCAGAAAATAAAAAGTTTTGCTCAATACACAATGAAATGACAGAATCAATATGACCTTGCAAAAATCCTGTATAATCTAAAGATTGCATATCTCAAAGCTGAATTTCTGTGCTGTTACCACCTACAACTATTTTTCCTCTAATAGAATCATATGTAACACACAATAACTCGTCGCCTGTCTCACTCCTTGTGAATCTTTTATGTTGAGTCGTTAGAAAAGAATTTCTAAGTGATGGAAATACAGTGATTCCTGCAGAGCCATCAGCAGCTTGTCGCAATGCTGAAGTCCTTTCAGTTATTTCTCATATGCAAATTCTCGAATCATACCCAATAGAAATCAAATATTCAATATCTTTAAATAACGCTTGGCACACACCTGAAACTGTATTGTTATGACCATATCCAGGGTCACATTTAAGCTTGATTTTTTCATTAATTTCTGGATTCCATAGCATTAAAGTCCCATTTTCATGCCCAGTTGCAATTAAGCTTGACATTGACAAAAAGCACATACAACTGATTTCTGCTCTCATAGGCGCAGTCATGCTACAGATGACTTGTAAATCGCTAAAATCCCAGACTTTAATTGAATTATCAATTGATGCTGTAATAAATCGAGGCTTATTATTCGAATGCAGCCTATGGATCTGATGGGCTTCTTGGGCATGAATTTTTAGAACTGGACCATCATGACCTTGTATATCATGTGAGCTCTGTCCTCTTCTCATAAAGAAAATTTGTATAACAGTTTCTGTTGCCACAATTAGCTCTCTTTTACTTTCTCTGAGAGCAAGCCAAATAATTTTTTTTTCTTCATCAAAAACTCTTTCCCAAAAAATTGGCTTTTCATGGTACACATTTCAAACCCCTACATAGCCCATTTCATCAGCTACTATAAGCTCATGTCCTGTATTATCCCACAATAAAGCTGTAAAATAGCATCTGTTTGTATTTCTCACATTAACAAATTCGCTTCCATTGGTCGCATCTAAGCCTTTGAAATATTGGTCAAAACTTATAGAAAATACAAAGTTTTCTTGTGGGACTAATATCAGTTTGCTTATAATGAGTCTATGGACAGTCCCACTCTTTTTTTCGAGTCCTAGCTCAATGTGATCTCTTGAAAATTCTCTTGGTCTAGCTATATTTTACTTATAAATGTTTATTGTTCCTTCAGAGTCTCCAGCCAATAATTGAAGCTCATCTCCTTCTTTTCATAGAATCGAAGTAACCCATACACCCATGGCTCCTATTTCTAAATGTTTTGGAGCTATATGGTCAGTTAAAGTTTGGACGCATACATAGAAAGGAAATAATAAAAGCTCTCTACCAGGCTGCTGTCTTCATATTTTAATTGTTTGGTCAGTTGAACTCGTTGCTATCAAATCATGCTGCGAAGAAATTGCAACTGAAAGAATAGTGCCTTGATGCTCCACTAATGTCTGTTTACAAGCATAATTTTTCGTTTTATTTTGAAGGTCTTTAACCCAGATTTTTATTTTGCTGTCTGCTGAGCCAGAGACAATAATCCCTTCATATAATCGTTCTTCATAAACCAAGCAAGTTACATCACCTTTGTGATTGTCTTTATCGGAGATATTGATTAAGTCGCATTCTTTAGGAGCTAAAGGCTGATTTTAAAATTACTTTATCAGCTGAGCGTTTTCTTCATACAAAAATTTGGCCATTACTTAATCCTGCATATAGAGCTTCTTCAGTTGAAACATAAAGGCAGCTTGTAACTCGAATTTGCTAGATATAATATACGCTTGATTGTCGGCGAATTTTGAGTCTAAGAGGAATATCTGGATGATGAAATGTTGCAACTGGGACAAATTCCATAATTTAATTGATAAATAAGAAATTTCAAAACTTTTGTAATTTTTTTTATTAAAGACCCAGTATAAAAATCTTGTAAGTTTTTGAATTAAAAATTTTAATGAATTATGCTATGTTAAATTACTAATATTACTTAAAAAAATTAAGAAATTGCAACTGAAAGAATAGTGCCTTGATGATCTACCAATGTCTGTTTACAAGCATAATTTTCGTTTTATTTTGAAGGTCTTTAACCCAGATTTTTATTTTGCTGCCTACTGAGCCAGAGACAATAATCCCTTCATATAATCGTTCTTCATAAACCAAGCAAGTTACATCACCTTTGTGATTGTCTTTATCGGAGATATTGATTAAGTCGCATTCTTTAGGAGCTAAAGGCTGATTTTAAAATTACTTTATCAGCTGAGCGTTTTCTTCATACAAAAATTTGGCCATTACTTAATCCTGCATATAGAGCTTCTTCAGTTGAAACATAAAGGCAGCTTGCAACTCGAATTTGCTAGATATAATATATCCTTGATTATCGGCGAATTTTGAGTCTAAGAGGAATATCTGGATGATGAAATGTTGCAACTGGGACAAATTCCATAATTTTAATTGATAAATAAGAAATTTCAAAACTTTTGGTAATTTTTTTTATTAAAGACTCAGCACTTTTTCTTATATAAAATCAAAGCTAAATATTTTCAGTTAAGAGCATAATACAATGCATCCAGATTATAACTTAAAACAATATTTAAAATTAAAAATGCATCAGCCGGGATTCGAACCCGGGTCGTAACGATGGCAACGTCACATTCTACCCCTAAACTACTAATGCTTGTTGATAAATGGACTTTATTTTTGAATAAATTTACAGATTTATTATCAAAATTTTATTATTACTAATGAGTTTGCATAATCCGAATAGTAAAATTTAGACTTATTATACCTAATTTTTATCTTCATGAAAAAAATGGCTCAATAAAATACTTTTAAGTAACTAAAGCATGGGAAATCATCAAGAAGGTCGAATAAAAGGAGATATTTATATATCTTTAGAATCCAATCAAGTGAATACAGGTGGAAATCTTACAGGAAGTGTTCATATATCTTTAAAAGAACAAATTTCAGATCCTCAGCTTCTCCTCATCTTCAAAGGCAGTGAAATTGTTAACTTTAGAACACAACACACCACAAGCACTGGAAAATCGGTAATAACCTACCAAGTAACACACACTGGCAAGCAACTAGTTTGTGAGCTTAAAGCAATGCTATTAGCTTGAAGTAATGCAACAGTTTTTCCAGGGAACTATTCTTTCCCATTTCAACTAAAAATCTATGATTCAATTCTGCCAACCTTTTATTCGTTTGTTTCTATTTCTGGATTCGCAAAAATTGAATATAAAATCAAAGCCCAACTCCATGCTAAAAATTTGAAACCGATAAAATATAAACAAATAGTATCAGTTTTTACTAGTAACATTACATTACCACCTGAGCTATACCCTTCTCAAATTACAAATGAAAGTTTAGGGCATGGAAGTATTTTATGCTGTTTTCATAAAGAAGCTTCAACTGCAAGAATATGATTGGATAGGGCTGCATTTGGCAATACCGATAGTATCGATGTTAATTTAGAGACAAATTTATCTAATTTTTCAGCAAGAATAAAAAGAGTAGAAATTGAAATAAAAAAAATTATTAGTGTTGATGCTAATAAAAGTATGAAGACAGTGGTAAACCAATCACATAGAATGTGGAGGGAAAATTTTTATCCTGAAATTTTGCCTTGATCTGGGACGCAGATTCAAAAGTTTACAGTTCCTGTAAAAGAAATGCTTGGAAATGAAAATTCTTATACAATGAAATCTAATTTGATTAAATGCCAGTATGTTGTCAGAGTAAAATTGCATACAAATTATCGCTGCTTTAAGTGTTATGGATTCAAAGAAGTAAGCCAAGGAGTTGTGATTCTTCCTTTTCAAGTGGAAGTGGAAAGAGTTCCTCCTCCAATTCCTCCAGAAGAATGGAAATCAAATGTATTGCCTTATTCATCAATAAGTTATGAAACTCAAGATTCAATGTCTTCCAATACTGCTCTTGTCAGATCATTTGTGTCAGAAAGCTTGATTGGAGACTTACAAGGAAATGCTCCAATCGTTGAAATTGAAAAATAATTTTAAGTTTTATCTAATTTTCTGTTAGAATGGCTCAAACGATATCAACGCTAAGTAATATTGTGAGAGGGAGTCACCTAATTCAATTGGAATCATTATATAATAAGGTTGCATTTCAGTTGCTATAGAAAATCTCAATTTAGCTTCAGGAAAAATTATATGTGGATAGTGCTGGTCTTGCTTTAACGGAAAAATTTTCCAATCAAGACTTATATGAATTTCAAAATGCAATAAAGGATGTTTGAAATTTTTTCGATAAAGTTATCCCTTCATTATAATATGTATATTCAGTAAACATATCATATAGTCTAACTAATTTACGATAAAGTTTTTTTTTTTAAGCCAACCATTATGTGAAAGAAAAATACTTAATTATAATCAAAACACCTTATTTTTGATAGTTAATCATCTAATCTATATACTTAATTTATAAAATTATTTATTCTTTGAATAAGTGTACCACTAAAATACTTTTAACAAAAAATAATGGGAAATCACCAAGAAGGCCAAATTAAAGGAGATATTTATATATCTTTAGAGTCAAATAAAATAAATGTAGGTGGGATTCTCTCTGGAAGCGTTCACATATCCTTAAAAGAACAAATTTCAGATCCGCAACTTCTCCTCATTTTCAAAGGAAACGAGTATGTTGATCTTGAAACAATGCATGCCTCAAACACTAGAACAACAAAAATATATTTCATAAAACACACAGGAAAACAAGAAATTTGTGAACTTAAAGCAATGCTATTATATTGAAAAAATACAACAGTTCTTCCAGGGAATTATTCTTTCCCTTTTCAGCTAAAAATTTATGATTCAATTCTGCCAAGCTTTTATTCAATTTTTGGTTTTGATGGATTCGCAAAAATTGAATATAAAGTCGAAGCCCAGCTCCATGCGAAAAATTTAAAAATGATAAAATATAAACAGATAGTATCAGTTTTTTCTAGCAAAATAAAATTACCAAATGGGCTATTCCCATCCAAAACTTCGAATGAAAGTGTAGGGCGTGGATGCTGCTTTTTCTGCTATCAGAATGAAATTTCAATTGCAAAAATATGAATAGATAAATACAGATTTGAAATTTCTGATTATATCGATATTAATTTAGAGACAAATTTATCTCATTTTTCAGCGAGAATAAAAAGAGTCGAAATTGAGATGATGAAAATTATTTCTGTGACTGCTAATAAAAGGAATAAAACGATACAAAATCAATCACAAAAACTCTGGAAGAAAAGTTTTTATCCTGAAATTTTGCCTCGGTCTGGGCCACAGGTTCAAAAGTTTACAATGTCTGTAAAAGAAATGCTTGGAAATGAAAAGTGTTTTACAATGAAATCTAATTTGATTAAATGCCAGTATGCTATTAGAGTGAAATTACATACAGATTATCATTGTTTTAAGTTTTATGGATTTGAAGAAGTGAATCAAGGAGTTGTGATTCTTCCTTTTCAAGTGGAAGTGGAAAGAGTTCCTCCTCCAATTCCTCCAGAAGAATGGAAATCAAATTTATTGCCTTACTCATCAATAAATTATGAAACTCAAGAAACAATGTCTTCCAATACTGCTCTTGTGAAATCATTTGTCTCAGAGAGCTTTATTGGTAGCTTAGAAAAAAATGCTCCAATTTCTGAAATTCATAAATAATTTAGCATCTAGATAATTTCTGCCTATATAAAATTTAGCAAATCTTTACAGTTATAATTTATTATTAATGGGTGCAGGTGAATCGGACACAGGCGGGAAAATGAGTGCAGATGTGTTTATTTCTCTCGAGTCAAATACTATTATACCAGGAGGAGTATTGCGTGGCTCTATTCATGTTGCTTTATATGAGCTACTGTGCAGTCCTTCTATTTTTCTATCCTTTAAAGGTAAAGAAATTACTAACTTCAAAATGAGACAACGCAGTAAAGAAAATAAAAACTATAAGATTCATAAAGGAGAGCATACACTGTGCACTTTAACAGCACAATTAACTCCATGGCATAATTTTCAAGCAAATCCAGGAAATTATAGTATCCCTTTCGACATAAAGATTTTTGCCAATTTACTTCCTAGCTTCCACACATTGTCTTCAAATGGGGATTTTTGTGAAATCAAATATTCAGTCCGTGCTAAACTCTTTTCTAACAACCGAGATACTTATAAACTTAAAATTCCGATTTCTGTATTTACAAACTCACTTACCTTGCCCCATGATATATATCCAAATACCTTAGAGCATAGTTGTACAGGGCGCGCTGGAGCGCTCTGCTGCTTTAATAAAGAAACTACATCAGCAAGAATATGAGTAGAAAAAGGAATATTTGGATATGATGATTCCATTGATATTAATTTAGAAACAAATTTATCAGAGTTCTCATCTAATATAGCCAGAATCGAAGTTAATGTTAAAAGAGTCCTTACAATGGTAGCAAATAAAGAAAATAAAAGAGAATTCACACAAGCTCTTACTATATATAGAGAAAATGTAGGCTCAGAAATAAAAGGACAATCAGAAGCACAGCATTTTATTTATAAAATCCCTGTCCAGGAAATATTGAAAAATGAGCATTGCTATACACTGTGCTCTGAATTGATTAAATGTCAATTTGTGTTGAATCTTAGATTGTTTACGGATGCTTATTGTTATAGTTTTGAAGAAATTGCTCAAGGATTCGTGATTTTACCATTTCAAATACAAATACCTATGGCTGAACCTCCAATCTCTCCGGAGAAATGAAAACCTGAAGTTCTATCTCATTTTTCTATCGACTCTAGCACTAAAGAAGGCATATATTTAAAAATTTGGAAATCATTCGCAACTACACTGGAAGCAGAGCCTGTACTACCTCTCGAATAGTTTGATTTAATTAGTTCATTTAAATAATTTAATAAACTTCAGAAACATGTATGCACTGCATAAAAAATCATATAACTTAAAATGCTATGAGTGCTGATGGTACCAAACAAGGAATAGTTTTTACCCTATCAAATGCAAGCTTTCATATTACTCCTCTAATTGATCCTTAGTTTGAAGCCTGCAATTTTACCTCATGCTTGATTGATTATGAAGCTATTAATGATGGTCATAACGATCCACATAAACGAAAATTTGATAAATTTCTAATTCCAATCAGCCAGAATTCCAAAAATTTTCTAATAAGCATTTTGTAACTTTATAATGTGCATTTTTATTGCATTCAAAAATTGGAATTTAACAGTAATCCGAAACTAAAATATTAGAACTAATATAATTTATTTATGGGATCAGCTGAATCAAGAGAAAATCAAATAAAAGGTCAAATCTTTATTTCTCTCGAAACAAATAGTACAATTTCGGGTGGGACATTTCGAGGTAGCATTCACATTTCGCTATTAGAGCAGATTTCTAATCCTGCTCTCTATCTTGCTTTCAAAGGTAACGAAATAACTGACTTCAAAATACAGCATAATGGGAAAACTACTTATTACTCTCAGCATAAAGGAAAAAACTTGTTATGCACTTTAAAAGCAACATTATATGAATGACCAGACAAGATTGCTCTTCCAGGAAATTTCAACTTTCCTTTTGAATTGCGCACATACAATAACTTACTTCCTAGCTTCTATACATCAGCATTATGAGGCGGATTTTGTCAAATCAGCTACTCGCTTCGTGCTCAATTGCGTGCTGATGATAGACAACCTTTAAAATTTAAGGAGCCAGTTTTTATATTTAGTGATATGCTCAACTTGCCTCCAGAGATGTATCCAAATAGTCTTGAGCAGAGCTGCTCAGGAAACGGAGGTCTGATTTGTTGTTTTAGCAATGAGAGTGCTGTGGGACAAATTAAAATAGAGAAAGGGATACTTGGAATTTCTGATTTTATCGATATTAATTTAGAAACAAATTTATCTAAATTTTCAGCAAATATCAGCAGAGTTAAAATTGAAATTAAAAAAATCCTCACAATGACAGCAAATAAAAAAAATCCACAAGTTGCAACTCAAACTGTCAGCATGCTAAAAATAAATGAAAAGCCAAGCATTTTGGCTCAGTCTGGAACTCAACACTTTAATTATAAAATCTCTATACAAGAAATATTGAAAAATGAGAATAGCTATACTTGAAATACACCACTATTTAAATGCCATTTTGTGATGAATGTTAAATTGCATACAAAGACGTTTAGTTGACGATGCTATGTTTTTAATGAAGCAAGCCAAGGGATAGTAATTCTGCCATTCCAAGCACAAATTCCAGCTTCATCACCTCCAATTGATCCAGAACATTGAAAAGCTCAACTTTTACCTCAATCTTATATTAATCCTGAAAATCAAGATTTAGATAATCCAAATCCATCAAATGTCGACTCTTTTACAGTATCAAATCAGCCCAAGTCTTCAGAAAAAGATAATCAAAATTATATATAAAAGAAAGATTAATTAGATAGATGTTTGACATTTTTATTATACATTATAATTATTATTTTCGAAAATATGCATATAAAGCTCTTCATCATGGGCTTTAATATATAGCTCCGAAATATTACGATAAAGCATTAGAAAGATACAAAGAAATAAAATTGATGACCAGAGGCTAGCCCAAAGAGAAACTAGAAAGGAGAAATCCTTTTATAAAAATTAGAACAAAATATTAACATATTGAGAATTTGGGCCTAAATCTCATCAATACATAAAAAATTAGAGAACAGATATTGATATTAATGATTTTTCTATAAAAAATCGAAAAATGAGGATTTATATCTTGGATTTGTAATATATGGGCTCTGGTGATTCAAAAGGTGGAGAGGTTCAGGGAAGCATGTTTATTACTCTCGAATCTAATACAGCTATACCAGGAGGAATATTAAAAGGAAGTGTTCATATTTCTTTAGCAGAAGGAATAGTTTGCCCGTCTCTTTACTTAATTTTTAAGGGCAAAGAATCAACTGAATTTTATGTAAGATATAGAGGTTCTGATGATAATTTTACCACTAAGCATACAGGTAAAAAGCTATTATGTGCTTTAAAAAAGGTATTATGCCAATGGCCAGATACAGTTCTTCCAGGAAATTTTAGTTTACCTTTTGAATTAAAACTATATGACAATTTGCATCCCAGTTTCAAATCTCTCGCAGAGTTGGGTGGCTATGCCTATATTAGTTACTCTTTACGTGCTCAGCTTCAGACATCTGCAAAAAAGCCTTTAAAATTTAAGTTGCCAATTTATATATTTGCAAGCTCAATTATATTGCCTCCAGAAATGTACCCATCAAATCTCGAGCAAAAATGTCCAGGCCGTGGAAAGACATTTTTCTGCTTTAAAAGAGAGTCTGCAGCTTCTAGAGTTTGGATCGAAAAAGGCATTTTTAGTTCTTCTGATGTTATTGATATTCATATAGAGATCAACTTATCAGATTTTTTAGCAAATATAGAAAGGATTACAATTGAGGTGAAAAAAATTCTAACTCTGTCGGCTAATAAACAAAATAATAAGGCATCCACTCAAAGATTTTGCGCCTATAGGATTAATACAGCTGAGAAGATCAAAAAAGGAACTGATACTCAGCTTTTTAATTTTAATATCCCTGTGCAATCAATTTTGAATAATGATCTTTGCTATTCAATGTCGTCTGATTTGATTAAGTGCCATTATGTGATAAATGTTAAATTTTTTTTAGAGTCTTACTTTTGAAAATGCTATAGATTTGCTGAGGCAAACCAGCCAATCGTGATTTTACCGTTTCATATGCAAGTTCCTATGATACCACCTCCAATTGCACCTGAGCAGTGACAAGCAAAAGTTTTACCTCAATCTTATCTTAATGCTGATACTCAAAATTTTGATAACCCAAATACTCAAATGATTAAATCTAAAACATCCTCAGATCAAGAATTTGATAAATTTTTTAGCTAAAATTGGATTATTTCCTTAATGGCTAATTATTGTAAATCCCATTAATTTTTCAATATGTTAAGCCTATAATAATGAGACTCCCTTTTTAAGCTTTTTTATATTTCTAGTCATTTTTTGATTAGTTGATAAACCATTTTAATAGTAAAATTGGAACTGTAATTCCTTATCTTATCGAAAACAATAAATAATATGCTAATTTTTTATCACAAAACTTTATATTTCTCATAGTTCACATTAATTAAAAATACAATCAAAATCAGTGTTTAGTCAGTATTATATTAATGGAGAAGGCTTCGATATCAATCACCAACAGCCAAAGCGATCAAGGCGAGAAAGAATTATTAAATTCAAAATCAGAGAGCGAATTCATTTATGTAACAGAACCTGTTACAAGTATTCCCAAGCATGACTATAGAACCAAAGTCCAATTGATATGGGAAAATATCACCTATGTCATAGAGAAAAGAAATGATTCTACCCAAATTCTCAAAGGGGTTTCTGGACAGGCCAATCCAGGAGAACTTTTAGTCATCATGGGAAACTCAGGAGCAGGCAAAACAACGCTTTTAAATATTTTAGCAGGCCGACTTAAAAGTCTTGGAGAAATTAAAATTAGTGGAACTGTAGCCATAAATGGCACTAACATAAAAGACATTAACTTTGGCTACTATTCAGCATATGTGACACAAGAAGATATTCTTTTACCAACACTAACCACAAGAGAGTCTTTACTCTTTTCCTCCAAACTAAGGTTGCCTGGAACCCATGAAGAGCACGTGCAAAGGGTTGAAAAAATCATCGAAGACCTAAAATTGGCGAGGGTTGCAGACAATGTTATAGGAAGCATTACAAGTAAAGGTTTATCTGGAGGTGAAAGAAAAAGGGTGTGCATAGGAATAGAACTTATCACTGAACCTCTCATTTTGATCCTTGATGAACCAACTTCAGGATTAGACAGCTTTACAGCTGAAGTTGTAGTTGATTTATTGCTGGAGCAAGCGAGAAAAGGTAGAACAGTCATCACAACAATTCATCAGCCAAGCTCAGGAGTCTTCAGCAAGTTTGATAGACTTGTTTTGATGTGTGAAGGAAATACAGTTTATCAAGGAAGAGCTAATGAGTCTAGAAAATATTTTGCTAAGCTCGGATACAAGTGTCCAAAACTAATGAATCCAGCAGATTATTATATGAGACTCCTCCATATAGTTGACAGAAAAAATATCTCCGAAGATGAAAAGGAAAAACTAAAACTTCTTGTTTCAGCTTACTCTACAAGAGATCCTGAAAGCGAAATTATTGATCCAAGTGAGCTTGAGCATTTAGCAAACAAAACTTTTAAGAGGCCTTCAACTTTTATGGAGCAATTTATGATATTATTTAATAGATCAAACATAAACTCTAGAAGAAACCCAATTTTTGGAAGAGTAAAATACTTGCAATCTATTGTGATGGCAGTCTTACTAGACTTGACGTATAATAATATTGGTACAGGCTATAGCTCTATACAAGATAGAAATGGCGTCTTATTTATGCTTACAATGATGGGAGGAGCTTTCGGAAGCCAAAATGCTGCCTTATCTTTTCCAAGTGAATTGCCTCTTTTCTTTAAAGAAACCAAGCAAGGCTTATATAGCACATTTTCCTATTACGTAGCGAAATCTATCGCTGAATTTCCCAGTTTAGTTATATCAATATTTTTGCAAGCTTTACTTGTTTATTGGTCAGTTGGATTAAATAATTATGACGCTAGCAAATTTTTTATATTTTATGCAGCTTTATTGGTATTAAATGTATGTGGAACAGGAATTGGATATGTAGTAGGTTCTATGTTTCATACAGAGACATCTGCAATGATTGCTGAGCCTATATTTGTAATCCCCTTTCTTCTTTTTGCCGGACAGTTTGCAAATGTGGATAGAATTCCTATAGCTTTTAGATGGGTACAATATATTTCTCCTTTCAAGTACGGGTTTGAGTCTATGTGCATAAATGAATATACCGATTTGAATTTGCCATGCCAAAGCTGCGATTCGGATGACTGCACTAAATGCGACCCTGTGAATGATCTTGGATTTTATGATTCTTTAGGAGAAAGTTTCTTATATAACATTATTATCATAGTCGTTTTTAGAGTTTTTGCTTACTTGCTATTGTGACTGACAGCAGCAAGAGCCAAGAGATAATGCAAGATCAAAGTAGTTTATAAATAAATTTATTATTATATCTAAATTCGCATTATACATTATAAAAGTAACTTTTAAATAATTACACCCCTTGCTTATTTCATAATTTTTTTATACATAAAAAAATTTAGCATTTTAATAGCTGTTCTTTATTTTTATCATCTTAAGATTAAGGTGATTGCTCTCCCATTTGGCTAATAACATTAAATAGTGCTAAATAATCGAAAGAGCAGCTAATATATATATTGAAAAGGCTTATTCTATGATTACTTTAAATATAAATGTGAACTGGAAAAACTAATATATAAGAGATTCGCAATAAGATTTCTTATGCTAAGCCCATTTTAATATATTTAGCTTGCTTACTTTAGCATAATCGTACCTTTTAGATCAAATCTCACTTATCATAGCTTTGCTCTTCTGAATATAAGCTAAATTAGACTACTCCGTTATAATATGGATAATAAACTTGAATAAATAAGTATAGGAATTATTGATTTCCCGATATGATGCCAATTAGAATCATTTCTCGAATTCAATTTCATAAATAAATCCATATAAATATCTCAATAAATTCCTTCTAGCGATCAACATATTCTAATTAAAAATAAATACATTATTGCTCTTGTAGACATGTGATATTGAATAGATTTGATTATTTGATTTCTATCCAACAATCTTCTCTGATAAGTTCAAGATCCCTTGCTCACACGCTCCTTGAAAGTAATAAACTCTTCAATTGATAAATTGTGCAAAGGATTTACTGGGCAATACCTAAAATGAAAACACATATCAATGTCTCTTGCAATCGAACCTAAGCTGATACCGAAATATAAAAATTTTGATGGAATTATGCTGAGCAATATATTTATAGCCTTTTCATCGGCTTAGATCTTTAATATCTTCCAAAATAACAAATCTGCAATAACGACTTGGTTTCCAGACCTGGGTTTTGCTTATCCATAAAGAGACTTTTATTCATATCTGGTATAATAGTATTCAATCAGCTGGCTTCTTTTTCATATTCGAAACATTAGCTAGAACATTAAATTGGCCTTGATATTCTTTTGCAGATGTGTTCTATGATAAGTCTTGAAAAGCTTTGTTAAATTCACAATCTCAAAGGATGGGTTCTAAAAATTCACTTGAACTAAATTTTTGATGATTCTTCTCAATTTCAGAGCCACTTTTTCTGCTATAAGTGATTTTAGTTTAAATTTCTTTTTGAGAAATGGCATTTTAAGCACTAGTAAAACCTTCAATCTTTATTTTGAATCTGATAACTAATATACTCAACAAAAAGATATAAATAATATTTAATAAGGTCTAAATACTTTTCCGCCCTGTTTCAGCTTTAATTATTTGAATGCTGCAATGGGAATTCTATATCATGATTAGGGACTATTTTTTCTTTTAATCATTGAATGTTATATAGATCAGTAGATAAATCAAAATTTGCCAAAGCATTTCATATAAAATAAAGAAATGAACCAATTTTCTTTTGTTTTATTTGGGTAAGCTTTTTTAGGTAGATCCTTGCAGTTTTTATTTGTTCTTTTTTAGGATTAAAAATTTTCTTTTTTGGATTTTCTAGGAACTATAAATATTTCTATTAGGAACGTTAACAAAGCCAAAGACCATTATTTATAAACTTAATAATTAATTAATCCACTGCTATAAAATTTATGATTCCTACTTTGAGATCACTATAAACATTGTTGTGCTTCACGCTCAATAATAATTTTTACTATAAAATTACCAAAATATATAGTTTATTTTAAATTTTATTAATAATGGGTTCAAGCGATTCTAAACAAGGTCATGTTCAAGGCAGCATGTATATTTCTCTTGAATCAAATAGTGTTATATCAGGAGGAATTTTGAGAGGTAGTGTGCATATTGCTTTAACAGAGCAACTAACTAACCCTGTACTCTACCTCATTTTTAAAGGCAACGAAGTAACCGATTTCAAAATTCAGCATCGAAGCAATAAAAGAACATATTACACTAGACATGTGGGCAAGCAGCTTCTATGCTCTTTAAAAGCAGCATTATATCAGTGGCCAGATTTGATAGCTTACCCTGGAAATTTCAGCTTTCCTTTCGAATTAAAAATTTATGATAACCTACTTCCCTGTTTTCATGCATTTTCGCACTGAGGTGGATTTTGCCAAATAAATTACTCACTTCGTGCTCAATTACATGCCACTGATAGGCAGCCTCTAAAATTTAAGGGGCCAGTTTATGTATTTACAAACTCAATAACATTGCCTCAGGAAATGTACCCACATTCTCTTTCACGAGATTGTCCCGGCCATGGGAGCGTATTTTGCTGCTTCAGTAAAGAGTACGCAACATCGAGGGTATGAATAGAAAGAGGGACATTCGGAAATCTTGATTATATTGATATAAATTTAGAAACAAATTTATCTGGATTTTCTGCAAATGTAACTAGAGCGGAAATAGAAGTTAATAAAATTCTTACAATGACAGCTAATAAAAAAAATTCTAGAGTATGCACTCAAGTTGTTAATATGTTTACAACTAACGAAAGACCAGGAATTCAAGCGCTATCAGGAGGTCAGCGCTTTAATTTTAGAATTCCTATACAGTCAATACTTAAAAACGAGCATTGCTATACAATGTCTAGCCAACTGATTAAATGCTATTTTGTACTCAATTTTAGATTGCATACAGAATTTTATTGCTGCAAATGCTATGGATTTGATGAGGCAAATCAAGGAATTGTAATTTTACCATTTCAGATACAAGCTCCTATGATTCCCCCTCCAATTGCCCCTGAACAATGGCAACCCCAGCTTCTGCCTCAATCTTCTATTAACCCTAACATTCAAGATTCTAATAATCCAAACTCATTAATTGTGAGATCTTTCACAAATCAGCCAGGGCTTACAGAGAAAGTCACTCCGCAGTTACAAATAGTTTAAAAATTTAAGCTATAAACTTTAATTTTATAAAATCAAATTTATGATTATATAATAATTTATTATTTCTGAATTGAATGCCATATTTTATGGGAGAATAAAGGCTAGTTGCCAACAGAAAGCTAGCCCTCAAAAAATAGGGACGGCTCCAAATTTACAAAAATTAAGCCAGTAAGCTATCGAAATAATATAAAAATTCTTCAATTGTTAGTTAAAATAAGTCCCGCTTAAATTTCTCATATAAAAAATTTATATCAGTTGGCCCTCTAAAAACAAAAGATAGTTTACAAAAAAACATTTATGAGAGATAGGTACAATAATAACAGTAAGTGGGCTAGCCCTCAAAATTAAAAAAAGCAGATTACTTCAATTGTGAGTTTAACAATTTATTCATTTAAAATTTATAAGATTTAATATAGAATATAAGTATAATTTGTATTTTTGATAATTAGAACCCTTTGAACGCTATTTAAATTGGAAAAGATAATTTATATCAATATAAAAGAGGAAATTTATGCTCATTAAAACTATAAACATGCTAATCATAAAGTTGAACTCTCTATCCTAAGAGAAATCTCAGAAAACTTTAAAAGCTACATTTATTGATAAAAGTTTATTCTTAAATGAAACTTAAAATAATTTCCCTCTAATTCAAGTGCTCGATTGAGAATATAGTATCTGCATCTTTGGTTTATAGAAGGCTAAAAGAGTTCAGAAACTATATCTCGAACTTTTCAACTATTATTTAAAAATTATTAATTATTAATCTTCTTACAAAATTTCAAAACATAAGCATCATAACAATATTAGTTATATTTCAAGCAAGTAGACATTATAATATAACAAAAATTCAAATTTTATTATTAATGGGTTCGAGTGACTCAAAGGAAGGAGATGTGCAAGGAAGTATGTTCATTTCTCTTGAATCTAGCAGTGTAATGCCAGGAGGAGTTTTGCATGGCATAGTACATATTGCTATAACAGAGCAACTTACTAACCCTGCTCTCTATTTAATTTTTAAAGGCAACGAAGTAACTAAATTCAAAACTCCTAATCGATATAAAAAACTAAAAACCACCACAAAAGCTACACTATGCATTTAGGAAAGCAGCCAATATGTGCATTGAAAGCAGTATTATACAAATGGCCAGATTTAGTAGCTTCACCTGGAAATTTTAGTTTTCCTTTCGAATTAAAAGTTTACGATAACCTTCTTCCAAGCTTTCATGCATTAGGAAACCTAGGTTGTTTTGGTAAAATAAAATACTCACTTGGTGCTCAATTGCATGCTACCGACAGACAACCTCTGAAATTCAAAGGCCCAATTTTTGTATTTACAAACTCAATAACGTTACCCCAAGACATGTACCCCCAATATCTTTCTCGAGATTGTCCAGGCTATGGAAGTGTATTTTACTGTTTTAAGAAAGAATATACAACGTCAAAAGTATGAATAGACAGAAACATATTTGGAAATAATGATGATATTGAAATTAATTTTGAAACAAATTTATCTGAATTTTCAGCAAATATTGCTAGAGTGGAAATTGAAGTAAATAAAGTCCTCACGGTTAAAGCAAATAAAAAAAATCCAAGAGTGCACACTCAGGTTGTTAATATGCTAAATGCTGAAGAAAAACCAGAGATAGAAGCTTTTTCAGGAGCTACTCGTTGTAATTTTAAAGTTTCTATACAATCTATATTGAATAATGAGCATTGTTATACAATGTCTAGCAAACTTATTAAATGTTTTTTTGTGCTGACTTTTAGACTATATACAGATAATTATTGTTGAAAATGCTATGGATTCGATGAGGCAGATTTAGGAATTGTGCTTTTACCATTTCAAACGCAAACTCCTATTATAGCACCCCCAATCACTGCAGAGCAATGGAAAGCTCGGTTTCTGCCTCAATCTTCTATTAATCCTAGCATTCAGGATTCTAATAACCAAAACCCCTTAATTTTGAACTCTTTTGTATTAACAAATAAGCCAGAGTTTGCAGAAGAAGATACTTCTAATTAATAGCATAAGAATTTGAATAAGCAAGCAATATTATTTTTATATAAAACTGATCTTGTAAAATCTGAATTGGAAACAGTTTTGCAAGATTCCTGTTTGCTTATGAAATTAAATCAAATCCAATTTCTGACTTTAATAAATAAAGCCTAATAAATATGCCAAATTCTATTTACAAAGATATTTTTTATCTAATAATGCTCTATTAATTGACATAGAAATGCAAAAAAGAATTCTAAAAACCAATAAAAAACCTGATATACTGCTGAGAACTCAGCATAGGGCCAACACCCTATTCACGTCTAGCCACAACCTTTCTGATTCCGATGAAGAATCTCAAAACCTGCCCAATAATGGCATATGAAAAAGGCTGCATGAAAAATTTGAAATAGACTGACCAGAAGCCACAGCTTCCCCTAGAAAAATTCAATCAAATACTAAAACTACAAGGCAAAAAAGAGTCTTTTTTTCTGGACAAATCCCAAATAATTTTGTTCATAAAAAAGAAAGCGACACCTTTTCTCCAAATTTTGTTGATATGATAAGCAGAACAATCGTTAAAGAACGATTAAGAAAAAACAAAATAATATTGGATTCTTCTCAAGAAGATGCAGAAATTTGTGAAGAAAAAGATAGAATCTTTGAGATCATTCATAGGAAAAGTCCGAGAAAATTATCATTCAACTCTGTCGGAACTTATGATAGCAAATCAAAAAATCAGACTCCTAAATATAAAACTAGTCTCTTAGTCCCAATACAATTGACATCAAAAATTCAAGTAAAATGTAATCATTGTCCTTGTATTAATAGAACTAAAAAAATAAATTTATCGCCTACTGTTGCTTATAGAAAAAATAATCAAACTCCAGAAGGTGCTTTTACCCAAAGGGAAAAACCATTGAATTCACTAATTTAATATATAGCTAGCTCTATTTCCATGACTAATTTTATTGTTTAATGAAAAATTTATGATAGGCCCTGTTACAGTTGGCGATACAATCCGTTTTTCCAAGTTGCCAGTGAGAATAACAGAAGTTCTTATCTCGACGCCCATATTCAAAACATGCATTGGAAAAGATCCAGAAAACCGAGCACTTTTTATTAAACAGTTTAATTTGATCAATAACGAAGAAGCTTTTCGACGCGAAGTAAAAGCTTACCAATTAATTGGATCTCATCCCAAAATAGTTACCATGTTAGATTACACTGAAGGTTCCCATAATTGAGGAGCAATTCTATTTGAGCATTGTGCAGATTGTGATCTACGAGATTATATTACAGAAAAAGAAATCAATGAAGACAAAGTCATGACTCTACTGAGCGATTTAATTTTGGCACTGCATCATATTCATCAGAAAAAGCTTTGTCATAGAAATTTGAAGCCTGAAAGCATCATTGTGACAGTCGACTTGAAATTTAAGCTCGCAAATTTTCAGTCATCTATAAGTGAAGAAGAAGTAAATGGACTTTATGGGCCTGATTTAAGTGAAGATATTGAAGCAAATACACCGATAGACTATAGATCGCCAGAGCAGCTAGATTTGATACCTGGATACCCAGTAGGGATTCAAGTTGATATGTGGGGTCTTGGGTGCCTTCTTTATGAGCTCCTTTATAAGGAACACCCATTTGGCCAGAATATTCAAGACCAGCTAAGGGGGAATTTTAAAACTGAAAATAAACACATGAAGGCTTGGTGGCGAGGACTCTTTACAAGGCTTTTTGAAGTAAATCCACGAGAAAGAGCGACTTCTCTAGAGATTATTACATTAATCCATGATAAAAAAACAAATAAAAACCAAGATGAAGCAGGAGAAGAATCATCAAAATCATCAGGACTTTCAAGTATTTTTATGAAAAGCAGCAATTCATGGGTAAAAGCAGTGACTGCTGACAATGACCATATCCCTGATGCAGGCTATCTGAATAAATTAATAGAAAAAGCATGGAAAAAGCCTTTTAAGATTTCAAAATTTTACAAATCACTGATAAATCGATCAATTGATAAAGGAATCGTAGCAATGAAAGCTTTATATGTCCTTCATAAGTACTTTATGTTTGGCCCAAGACAAGTTTTAATGGCAGAAGACCAAATAAGCCAATTTTTAGAATACATACAACGCAGCTGGGAATCTCCTAATAAACCGAAAAAAGATAAACACACAAATGATTATTTCAAAGATTTAATCAAGGAATATTCATTAATTTTGAAAGAAAAGCACAGACTTCACATAGAAACAAGGACTTTAGGAAATTGAACTGACAATGAGATTAATGATCTCCCACAAATAGAAGCTTTACTTATGTATTGGAGCAAGCTGATAAGGACGACTGAAACTTTTTTTTCGGTGAAAGGAGATTTGTCTAAATTTTGGGCCATAATTTCAGCACTTTTATTAGAAGAGCAAGAAAGGCTTGATTTATTAACAAATCAAAGCTTAAAACTAGTTCTTCCAACTGAAAAAATTGCAGACCTCTCCTCTATATATAACCAAAACCAGCAATCAACACTATCTCTTATTACAGTTTTTAGACAAAACAACCCAGCAATTCTTCTTCCTCAATTTTCAGTCCTCCAGCAACAGCATAAAAACAGGGGATCTATTATTGATGTACTAAAAAATAGACGACTCACTCAGCCAATATATAATGAAAGAAGGGTTAGCAATGAAAAAATAAATACAGGTGAACCAAGAATTTCGAACCGTGAAGAATTTAAATCGCCAGATGAAGCTAAATCAGCTACTTTAGGACATGGAACAGAGTGCAGCAGCTCTGAAGCTGAGCCTTACACAACTTGCACAAGCCAAACTATTTTGCAGACTCCTGAAACCCCGAAATCATTCAATGGAAAACCTGTTTCGAAATCAGCCAAAAAAGCAGACCCATGGGCAAGTTTCCAAGAATCCCCTTGAATTATCCATTCAAATGAGCTTACTCGTGAAGAAGAAATCGGCTCAGGGAGCTCTTGCACAGTCTATAAAGGATTATATAGATACACACCAGTTGCTATCAAAGTAATGAGAAATTCCAGCATTCCAGGCGCAATGGAAAATGAATTTAATAGAGAAATCACAACAATGATGAGACTTCGACATCCAAACCTTGTTCTTTTTATGGGAGCTTGCATTGAAAACCAATTTTCAATTGTCACAGAATTTTGTGCAGGAGGATCACTATTTAAGCTTCTTTATGAAGATCGTGAAGTTAAGTTATCATGAAAACAAAGGATAAAGATTGCAAGAGACGTAGCATATGGAATGGCTTATTTGCATGGAAATAATCCGCCGATTATTTATAGAGATTTAAAGTCTTTGAACTTATTGCTAGCTGAGCCTGTTACTTCTCCGAGTGATAATATTCTAATAAAAATCGCTGATTTTGGGATATCCAAATTTATAGAAGATGAGCATATGACAGGACTTATGGGAACTTGCCATTGAATGGCTCCAGAGGTGCTTGCAAGCCAACCTTATTCTTTGGAAGCTGATGTCTATTCTTTTGGAGTCGTTCTGTGGGAGATTTTATCAAGAGAAACCCCTTATAGAGGCGTAAATCCTGCAACAATTCCTTACAAAGTTCTGCAATTAGGTGAAAGACCTGATATAACAAAAATCCCACAAACAACCCCAGTTGAGCTAAGAGATTTAATCACTACATGCTGGTCTTCGAACCAAAAAGAGAGGCCTTCTTTCTCAAAAATTTTAGAAATATTAAATACTCTAACATTTTAAGATAATAAATGAAAGATCAAGAGTTTTATCCAAAATATAGCTTTGAAGTTAGCAGTGGAGATGAAGCAAATCACAATGATATCAATTTAGATATGAATCCAAATTACCGATTCCCTGAACTGCCAAAAAAACCTTTATTGTGTGCCTGCGCATTACTTTTGTCAGGAATTATATTATTTGTTTTGGGAATTGTAGAGGAATTTACAAATTTTGAAGAGCCTAGCAGAGGAATTGCATTTTGGGTACTTGGAAGTTTAACAATCATTCCAGGTGGATATTTCTCATTTCAGTATTATAAAGCTTATAAAGCAAAAACTCCAATTGACAGAATGAATATATTGAGAAGCATTCCTGACATGAGCTAATAGTCAAGCATAATACTTTCAAAATTCTTTTAATTCTAAAGTAAATATGTTTTATTGATTTTCATAAAATTTATAAATTTTTATTTAGGTCATTAAAACAATTCTTCAATGTTTTAGATAAATAGTTTAAGTTAAATTTAAATTTACTATATTTAATTGAACTCTGCATCAATAATCAAAGGCAGAATTCAAATATGAAGTTAATACCTTGGTTTTTTTAAAAATCATAATGATCCAAAACACCATAACCTTTAGGTCCATTTTGTTTGGCCATCTTTATCTGTTCACATTATTCGACAAGCAACATTAACAAATAAATATAAAATTTTAATGACTTTCAATGATAGAAATGAGACGAAAATTCAAATTTTCATATAATTAGTTTGCTTTAATTATTTTTGGAATTTTAAGATTATCAGCATTTATATTTTGATTGAGTAAATTTTATAATTTTGAATAATTTTTAATACCTCAGAATCGGTACAGGAATTAATCCTTTCTAAAATCTCTATAGTTTTCAAACAAAAATTCTCAACCTTTCTAGGCTTATCTGTAATATAAATGGAGAACTCTTCTGGGAGAGCCACGAGCAGCATGAGCGAAGAAATAGAGATTGGATCAGCAAAATCAAAAGAAGAGAGCAGTTTAATGTATGTTATGGAACTTGCAACAGCCACTCTCAAACAAGACCACAGAGTAAAGGTTCAATTGACTTGGGAGAATGTCAGCTATGCCATAGAGAAGAGAAGTGAAATGACGACAATTCTTAAAGGAGTTTCTGGCGTTGCAAACCCTGGAGAGCTTTTGGCTATAATGGGCTCCTCGGGAGCAGGTAAAACGACACTTTTGAATATTTTGGCAGGCCGACTAAAGAGCTTTGGAGAAATTAAAATTAATGGGACAGTAGCCATAAATGGAACCAACATAAAAGACATCAATTTTGGCTACTATTCAGCCTATGTGACACAAGAAGATATTCTTTTGCCAACCTTGACCCCAAGAGAGTCTTTGCTCTTCTCGTCCAAATTGAGATTGCCTGGATCTCATGAGGAGCATGTGCAAAGAGTCGAAAAAATTCTTGAGGACTTAAGGTTAACAAGAGTGGCTGAAAATGTGATCGGAAGTGTCACTAGTAAAGGATTATCGGGAGGTGAAAGGAAAAGAGTTTGTATTGGTATCGAACTTATCACTGAACCTCTCATTTTGATCCTTGATGAACCCACATCAGGACTTGACAGCCATACAGCTGAAATTGTGGTTGATTTACTGTTAGAGCAAGCAAGAAAAGGCAGAACAGTTATAACAACAATTCATCAGCCAAGTTCAGGAATCTTTAACAAGTTTGATAGGCTTGTTTTGATGAGCGAAGGAAATATAGTTTATCAAGGACAGGCTTGTGAATCTAGGAAATATTTCGCCAAACTTGGTTACAAATGCCCCAAATTAATGAATCCAGCTGACTATTATATGAGACTCCTACATGTTGTTGATAGGAAAAATTTATCCGAAGAGGAAAAGGAAAAGCTGAAAATTTTGGTACTTGAATATTCATCAAAAGAGCCTGAAAAGCAAACTGTTAATCCAAGTGAGCTTGAACACTTAGCAAACAAAAGTTTTAGCAGACCTTCAACTATTTATGAGCAATTTTGGCTTTTGCTTCAAAGAGCCAACATAAACTCAAGAAGAAATCCTATTTTTGGAAGAGTCAAATATTTACAAGTCATAATATTAGCGGTCCTTCTAGATTTAACCTACAATAATATTGGGACAAGCTACAGCTCTATTCAAGATAGAAATGGAGTTTTATTTTTACTTACAATGACAGCTGCAACATTTGGGAACCAAAATGCTGGTTTGTCCTTTCCAAGTGAGTTGCCTCTTTTCTTAAAAGAATCAAAGCAAGGATTATATAGCACAATTTCATATTATATGGCAAAGACAATATCTGATCTTCCAAATTTAATTCTAGCAATCTTTTTGCAAAGCATTATTTTGTATTGGGCAGTTGGATTAAATGACTATGATGCCAGCAAATTTTTCATTTTTTATGCTGCATCCCTTGTGCTTAATATTTGTGGAACAGGAATTGGGTATATTGTAGGCGCTTTATTTCACACAGAAACAGCAGATGGCAGCAGGCCCTCTTTTTGTAATTCCATTACTTCTTTTTGCTGGCCAGTTTGTAAATGTAGAGAGAATTCCCATTGCTTTTAGATGGGTGCAATATATTTCCCCTTTTAAATATGGATTCGAAGCTATGAGCATAAATGAGTACACAGATTTAAATTTACCTTGCCAAAGCTGCGATTCAAGTGATTGCACCAAATGCGATCCTGTAAGTGATCTTGGATTTCATGATACTTTAGGAGAGAGCTTCTTATATAACATTATTATTGTGGTTGTTATAAGAGTAATTGCTTATTTATTACTATGGATGACAGCATCAAGAGCAAAAAAATAAATAATAAATAAAATATATTATATAAATTAATTCCTTTTTTGATTTATTATAAAATTCAAATTTTTAATAAATTTTGAGTTTTAATTATTCAAACGTTTCACTAGTTAAATTGCTAAAAGAAAATATAAAACTACTAGCAGACCTTCAACTTTTTAGAGCAATTTTGACTCTTGCTTAAAAGAGCTAACACAAACTCAAGAAGGAATCCTATTTTTGGAAGAGTCAAATATATACAAGTCATAATATTAGAGGCTCTTCTAGATTTAACCTACAAACACATTGGAACAAGTTACAACTCTATTCAAGATAGAAATTGAGTTTGTTTTTACTTCAATGACAGCTGAAATGTTTGGGAACGGTAATGCTTGCTTGCTATTTCCAAGTGAGTTGCCTCTTTTCGTAAAAGAATCCAGATAAGGACTATATAGCGGAATGCCATACTATATAGCAAAGACAATAACTGATCTTCCAAATTTAATTATAGCAATTTTTTTGCAAATCATCATTTTACATTGGGCAGTTGGATTTAATAACTATGATGCCAGCAAATTTTTTATTTTTTATACTGCAGCGCTTGTGCTTAATATTTTGGAACAGGGATTGGGTATATTTTAGGTGCTTTATTTCGCACAGAATCAGCTTCAATGGCAATAGTTCCTCTTTTTGCAATTCTATTTATTAGAATTCCTATTACTTTTAGATGGGTGCAATATATTTCACCTTTTAAATATGGATTCGAAGCTATGCGCATAAATGAGTACTCTGATTTAAATTTACCTTGTGAAAGTTGCAATTCGAGTTTGCACCCAAATGCGATCCTGCCAATGATCTTGGATTTTATGATACTTTAGGAGAAAATTTCTTTTATAGCATTATTATTGTGATTGTTGTAAGGGTAATCGAATTTTTACTACTATGGAGGGCAGCATCAAGAGCAAAAAGATAAATCATAAATACAATCTTTAATCTAAATTAATTCCTTTAATGATTTATTATTAAATTTCAAATATTTCTTAAATTTTGTTTATTAATTATTCTCACACCTTTAAAGTGTCTTGTGCTCTATTTTTCACTTGTTAAATTGCTAAAAGAGAAAAAGAAAACTACTGATTATTAATTTAATTGAGCAAAGGATGCATAAATAAACTATTTACTTAATTTATTTTTCTAACTATTTGACATCTAATAGAAAAAAATTGATCTAGAGTTATTAGTTTTATTGTTTAAGTATCATTGCACTAATAGCCATTTTAATTAGTCATATAGAAAGACTAAGCTAGAAAATTTCAGATCTTGTGATAGCTAATGCTTTGACTTTATTCCCACAGACTCTTTTTCAGTGTTGCTCGATTTTAAAGTCTATCATCAGATGATAATTAAATAGACCTCATGCTTTGTAAAAAGTTAAAATTGAGGTAGGGGTCAAATCTCTCCACTACTATTAAAATTATTCCAGTTGAACTTTTGAGCTAATCGAGTTTTTACTTAGAAAACAACTTAACTTTATTTAATTGTCTAAAATTAAGATTACTTCACAGCTAGAATTTGAAAAAAGTCTCATTCTAAGCAGAAGCTCTCTCTATTTTCTGTTAGCGTATAAATGGCGAAAGTTTCGGTATCAGTGGATGACAAAGAGAGCAATCAAATAGAGATTGAATCGGCATCTTCCAAATTAGATAACAATTTCTCTAATGAAATACCTTTAGAGGTCAATAGACACCGACCGGACCATAAAATAAAGGTTCAGTTGACTTGGGAAAATATCAGCTATGCCATAGAGAAGAGGAACGAGATAAGTGCAATTCTAAAAGGAGTATCAGGAGTTGCTAATTTTGGAGAGCTCTTAAGCTAGAGAATTCTGATCTTATGATAGCTAATGCTTTGATTTTATTCTCATAGACTTTTTTAGTGTTGCTCGATTTTAAAGTCTATCATCAGATGATAAGTAAATAGACCTCATGCTTTGTAAAAAGTTAAAATATAAGGCAGGGGTCAAATCTCTCCACTACTATTAAAATTATTCCAGTTGAACTTTTTAGATAGTTGAGTTTTTACTTAGAAAACAACTTAACTTTATTTAATTGTCTAAAATTAAGATTACTTCACAGCTAGAATTTGAAAAAAGTCTCATTCTTAGCAGAAACTCTCTCTATTTTCTGTTAGCGTATAAATGGCGAAAGTTTCGGTATCAGTGGATGACAAAGAGAGCAATCAAATAGAGATTGAATCGGCATCCTCCAAATTAGATAACAATTTCTCTAATGAAATACCTTTAGAGGTCAATAGACACCAACCGGACCATAAAATAAAGGTTCAGTTGACTTGGAAAAATATCAGCTATGCCATAGAGAAGAGGAACGAGATAAGTGCAATTCTAAAAGGAGTATCAGGAGTTGCTAACCCTGGAGAGCTCTTAGCAATAATGGGATCTTCAGGAGCTGGGAAAACAACTCTCTTAAATATCCTTGCTGGGCGACTTAAAAGTGTTGGAGAAATTAAGATTAATGGGACTGTCGCCATAAATGGCACCAACATAAAAGACATTAACTTTGGCTACTATTCAGCCTATGTGACACAAGAAGACATACTATTGCCGACTTTAACGCCAAGAGAGTCTTTACTTTTCTCTTCCAAATTGAGATTGCCAGGGTCTCATGAAGACCATGTACAAAGAGTGGAAAAAATTCTTGAAGACTTAAGACTCACAAGAGTGGCTGAAAATGTGATTGGAAGTGTCACTAGTAAAGGATTATCGGGAGGTGAAAGGAAAAGAGTTTGTATTGGAATCGAACTTATCACAGAGCCTCTCATTTTAATTCTTGATGAACCCACATCAGGACTTGACAGCCATACAGCTGAAATTGTGGTTGACTTATTATTACAGCAAGCAAGAAAAGGCAGAACAGTTATAACAACCATTCATCAGCCAAGCTCGGGAGTCTTTAATAAATTTGATAGGCTTGTTTTGATGAGTGAAGGAAATATAGTTTATCAAGGACAGGCTTGTGAATCTCGAAAATATTTTGCCGAACTAGGCTACAAGTGCCCAAAATTGATGAATCCAGCTGATTATTTCATGAGACTTCTGCATGTAGTTGATAGGAGAAATTTATCAAAAGAAGAGAGAGAAAAATTAAAAATTTTAGTAGAAGAATACTCCTCAAAAAAACATGAAAAGCAAGCTATTGCTCCAAATGAACTTGAGCATCTAGTTAACAAAACCTTTAAAAGGCCTTCAACTGTTTATGAGCAGTTTTGGCTTTTACTTAAAAGAGCCAACATAAACTCAAGGAGAAATCCTATTTTTGGAAGAGTCAAATATTTGCAAGTCATAATGTTAGCAGCTCTTCTAGATTTAATCTACAATAACATTGGAACAAGCTACAGCTCTATTCAAGATAGGAATGGAGTCTTGTTTGTACTTACAATGACAGCTGCAACATTTGGCAACCAAAATGCTTGTTTGTCATTTCCAAGTGAGCTGCCTCTTTTCTTAAAAGAATCGAAGCAAGGATTATATAGCACAATTTCATATTATATTGCAAAGACAATAGCTGAGCTTCCAAATTTAATCATAGCAATCTTTTTGCAAAGTATCATTTTGTATTGGGCGGTTGGATTAAATGACTATGATGCCAGCAAATTTTTCATTTTTTATGCAGCTTTACTTATTTTAAATATCTGTGGTACAGGAATTGGGTATATAGTAGGTGCATTGTTTCATACAGAAACAGCTGCAATGGCTGCAGGCCCTCTTTTTGTAATTCCATTTCTTCTTTTCGCCGGGCAATTTGTAAATGTTGAGAGAATTCCTATTGCTTTTCGATGGGTGCAGTATATTTCCCCTTTTAAATATGGTTTTGAAGCTTTGAGCATAAATGAGTACACAGATTTAAATTTACCTTGCCAAAGTTGTGATTCGGATGATTGTACTAAATGTGATCCTATCAGTGACCTTGGATTTCATGAAACTTTAGCAGAGAGTTTTTATTATAACATTATTATTGTGATTATTGTAAGAGTTATAGCTTATTTGCTATTGTGGAATACAGCATCAAGAGCAAAAAGATAATTCAATAATAATAAAATTATTTATTTTGTTCTAAAATCCCATAATTTTTTGATCAGTTCATATAAGTTTTATATACTAATTGATTGTTGGTCCAGTAAAATGGGTGATAACCACTAATAATATATATTAATCGAAAGATGATAAATTGGACCAATTTAGTAAAGTTATTAAAATAATCAATAGTAGTGGATTTTGCCTCAAATAATTTTCGTTAAAGAATTAAAGTCAAAACTAAAGATGAAACTGAGGATATGCTTCTAAACTTTTATTTTGGGTAAGGCCTGGATCTTAGCATCTATTATTATGATTATTAAATAAGCCGCGAAATTATTCTTAAAAATATTAAATTGTGCTATCCGCTGATTTATAATTATTTGAATTGCTAATAATATAATCAAGCTGTTTGAGATAGAAAATCTTTTATTCCATTTTATTGAACTTAAAGTTTAGTAAATGGTTATTTATAAGTAAATTTTATATATAAGGTTGCTTAGAAAAATCTAACTCTTTTTCTTTCTCTTATTTAATCATCTATAGCTTGAGTAATCTATTTTGTTAGAGATACAGAAGTATAAAATTGATTTATTAGTAAACAAATTTACTGAGCGAAAGAGCTGACTAAGTTACTTTATTTATTAAAATATGAAACACTTTTTAATTTCAATGTCTTGAAATTTTCTTTTTTGTCGGCTCAGTACAAAATTTTGATATTCTCTTAGTTGGCTGATAATCTCTGGGTTTTGTTTTATGCATGGATGCTTATTCTTGACGAATTCAAATGCCTGGGCAAAAGTTGAGGATTTGTAAGACATGATATAGGCTATGATAAATGCTGGAGCCAAATATTCACCATTTTCACAGCAAACTAGAATGTTTTTATTGGATTTAAGTACAGATTTGATATAATCATTACATGGAGAAAAATATTTGCTAATGCTTAAGTAGCAGTCAGTGTCGATTCTTATAGTCTTCCATATGGCTCTAGATTTTTCAGCGCCAGTTGTTTCATTTCCTATATATAAAACATGAGTTATTTTGTGTGAGTCAAATAATTTTCGATCTCTTATAGCCTCATGATTCCCAAGAAAGAGCCCTTTGGAGACTTCACTTATCATTATTTAATTATTTACTTATATATATGCTAAAAATAATTCTCATTTATATTAATGCTAATTAATTAAAAAATAAAGACTGATACTAGCTAATATTGAAAACTTGTAAACTTAAATGACAAGTACAAAATTATGAGCTTACCCAATAATTGACATTTATTTTGTGTTTAAATAATAAAAATTCCTATATCTATCAGTGAGAAACCAAAATATAGATTATGGGTGATATATAAAAGCATTATCATATGCTTTAATTTAATATATGAGTAAATAAAACATTAAAATGGAGGATAAAGTAGAACTCCCTCAGAAACGTGAACGTCTCCAACCAAAGAAGGCAGATTTCAGAATGAGAGCTCACTGCAATCCTCTTAGCGATTCAAATTGGCCCTTGTAATTTTGAAGCAGCCCTATGTCTCCAAGCCACGTTGACTGAAGTTTATTTTTCGAGCAAAATGATCATATCTACTGCAACAGTAAAACTTATTCAGCAATTGAGCATCCTCTCTATTTCTCTACAATTAAACTTCCTCCTCCTTCTCAGCCAGTAGAAATTGCTGATATTGGCTGCGGATATGGAGGACTGCTTTTTGCATTAAGTAAAATAATGCCAAATACTCGCATGCTCGGCATGGAAATCCGTAACAAAGTCACAAACTACGTTGCCCAGAAAATTTGAGCATCCAGAATAGAAACCAATGAAGTAAATTTTACATAGTTTTGAAACATTGGCGTCCTTCGTGCAAATGCAATGAAACAAATCACAAATTATTTTCCTAAATCTTCTTTGACAAAATTATTCTTCTGTTTCCCAGACCCTCACTTCAAGAAATCAGTTCATCGGCGAAGAATTGTGCACAGGAATTTATTATCTGAATACGCCTATGTCCTTAAATCTGGAGGGAAAATATATGCTATCACCGATGTATTACAGCTGCACGAATGGCATTTAGACCAATTCAAGCAGCATCCTTTATATAAAGAAGTTCCTCAAGAAGAAATAGAAGCAGACCCATGCGTCACTGCTATGATAAATGAAACAGAAGAGGGAAAAAAGGTGGAAAGAAATAAAGGCAAAAAATATTATTGCGTTTATCAGAGGATTTAGGTAATAAAAAGTCTCTTTTATCATTAATTATATATTTAGATGGAGAGCGATTGGGATCGAGTGAAGAGTCAAATAGCTCATATGCTTGATAGCAGGATTGCTCCAATAGAGCAAGAACTTGAACAGCAACGTGCATTGGTAAGTCAGCTTACTCAAGTAATCCAAACTCTGACAGGAGCTCTTGATATATCCCCGCCTCAATCACTTGTCAAACCTGCTGAGAGGGTAGCGCCAAGCCCACCACCTGCAGTTGTTGAAAATCACGAACATCAGCAGCCAGAACATAGTGAAGACCAAGCTCAAGAAGCTCCAAAGGAAGCAGAAAAAATTGCAGAAGATGCTGAACCTCCAAAAAGTGAAGAAGAACATAAAGAAGAGGAAAAGCATGAAGAACCGCATGAAGAAAAACATGAAGAGGTTCATGAAGAGGTTCATGAAGAGGCCCATGAAGAGGCTCATGAAGAGGCTCATGAAGAAGTCCATGCTGCTGAAACTGAAGAGCCAAAAATTGAAGAAAAACCTACAGAATCTATTGAGCCAGAGACTAAGCATGAAGAAGTCAAAGCGGAGGAAAAACCAAAAGAGGCTCATAAAGAAGTTCATAAAGAGGAAAAGAAAAAGCTTCCAGCTCCAAAAGGGAAAGTTGAAGCCCATGCGAAAAAAGTTGAGGAAGAGAAAAAAACTATTAAAAAGGTAGGCAAAAAATAAATTAAGCTAACTAAAATAAAATATATTTACTTTTGCTTTTCACCTAAGTATCGTAACCAAGCAGATATATACAACAGTAAATATAATTATAAGCATTTAAAATAGATAACTTGCAGAATTAGAAATATATGTTGTCTATGAAATTCATTTAAGGAACAAAACTTAATATGTATCTTTCAAAGATATTTGTTTTTTTTATGATTATCTGGCAATCTATAAAACTCAAAATATCAATTATAAATTAATTGCATTCAGAATTTAAGAAAAAATGTCAATAGAATATGCACCAGCTTGGTCAATGCCTGGAAGGCAATCTGTAAAACGCCTTAATGAAGTTCCAGGTCCAGGATCATATTCACCAAAAGATCAGCTTGATTCTCCAAATTACAAAATTGGGACCAGCTCAAGATCTAACTTAACCAAGCCCAATAACATTTCTCCTGGACCTGGAACTTATAATCCTTTGCTTGACACAAGTATCAACAAATCCCAAAAATTTAGCAGAAGCGTTCGAAAATTTTTAGTTTCTAATAACATTGCTCCAGGACCTGGTGCCTATGATAATAAAAACATAATTGGAGAAGGTCCTCATTTTTCAATGCTTGGCCGTTTAATCAGATCAGCTTCTAACCAAAGTTTGCCAGGCCCTGGCCAGTATAATTTAAACACTTATGAAAAATTTATTCCTCGTGCTCCTGGATATTCTATGGGATCTTCAAAGAGAGGCGAAAAACTGTCAAAATCCAATGGAAGTATACCTGGGCCTGGGACTTATGACAATAAATCTTCTGCTATAGATGGCCCTCGTTGGAAATTTGGAAATGAAACAAGAAGTCATAATACAAAAAGTTTGAATCCAGGACCTGGAACTTACAATTTTGGAAGTTCTTTGGATAGTAAAGGATTTAGCATTTCAGGACGTGGAGGAGAAGGCAAAGAAAGGTCTGTCACGCCTGGACCTGGAGCTTATGATATAAAAGTAGGAGCAGAATCTCCACAATACAGTGTAGGGAAATCAAATAGAGGCGTATACAATAATACTCTTAAGAAATTTATACCAGGGCCAGGTGCTTATAATCCTGCACATACAGAGCCAAACTTTGCATCAGTTTTTGGGTCAAGTAAGCGCAAAGCTTTAAGCACAACTCTAAATAATCCAGGACCTGGGGCCTATTCTTTATCTAATCAGCCTGATGGGCCTGTTTATACAATTAAAGGAAAATACAAAAGCAAAAATTCTGATTTTGTGCCAGGTCCAGGACAATATAACCCTCAAAAACGAGACAAATCACCTTCCTATTCAGTCAGTCGAGCTAACCGAGGCCATATCACCCATTCCAAGAACGAAGTCCCAGGTCCAGGCACTTACAACTCAAACAACTCAGACCGAGCTCCAGGATGGGGATTTGGGAGTGACCGTTGGAAAAAGAGATCATTCCTTGCATCTCCAGGGCCAGGCTACTATGACATCGGAACAACCATAGGACAATTACCTTCATATGCATTATCTAAAAGATAAGTAATTTATAGCAAATTATTTATTTTTTGCCACTAAGATAAGGAGAACTGCAAGCTTCAAGTACATCAAAACGTTCATCTTGGTTATATTCAAGACATTTTCTTATAAATTCTTTACATTCATTTGAAACAACTGGTTTGTTTGGAAACGCCACCCCAGACGAGTTTACTATGACTTGGTCTTTAAATACTGATTCTTGACTCATGCCTTGGCCAAAAGGTTTTACTCCATATAATAGTTCGTAAAAAATAACTCCAGCGCTCCAGACATCTACCTTTGAAGAAATAAGAGGTGGAAGTTGGCCTCGCTGGTGGCACTCAGGGGCTTGGTACCATATAGTTCCTGCTCCTTGACTTGTTAGCTCCGTATTCGTCTTATTTGGGTCCATTACCTTAGAAAGGCCAAAATCAGTTATTTTTACTTCTCCATTGTTTAATAAAATATTGGAAGGCTTGAGATCATAATGAATAATCTTTTCTGGCTGGTCATTCAGGTATTTTAGGCCTGTAAAAAGCTGCTGCATTATAATTTTCGCTTCTTTTTCTGTTAAGTTGTTATGCTTTTTCAGGTACATTGACAAGTCTTCTCCTGGACAATACTCGAGAATTGTGCAAAAGCAATTGTTGTCAATCTCTAGAGTGTCAAAATGTTTTACAATGCGAGTGTGGTTAAGCTCGCGGTGGATTTGGTTTTCTCTTAATGCGTGCTTTATATAGTTTGCCTTTATAGCTTCGCTCCATACTGGATTAAGCTGATGGAACTTAATTGCTATATAAGTGTGCTCGAATAGGTCATACGCTTTATACACCTCAGAGTACCCTCCTTTTCCTAGTAACGACAGTAATAAATATCTTTTATGAAGCACAGGCCATGCTTCGTACTCACTCGTTGTTTTTGAATATTTCGCGTTTTCTTCTTCAGTTACTCTTTTGCACTCTTGGACGTATATACATTTCTCAACCTCCAGCCTTTCAAGCTTGTCTTTTAGTTCGCTTTCTTCTCTTGTTAATAAAGCTAGTTTTAGTGGTAAAGTTGCAAGTAAGTCTTCATCAAGCTTTTTCGATTGCTTTTTTTGTTTTTCTACCGTTTCCTTTTGGCTGCTGACTGAAATCAGTCTTTCTTTGGTCTCTAAGATTTCTTTGCCGTCTTCCCAAGTTTCAATGAACTTAGCTCCTATTCTTGCCATAGTGACTTTTCCAAGTCTGAAAGAGTCAGTGAAGAGCTTTTCTTTGAGCTCTTTTCTCTTTTTTTCTTCTAATTGCTTCATTGTTTTTATTAAAGCTGCTTTCCCTTTGTCAGCTGATTGTACAATTTTTTTGGTATCTTCACTAAGTGTCTTGTATTCTTGGTCTTTTAGCTCTAATTGATGCTTATAATTAGAGATTAAGGCATCTTTGCATTGGATTGTCTTGTTTAGTTCTTGGACAGTCCCTTCCAGCTGTTTCATGTCTTGTTGCATTTTGGCAATTTTTTGGCTCAATGAATTGACCAATGTGGGAACAATGAATTCAGAGCAGCTGTCGTTTTTGAAGAAATCGGAGACTTCGTTTGGATTCGAGACAAT
Organism: Blepharisma japonicum; assembly: GCA_949751835.1. NCBI lineage: Eukaryota > Ciliophora > Heterotrichea > Heterotrichida > Blepharismidae > Blepharisma > Blepharisma japonicum. Next base: position 256,840 of record CATKHK010000016.1, read on the forward strand.
GTCCATGCCTAATGATCTTGAATTTTCTTGATCAACTGACAATTCATCACTTTGGCGCCTTTTTGATCCGCTGAAGCTCCCTTTTTTCTTTAGATTCCCAAACGAATAATCAGAGAAGTCGTTAGATCTTGAACGCTTTGCAGATTCAGTAGGAATGGCTTCAGAGCTCGCGTAACCTCTTGATGCCTAAATAGTAAGTAACAATTGATATTTTTTCCTTACATTTTTTTGAGATGAAGAGTCGAAAAAGTTTGTCATCGATGACTGATCAGAAGTCTGAGATTTTTCAGACTGAGGACTCCCAGGTTTCAAAGGAGAAAGCGGGCCTGTGAGCCGAGCCTCTAAGTTGACAAGCCGATGGTTTACGAAAGATAAACAATCATCTAAGTGGCTGTCGCTATTTGATACGAGTGCTTGCATGTTGTATTTATTATTATAGCTTCAGACCTCAGGAGACAGTTTTCTTGGCCACTATTTGCTCACTTGAAAATTTGAGTCTGAAAATTGCACAAAAAATGTAAAAATTTTTTATGGAATTATGAATGAATTAGAAATAAATATTTACTATTAGAATTCAAACGATGAAGTAAGATTGTCAGTGAAGTTCTTGGAGCCATTTTTAGATTCTTGCTTTCATATTGGGTATCCATGATGTTCCATAAATAATTAAAAAATTTTGTCTAGCTGGCGGGAGTGAAGAATAAAGTCCAGACGAATAACAAATAATTTTCATATTGCTTCTCTTCACACAATTATTTATTATTATAAAAAATTGTAAGTATAGGTTTTATATAAATAATTTTTAAAGTTAAAAATATGCTAGTGTTTTAAGTTAAGTATCTTTGGACTTTGCTTAATACATGTCTACATTGCATTCAACCATTTTATTTGAAAGTAATTTCTTAAGATGAATTCATTTTTAGCCTTATTTATACACAAATATGTTGATACCATCAGAATAATAAGCTTAATATAAAAGGTGTTATAAAATTCCAAATATAAAAATCTGATAGTCTCTAATGAATAGAATAAGAATAAACCTTTATTAAAGCTATTTATTCATTGATAAAGATTAATAGCCAATATATAGAGAAATGCTTGCCCTTTTTATTGGAATTTCTTCTATTTGACTTTTTCTTCAAATCAAAAACATTTGATATCCTTAAATATTATACAATACAATTCATCAATCTCATTACTCATCTTTCATATGCATTATTGCTACAAAAGCCAAATCAAAAATAAGTATTATTCAGACATCAGTGAAAAATATTAATTGATCCTATATAAGTTTGGTCTTAATTAAGTTTACAGTTGAATCCCCAATTTTAAATTTAGTTGTATTTGGCTAATCATATTTAGAGAAAATATGATTAACAAATTTTTAAATTTAATTACAGAGTTAAACCTAATTTCTATTATTAATTTAATCTAATAAAATATCAGCTCACTCTTAATTTGAAATTCTTTCTAAAGATCTAGCTAATAAAGATATTGGAGGTCTTTTTTCTGGATCTGTATTTCAGCACGACATTATTAAGTTACAGAGAACTTCAGGTATATTTGCAGGTATTTTCGGTCTGTATCCTTCAACAACTACCTGTTGGCAGAGTTGATCTTTAGAATATCCAGGGAATGGTTCTTGCTCACTCATGATTTCCCAAACCATCATTCCAAAACTATATACATCATCACTTGGCGCTACTTTCAAAGGTGTCAGTCTCTTTTCCTTTATGAATTCTGGCGAGCTCCATCCTGATTTATTTGTATATCCAGAGATAATTCCCGCATATTTTTTTACCTTAAGAAACCCAAGGTCAGAGATTAATGCCTCCCCATCATCTTTAAGTAAAATATTATCTGATGTAAGATGCCCATGAGCTTTGCCTTGGGAATGGACTTGTTCAAGACATTCAGCAATATCACAAGCAATTCTCAGTTTTTCTCTATATGAAAATTTGACCTTTTCAACATGTAAAGCATTGTAGAGAGATCCGCGCTCAATAAATGGATATACAATGCCTATGGTTGGAAGCTCTATAATGACTCCAATTATAGGGAGTAAATGGTTGCATACCATGGTCTGTATTATATTGATTTCTTCTTGAAATTCTTCAATAACATAGCCACTTAGTCTTTTAAAGACGATTTTTCTAAGAATTACAGTCATGCCTTTGTAGGTTGCTTTGTAGAGTTTTCCTAGACCATTTTTCTTTGAAAAATATTCATCAATGATCGTTAAATCAGACATTTTAATTGAGGTCTCAGCAACCATGCTGAGTGTAGAAAACTCATGCGATTTTTCATCAAGAACTGAATTCTTCTCATCAATGTCAAGGATACTTTGATCACCCTCTTCTTCAGAAAACAAAAATATTCCTATAAACCCATAATCTAGTACCAGCGCCATGCATATAACTTCGCTTATTATTAAGCTTAATATCATTAAAGCAGCTGCAGTTGTATCCATTGCATGATCCGCTCTATTTGTAATGTTTTCACTAATATTTGGTTCTGAATATTCTGCTAAAATGTCGTCAATTCCTTCAGCGAACCTAGCAAGTGACCAAAACAAGGCAACACAATTTATTCTATTAAGCTTGGACTTCCATACTTTAGATCTTGTAGGCAGTCCTGAGTATTTTATTTGAAAATAAACCATCATTGCCATTACAAAGCTTGGTAGAATAAAATTAACAATCCCAATTTCCTTTGATATGTCTCTTTCATGCAGCATTGAACAACACAGTAAAAAGTATAACATTATTTGTGTGCCTATCCAAATTGTAAGTATAAATGCGATAGCTTTGCTAGCCTTACTATATTTAGGTCTCTTAGAAATCTCATTAAAAAATGTCATCCGAAGCTGAGAGATGTGGGCATAATAAAAGACAGTCAGCATCTGCCATATAAGTAAAAGATAGCTTACGATAAAAAGTGAATCAGGAACTGAAAGTAGTAGGAAAAGAAAAACATCAGATAAACTTTTCAGGTTTGTTATGATTACTAAAAAGCAAATTGCACGTAAGAGTGATTGAAAAAGGACTGTCACATAAAATATTTTGGTTTGCCGCCATTCTGTCGTGAAGTTGTGCAACCGTATAGCACGAAAAAGGCAAAGGCAAGATATTGCAGTATAGATAAGGAATAGGCAAAGAAATACAAGTAAAGCTGTGCTATCTGTTGAGTCCATAAGTATTATTCTAACTCTTTTAAGCTAAATATTTATTTACTAAAACTTGATTTATACAAGATTATTATCAGATATCTAAAAATCTATTAATTCGATTATATTTGTTATGAAAAAACTCTAATAAATTCCTTAATTCTTATTGCTGCTTGCTCTTTTTTGTGAAATATGTAATGTTCTTCCTGATAGCGTTTTGTCTTCAAGATTTATTGCTTTTTGAACTTCTTCTTGACTGCTAAATTCAATGATCCCATACCCCAGAATTTTCCCATTCTCTCTCCTAGCTAAATGCACATGGACAATTTTCCCACACTGAGAGAAAAATTCTTTCAGATCTTTTTCGTCTATTCCATGAAATGGAATATTTCCTACTAAAATGCTTAAAGAATCCCTCCGTTCAAACACGGACCCTATTTCCCTATTTTCATCTGTAAATAGCTTTATGTCTAATGGAAAATTTTTGTAAATTAATTTGTCTTTTTTGGCGGCGGCCTGTGCTTGCTCTAAACTCTCAAATCCAACAAAGCAGACATCAATTTTATTGCCAAATCGATCAGTTGGGAAATGCAACTTTGTTATATTTCCGCAATCTCCAAAAATCTGCTTTACTTCGTCTTCACTAGCATCTCGTGGCAAAAATTTGACACATACGTCAAATCCTTTGGATGATTTTGGTAATCGTGTCTGGATTTTTATATTACAGCCATCATAATCAATATTACCAAGTTGTATAGCATTTTCAGCACTCACTTGATCATTAAATATAATGATTCCACTATTTTTGGGAAGTTTATTAAGTGAAGAACTTACTACGACGTTCTCTACTTCCCCACATGATTTGAATAGTACTTTTAGATCGTTTTTGCTTACATTTGGAGGTAAATTTGATAAAAAGACACTGCATCGTTTTTCTTCTTCATCGGCATCAACGATTTTATTGGGTTGATCTGAATCAAGATTCTGATTTACGGTTTTGAGATTTTTAGAGGTATCATTGGGCTTCCCATTTTGACAAGCATCTGAAGTGTTCCCAAAATCTTTTAAGCTTGAAAATGTTAAATCTTTAGGATTTTGTGTAGCACTTGCTGGTTCATTTTTGTCTTCAGAAGATTTGTAAGCTCCAGTTGAAGAAACATAAATTTGAGCTCCCTTGAATTCTTGCTCATTCAATTTTAAAGCGTTTTCAAAGCCTTCAGAATTTTTAAATTTTATAAGAGCATAGCCTACCCCATGATCTCTGATATCGATTGTTTCAATCTCTCCACAATGACTAAAATGAGTTTTTATTTCTTCAAGAGTGGATAATTCAGGTAACTTCCTTACATATATCCTATTCTCATTTAGCCTGTCTTTGTTTTGCTTGAGCGACACGGACATTGTTCTCGATTCTAGCTCTTTTCCATTCATATTTTCTACAGCTGCTTTAGCCATTTCGGGCGATTGATAAGTTATAAATGCAATACCAGGAGGAAGATCTCTTCTATTTCTATTTCTAACATCAATTGCAAGAATTTCTCCAAATTCCTCAAATTTTTCTTTTAATAATCCAACTCCGATATTAAATGGGAGATTTCTAATATAAATAATGCAATCATTATTTTTAGATCTGCTTTCAAGTTTTACTTTTTCTTTACTTCTATCAGCATCAAGGCTGACTTCAATGATCCTTCCATTAAAAATCTTTGAATTCTCTTCAAGAGCAAGTTTAGTGCTTTCTGGATTGTCATAAGTAATAAATGCTTTTCCTCTGAAGGAGCCATCTGGACCATTTAGGAGTGAAAATCTTAAGAATCTTCCAAATTGTCCGAAGTATTCTCTAATTTCTTTTTCTGTGGCATCATATGGTAGATTTCCAACATAAATTTCTTGGTTTGCTCTGAGATTTTTCAATGGAATTTTTTGGTAATTTTCATTATTAAGAAAATCATAGTGTGACGAAAAGGCTCTAGATTGGATATTGCTGAAAATTAGGGTACTTTGAAATGAACTTAGAATTGTATTGGAGCCAGATAAAAATGAAATTTGCTTTGATAAATGCCATGGTTTGAACGCAAATCTCATATTTTTATTACTGAGCCATTTAAAATGATATTTAAATTTTATAATATATTTCTCTAAATAATGATGAGGCGAAAGCTATTTACCTTCTCATATAATTCCAATTTAGCTTAATTAACTTCTTCAATTGAAATCTTTGTTATCAATTCAAGCTTATCCTCTAACACAAGTAATTCAACAGTCCCCAGCGTAAAAATGCATACATCTCCCACAACTGATTTCATTCCTAAGCATGGTTTAACCATCTTAGAAAACATCTCCCCACTTTTAATTTTTACATTTACATTGACCCTCTTATTTAAAGTCAGTACCATAACTCCAAGTTCATATGCTTCAAATAAATGTGAAAGCGTTACTAGCACATATTTTTGCTTAATCATTACAAGCTTTTTTCGGTACATAAAATCTGAATTCAATGTTTTTCCTCAATTTAAGGTAACTGAAGATTGAGTATTTACTTCAGGAATTAAATTATGATCCGCTTGAAAGTGGTCAATTAATTTATCGATATTGTTTCTTCATTTACACATATCAGGGGGATTGTTGTCGTTGGCAGTAAAGTTAAAAACTGGGCAATTTACCTCTTTGTCAAATGGACAGGATTTTTCGTGGTCATGACGATTAGAGAGATTTAAAGATTCTTTGCAGCCATCATTCGCATATTTGCAAGAGCTAGGGTAAGTTTCAAGCATGGACTCAAGAAGGAAATTTCGAATTGGAGTAGGTGGATATCGGATTCGGCAAAGAGGGCAGATAGGGTTTACTCTTGACAAATTTTGATAACAGCAAGCACAGATTGAATGGCCTTTTGAGCATTGGTATGTGGGTTTACTAAAATAGTCGACACAGATAGGGCAAGTTAATTTGTTCATGATGTCCCTTGAGGCTTCAGATCGCTTTCTTTTTGACATTTATATCCCGCCTTTATAATAAACTGAATGTGCTTTATTTGGCTTAAGCAATAAAACTTAAGTAAGTAAAGCCCATATTACTGCTGCAGCTCTTGCAAATTTAAATAATTTCAAATTTACTTCTTATTTTTGTATTTTAATTTCTAAATTATGAGCAAAATCAAGAATGGATCTTTGAATTCATATAAACTATATTATTAAGTTGAGTTATTATTTTTTGGTATCCCCATATTCTTTCAAATTTGCTACAAACTGTTGATGCAGCTCTGGATCAGACACAACATTAATATTTTTTGCTTTTGGTTCCCCTTCCTTAGGTTCATGAACCGGTATTAGTCTCCTAAAATCTTCAAGTGATATTTTTCCATCCAAGTCAGCGTCAGCGCACTCAACTAAAATTTGCAAATCTCCATAAGTTAAGTCTTCATAGCCCAGAAGCGAAAATATTTCTCTTAACCTTTCTAAATCAACATATCCAGTCCCTTCAGGATCATAAAATTTAAAAGCTTCTGCAATTGGGTCAAAATCTTCAAGTTCGTTATATTTCAAAATGTCATGAAGTTCTCTAATGCTGATATCATTTTTACCTGCCATCAAGAATTTGAAGTCTCTATTGGTCATTTCTTTCGCGAAAAGGGATACTTTTTTCTTTAGATCTTGCATTGTAATTCTGCCGTAATTGTGAGTGTCTATGAAGCGGAAAAGCGTTTCGATGTCTTTTTCATGGACATAAATGCCACCTTGCGGATTTCGATGAAGGAAAATTTCTGGTGGGGTTTCTTTCATAGGCTGAGATGCTTCTGGAGCTTTTGGTTGGACTTGAAAATTGGCTGTATCTATTTTTCGACGGCTGTGCTCTTTATGCTGTAAAATTTTGTTTACATCGCGAGAGTTGGTGGTTTCTGGGGAGGCTTCTCGAGGAATTTTAAATTTAGGAGGACTTTTGAAGTCTTCATAGTTTCTTTCGGGGCTTAGAGAAGCATTGTGAGGTGGATTTTCAGGTTGCGCTTTCTTTCGCATATTTAACTATGAAGTTACAAAAATGATAATACAAAAAATGGGCTTATTGTTAGCTAAATTAATTTTATCATAACATTATCTTAAACTTTTTATTGATCTCATAATTTTTATATGTATATATTTAATTGATTTATTCTGAAGTGGCATATGCATTAATTAGTAAAACAATAAGATATTGAAATGTTTATCGTATTTATCCAATATATATTCAATAACATTTCCCTAGTTTTCTTGATTCTTAATATGTTTTTTACATGAATCAAATAGGTTAAAGATTAACTTTAATTTATAATTAGAGGTAATATTTCTCTAAATTATCCTTCTGTTAGTATCTTAAATCGTTTATTTATTAACCTTCTGGATGAATTTTAATGCTTAATAATTTGATACTTTATTTATATTTTATGTGAACAAAATTCAATTAAATGGTTTTCTAAAGTCGCCTCATAGGCTTAGTACGGAGTTTTATTACCATGGAAATTTCAAGACAATGCCAATATCATCAATTAAAGGCAATAACAAGTTGATTTATTTTACAAATTTCCAACAATGAGGAGAGAATGAAATAAATACACTTATAGCATATACAAAGATTAAAATCAATTGCAGTGCAGATTCTTTCACAAGAAATATTTATTTATAAATAATATCAATAGCTATACTTTGATTAAAGTATTTATCTAAAATTAAAATCCAAATAAGCTTCTGATGTTCGGCTTTGGTTCTGTTGTGAATGCCAAGTATAGAATTGTTGGTATGAACCCCCAGTAGATTGCAGTTTTAGCTAAATTCCCTCCGCTTTCAAGCCCTTTTCCAATATTCTTACCTAGAGTCTTCAAGCTTCGAGCCATATTAATATTACAAATCCATTTCTTTATTATTTCAATACAAGTAGTTATGATAATTGTTCATCCACTATCGAGTTATTAACGTAAATTTATTTAAAACAAATATCAAAATCATTTTTTTACTTTGAGATAAACATATTTTATTAAAGTCGCTTGACCAGCTTTACAAAAAATTAGAAGACTAAAAGAGAAGAAATCTTCTGTTGTAAGGTAATTGAAATAGTAATAAAAATATATGGTAGAGCTTTCTTGTATTATATGTAGCATTAATCTGTCTCACTTATCAGAGCTTGATCAAATAAATCACATTAATGATTGCATCGAAGGAAAACTAGAACCAAAAAATTCAGAAAGTGATCAAATTTATGAAACTCAAAACGAACAAAATTATTTAGCTATGGCTAATGAGCCTAATGATTTTTACCTAGAAAATGAACCGATAATTGAAAATCTTCAAAGATTTGAAGCAGAAAACATAGAACCAATTAAAGAAAACAAAGATATTGATATGAAAGGTATGCCAGATTACTCGAAAATGAGTGTTGGCGAAATCAAATCAGAATTAGATAAATATGGAATGAAGAAAACACTTGACATGAAAAGCTCAAGAGAGATTTTAAAGCAGACATGGCTATATCTTAATAGAGGAGTCTTCCCGGAATTTTTAAATAAATATATGAAATAGCATGCTAATATATTAAAAATTAGAAGAAAATTTCTTATAATTTTCTAATTTTTGTTTTTTAAAATTTTGATAATGCCACTTACTACTTTTAAGATTATTTAGATATAATTGATAGCTTTATTCTTTTAACCCCCCTATAAATGTCAGAATTCAATCCAAATGCTAATAGAGAGCTTAGTCGTGTTGATGAAGAAACAGATTGGTCACAAAAACAGTATTATGAAGATGAAATTGATTTTGAAGTTGACAAAACGATGAGAAGGTCAGAAATTGAAAAGGCCTTAAGAGTGATTCATAACGATACGAAAAACAGTATCTTGTTTGAAGCTTTTAATATATATCCACAAGCAAGAACATACAGAGATGAAATAATCATTAGAATTGGTGAAGTTGATGGCAATTTTTGCAGATGGATTTTACAGCTTGCAGAAGAAGATAAGAGGCCTGTTGATATTGATTAATAAAAGCCAAAATTAAAAATAGTTAATATAAAGAATGTTTTATGTAAACCTCTAAAAATTATCAACTCTATTATTGCATATATGAATTGCTAATTAATATTGGTTGTAGGTTTAAATTTAATGCTATGAAAGCATCGCAGCATAAAGAAAAATCTAATTTTTGCCTCTATAATAATGGTTGTTTTGGTTTTTTCTTTTAATATTTATCAGAATTTAACTATTCTATTTTTAGTTTTTAAATCATCCATTTTTCTGATACTATAGTCAATGGATTCTTATCAGCCATCTTCAAATGCATGCATAAAATGTGTTCACTCGCTTGCAGAGCAAGCTGATAATGATCATAATTTTATCGCAGTACCTCATGGGTAAAAGAAATTCAGACAATTTCAAGCTCAAAAAGTATCAAAACTGAGCGATAGACGTGAATTAACGAAATGTAGAGTTATTCAAAGAAATTTGGTTTATTTGATAGGCCTTCCACCTAGTATAGCAGACGAAGAGGTAAAAAATAAATAGACTATGATTGAAGACAAGTATTTTGGACAGTATGGCCACATAAAGAAATGCGCTGTCAACAAAACAAGTCCATATATAAGCCCTTTAGGAATTTCCTATAGTGCTTTTATTACATACAACACTGAAATAGAAGCCACACTCTGCATAAAAGCATGTGATGGCTTCAAAATTGAAGGCAGAAGGCTAAAAGCTACATTTGGGACCTCTAAATACTGCAATTCCTATATAAAAGGGCAGAAGTGCCTTAATGCAGATTGTTTATATCTTCACGAATTAGGGAGTCAAATTGATACTTTTACAAAAGAAGATATTCAAAGAAATAAACATATACAGCCCCACAATTCAATTTTTCCACTTTTGAATGTTGTGGTATCAAAGACAGATAGTAACCATGTGCTTCCAGTAGCTTTATTATTACAGAGAAAAAGAGTATTCAGCGAGGATATTCATAGCATAAAAGCAGAGAAGCCAAGGCTTTATAGCTTTGACGCTTCAAGTAAAAGGCAGTTTAGCAGATTTGGATTTGATGAAGAAAGCATGGAAGAACCTGCAGAAGCTCCTAAGTTTTTAAAAGAAATTTTGGCAAAGAACTCTCCTGCGAAAGATATAGCACATATACATGTCGGCGATATCCCTGAGTTGATGAGTCATAGTTGGGCTAAGGATTTGATTGATATTAAAATACCTGAGATTTATGCAAGCAGTCTGCAAGATGAAGACAGAGTGATTGCGTCTCCGCGATCTGCGTGATAATGATAGCGAGGCTGAAGACAGATAGTTTTAATGCAGAATAATTTGTATTTTTTCTTTAATTATTGCATTTTTTTTTATTTTAATTTTTCTTTAAACTATCATGCTTTTAATTACTATTTCTATAAAGATATTAACTATAAGCTATGTATACAATATAAATTTTCAAATCCAAATTATGGTGACATATTCTCAATAGTATTTTAATTGCAGCGAGTTTGGCATATATATAATCTTTTTTAATGGAAAGAACAATACAAAAATGTTTCTATCACGATTTGAAGCCTGGAAAAGTGGTATTTAAGCCGGAGCATATAAAATCACAAGATATTTTGATTTCGAAATATAAAAGAACTAAAATTAAACTCAGAAAGAAAAATATGACAAAGATAGAAAATAAATTCAGAAATTTCTTAATGCTGAAATCAATAAAAGAAAAGGATAATCAATGCCTACAAAACAATGGAAAATTAATATTTGCTTATGGGAATAGTATTATAAGTATAAACCTTGAGTCGATGGAAACTACTAAAAAAAATTTTTTTGGAGATAGTCAAATATCTTTATGCGCAATGCCTAATCAAATATATTTTTGTATTAATTTTGAGAAGAGTTTAGCATTTATCATTGACCAAGATTTGTCGCTCTCTCAAATAAAAAATATTAAGCCCAGAGAATTTGGTACAATTGTGTATCTTGATGGATTAATTTACAGTTTTAGCAAATCCGGAGCAATAGATATATATGATTTAAAAAAAAATAATTGACTAAAAGCAGCAAATATTATACAGAGTAGTAATTATAATATGAATTTTTGTGTAATTTTTGAGGGAAAAGTAATTATTGCCCAAAGTGGATGTGAAAGTATAAGGGCTTTTGATCCTTTTAGTAACAGTCTTTCAAACATATTAAGGATGGGGCTAGGGTATGGAATTGTTCTTTTTGTTGCAGGAAATAAATTGTATTGCATCCAATCTGCAAAGTGTGTGTATGAGAGCTTATCAAAAAGCTACTTAGAATGATACTGCATAGGCCAAAATAGCATTCCAATTCAAATTTATAGGCAACAATATTCTTTATATAATGGCTCAATATATTTTGTAGGAAGTCCATATTGCTTATTTTTGTATAAATTCAATTTGAAAAATCGAAAAATAGCTTACATTAATAGACTGTTTTAATAGCAAGGAGTTTAGATCTAAATAATTTTTTTTCTATAAAAATGCCAAGCAATAAATTAATTGATTCGATTTTTGAAATTTATTTTATTAAGAGACAATGTGTAGAGCTATGACAACAGATTTTTGAAAGTTTCTACATATCAAGCCTGGAACAAGTGTTTTTAGAGTAAAACATACTATATCAAAAGATATATTGATAACAAAATATAAAAAAATCCCAAAAAGTAAGAAAAGAGAAAAATGCATGCAAAAAGGCACTAAATTTATTATATGTATAAAAATTTGCTTTCAAGGTTTTAAGAGACTTAAAAAATATGTAATTTCTCATAAGATGCTGAACAAACAAAATTAAAATTGAAAGCAAGATACGAAATAAACAATATTAAGCCAATACTATTCTGCAAAAGAAAATAAGTTGATAAAAGGCATCAAAGTCAAAGCATATTATATCAAATATATTTGGATTACAGATATTAAAAAATTGCCAAAATAAAAAACCCTCAAATATTCTATAGACTTGAACTAGAATTTGCCTCCAAAACTTAATTTTGTATCATAAAAGCAAAAGAAATTGTAGTTTTGCATATAATTGAACAATATTCTCGCTGGAAATTAAATTTTAAACAAAATGATCAATAGGCTGCACCGAGATAATGATATTGAAAATTATAAAAGAATAAATAGCAAATGTTTTCAGACTAACGAAAAATTGAAATTTCATTATTATAAAATTTATGGCATTATTTAAGGGCTCAGTATATTTAATTTGCAATGCAATATAGCCTTTCCCCGTTTTGGTTTAATTTTAAATCACGAAAATTTCTTTCATTGATAAATTGTCAGTTAAAATAAATAAATCATAAAATATTAATATCATTTGAACTTATAGAAGCCGCCTTTTCTTTTTTTGTATCTTTAATTTAGATCAATCTCTCTATTATCATTTATTACTTAAAATTTTAGAAACTTTAATAGGCTCTTCCTTTATTCTTATTTATTTAATGGAGCTTGAACTTTCAGCAGTTATTGGATTTTCAGGAAATGTAATTCAAGGACTTATACTTCACCCAGACAACGAGCATATTATCTATCCTTTGGGTTCTACAATTGTCGTCCGTCACATTGTTTCTAGAGTTCAAACTTTCCTACGCGGGCATGACCAGCGAGTATCATGTATAACAATTTCCAGATCTGGCAACCTCATCGCAAGTGGCCAGCAAACTCATATGGGCTTTCAAGCACAAGCTATAATCTGGGATTTCAACACTAAGCAGCCCCTTCAAACAATCAAGCTCCACAAAGTGTTAGTCCAGTCACTCCACTTTTCCCCAAACGAACTTTATTTAGCTTCTTTAGGAGGCCAAGATGATAATATGCTCGTCATATGAGATGTGGCCACTGGAAAAGGCTTATGTGGAAGCACTATTGGCCATGAGCCAGGGTTTGAAGTAAAGTTTTATAATAGTTCAGATTCAAAACTTATTACAGTGCAAAACTTAATTGTGAAAATCTGGGATGCAGACTATGTCAGCAAAAAATTGAATTTCCAAGCAGTAAATTTAGGAAATATAAAAAGACAGATACTTAATGTAGTTATTCATCCTAGCGACAGATTTGCATATGTTGGTACCCGTACAGGAGATATTTTAGAGCTTAACTTAGAAACTGCTTTATATAGAAGAGCCGGACCAGCTCGAAAACTGTTTTCTCAAGGGGTTCAGTGTATGGCACTTTTGCCTAATGGCGATTTATTAGTAGGTGCTGGAGATGGAACACTAGCTAAGCTAGGAAGCCAAAATTTGCAAGTAAAAGTGCAAGCTGAAGTATTAGGTGGCCCAACTTCTATAAGTCTAACTTCAGATGCCACCCATATGTTCCTTGGGACTTCTCAGTCAAATATTTATTTCGTTGACTCTGACGAACTTAAAGCAGAACTTAGAAACACCTGCCATTATGAAAGAATAAACGATATAGCTTTCCCTTTAAACTATTCAGAAGTCTTTGCAACTTGCTCAATCAATGATATTCGTGTATGGAATGCTAGAAACCGCCAAGAACTTCTCAGAATTCAAGTCCAAAATTTAGAATGCAACTGCATTGGATTCACTCCTGACGGAAAAAGTATCATAAGTGGGTGGAATGATGGAAAAATCAGAGCCTTTTTGCCTCAGTCTGGAAAATTGTTGTATGCTATTAATGATGCGCATAGGCATGGAGTCACTGCTATTATATCAGCAAATAACTCAACCAGAGTGTTATCAGGAGGAATTGAAGGAGAAGTCAGGATTTGGAAAATTGGAAAGCAAACTCAAACAATGGAATCTTCAATGAAAGAGCACAGAGGAAGAGTCTGGGCAATACAAATAAACAGGAATAACGATCTTGCTGTAACTGCCAGTTCTGATGGATCTTGCATTGTGTGGGACTTAAGGTCATTTACTCGAGTAATTTGTTTATTTGAAAGCACAATGTTTAAACAAGTCCTTTATAATGCTGACGAAAGTCAATTATTGACTACAGGATCTGACAGAAAAATAACTTATTGGGATACATTTGATGGACAATCTATAAGAATGTTGGATGGTTCTGAAGAAGGCGAAGTTAATGCTTTAGCTATAACAAGAGAAGGAGATTATTTTGTATCTGGAGGTGAAGACCAAAGAGTCAAGTTTTGGAGCTACGATGAAGGAGTTATTTTATATGAAGGAATAGGGCACTCTGGAAGCATTAATAAAATAGCATTCAGTCCAGATCAAAGAAACATTGTTACTGTTGGTGCTGAAGGAGCTATATTCATGTGGAACGTTCCAGAAACTCCTCAGCAATAATTTTAATTTCATATTAAATAAATGCGAATTCTGAGTTCACACATATTTAAGATAAACCTATTAGAGTTTAACTAGATAACTTAAGCTTATCTAAGCTTCTCCTGGAAAGTTTGGGCAGTCAAGATTCCATGAGGATTTCCACCAAGAACCACAAGAGTTGGCTTGCTCTTAAATATAGTTGCAGCTGCCTTCTTAACTTGATCAGTAGTGACGTCGTCAATTTCTTTTTCGAAATTTTCATAGCCCGCAAGTTTTCCTGTTTGAGAGAAGTCTCTAGTCAATTTCTTCATCCTGAAATCAGGGTCTTGGTATTTATTAAAGGTGATTCTCTTAAGCCTGTTCTTAGCTCTAGAAACTTCTTCATCAGTCACATTTTGTAAGTCTTGGATCTCTTTGATGAGGACTTCGCTTAGTTCTGCAGCCTTTTCATTAGGAGCAGCTACATTAATTCTGAAATTTCCTGAATCTTCAAAAGTGGTGTGGTGAGGTCTAACATAGCAAAGCCATGGATTTTTCTGATGGAAATTGGTGTATGCTCTGTTGAAAAGTCCTGTTTTGCTTTCTCCTATGACGTATTTAAGGACATAAGCAGCGTTGTGCTCAATTTGGGATCTGGAAAATCCTTTAAATGACAAACTCACATGAGTCAAAGGTGAATCACAAATTTCTCTGAATTCGCCACCCAAGTAGACAGTTGGAGCTCTTTTTGGAGCTTTAATTGGGTCAATAAAGCGATAATAATCAGCAACAGTGTTAACAAACTCTTCATGCTTGTTAATTCCAGCTCCCCAGACTACAATTCTGTCAGGAGTAATGACTGCCTTTCTCCAATTATTCAGCATATAAAATCCTATACTCTGGAAATGTGCTTGGTGTCCCATAAGTGGATTTCCGAAGCCTTTGTATCCATAAGCAGTGCTGAGCCAGACATTTTCGATTTTCTTTGGCAATGTCAAGTTGTATTCGTCAAGTCTGAACTTCTCGTCAGTTCTCCATTGAGCTGCTTCTTCATCGATGACGGTCTTTTCATCAAGAACACAGTCAGCAAGCATTTGGTTCATATCGTAGAAGTCGTGGGCTAAGCAGTGGCCTGTATAATTCATAAATTCTTGGTTGAAGTCCATTGCGAAGGCCCCGCCAGAACTTTGAATCATACAATAGTTGATTTGCTCATTGGTTCGAGTATTGGTCTTTAAGAAAGTTTGTCTGAGAGCGTTCACAACGCCTGAGGTTTCTTCAGTCTCATCACGGGTGCCTGCATTGATGGTCACTCCGAATCTGACGTTTGATGGGAAATTGGTGCTTTCGGTGACGACACGAACACCATTAGGGAGAGTGGTCGATTGTACCTTTGAAATCTCGTCAGTTCTTGTTATTGGTTGATGGTCAGGGATTTCGCGGCCTGGTGGATAACCTCCAATAATAACTCCTGTGGTTGAAGGGGACAATAGCCCAAAGAAATTGCTGAGCATTCCAAACCTTCTGCTAATTGTGGTCAACATATTGTTTATTAATAGTCAATGAACTATATATCTTTGATAGGCTGGATAAGAGATGAAGGAAAGTGAGGATTAATCATGTGTATTATATTGAAAAATAAAGATAAATAAAGTTTAAATATACAGATTTAATTATTTTATTAGCCGAATTTGTCAAGGAATGCTTTGGAGAGATGATGAATTATGATTGAGATTATATTGCAGTTAGAATATTTCATTTTACAAATATCGTTGAAATGCTGAGTGATTCAAACTTGATGAATTTGAAATTAAAATGATAGAAAGATGCTCCTCGTATTTATAGTTTAATAATGCAGTGCTATCAGAGTTACAATATATTAATATTGAGTACTTTTTTTCTAGTAGGAATTGGGAACTTCTTTGCTTATGCCAAGCTAACATTGCAATTCATGAAATATTAGAGTATTACTTTCAATGAAATTAATAATGAAATCTAAAGCGATTACAAGTATATTGAAGCAACTTAATAATATTAAATGTATAATAGCATTATATCAACTTTTAGATTACTCTTATTGATTAAAAAAATTAATAACTTATAATATAAAAGATATTCTTCCAATAGATTTGAAATGCACTCCTAATCAAATCATTTGTATCATAAGAGTAAAATTAAGGAAAAAAATTACATATATAGCTTATTATACCTTTATTTCATTTAAATAATAATTTCAGAATTTGTAAATTAAAAAACTAATTATTTTTTTACAATTAGAATAAACACGGCGAGCAATAGTTAAGAAGTTCCCTACTCGGCAAAAATCGATTCAACAATGACAGCTTAATATTGTGCATTTTCATAGAAAGCAGCACATCCATGTCCCCAAAAAGTGTTGTATGTTCTTGAAACTTTAAAGTCAAAGACGTAGCAGTCTTATTAACTCTAATTGACATAGAATTTTTATGTGAATCAGCCGTCGACACCACAATAAATGGGAACTGTATTGCAGGCGGTGTTTTTGGGTTATTTGTATTTCTATAAATAAGGTTTTGTATCGCCAGATACTTGTTGAGTATTTCTTTAAACTCATTTCTTTTTGCTTCAACTTCTTTTCTCCTTTTCTCCAATTCATTTCTTTTTTCATCAATTTCAAGTGCACTCCATTCTTCTTTTCAGTTTACTGTACTGCCATTTCTTTCTAGAACTCCTGCAGCTATTAATACGTTGATTGCGTCATAGACGCGTCTCCTGACATTTTTTTCTTCTTTAATTCTATCAGCCCCTTCAGACGTAATTAATTCGTCAATAAGTTTAAGGGCAACTTCTTTGAAAGAAGTAGGCTGCTGTTTGCAAACTAATTGTTTTACGAGGGTTGTAAGGTATTTTAGACCTTTTGTGGACCTCGGGGTGCCCATATCTGAGTCACATTCTGAAAAAGGGGTCGAATTATAAGATAGTGGTGTAAAAAGCCAGGTGGCCTGGGTGCTTGGACTTTGGTGGGCTCTCCTCGGTTTTGGTGTAGAAAATTGCACTGCCTTAGGCAAGACACTAAAACAGTCCCACATGCTTGCATGAGGTGGCTCCGATGCCACTTCTAAGCCGATTTCAGCTCCCGCGGCAATTTCATCAATTCCCTGCTCATAAAAAGTCTTCATCATTTCGTGCCTTAATTCAGTATCAGGGTCTGCTTGTTTTGCTGGCGTATTCGCCAAAAAGCTATCAATATTAGGTTGATGGAGAGGAACCCCATACTCTTGTGATATCAGGCATAATGCCTGCTGAGATGTAGGAGAACTGACAAATTGATTGGTTTGCAGACTGTAGCCCAATTGCAAATAAACCTGCATAAGTGTGACATCCTGTGAGATCAGGCTAGAACCGTTCAAAAGAACCTGCTCTGTTTTCGAGCTATGGTTTAGCTCATATATTAATCTTTCGATGTGAAGAGGAATATTTCGCTCCATTTCCCGCGTTTTTAATTTAAATTCGTGATAGAAAATGGTAATCAAGCTGAATCCTAAAAGATTTTTTTAAAACAGAAAAAACTAGAATTTTGAAGGCAAATTAAATTTAGGTGAGGCTATTAGTCATCTGCTTCGTCAACAACTAAAATCTTCATAATGTTCGCTCTGTTAACGTCAGCTTCTGATTTACCGTGAATAGCGATAACAGTGTCTCCTGACTTGACGAGGTTTCTGGATTTGGCGACTTCAATGGCATATCTTAATAAATTGTCTGTGCCTTCATATGATGGGACTTTGAGGGTAAGGCCACCCCTGACAATAGTCATTTGATTGATGGTTGCTTGGCTCATACTTACACAAAGAATAGGCATTGGAGGGTTGAATTTGGCGATTTGAAGAGGGGTCGAACCGGTGTCTGTAACTGCAATAATTAAATGTACATTGAGGTCAAGAGCAGTTCTGACAGCTGCACAACAGACGGCTTCAGTTGTACTGAGACTCCATGGGATTGATTCTCTGATTTTATAGAATTCTTGGGAGTAATCGATGCATCTTTCAGCTTCTACACAGATTTTGGCCATAATTTCAATAGCATTGAGGTTAAATTGGCCATTTGCAGTTTCTCCTGAAAGCATAACTGCGTCAGTTCCATCCAATACAGCATTTCCTACATCACTAGCTTCTGCACGAGTAGGTCTTGGGTTGTTGATCATTGATTCCAACATTTGAGTAGCTGTGATCACCGATTTCCCATAAATTTTGCATTTCTGAATCATCATTTTCTGAGCTAAAAACACTTTTTCAGCAGGGATTTCCATTCCTAAGTCACCTCTTGCGACCATAATCCCATCAGTTGCTTTCAAAATTTCTTCAAAGTTTTCTAGCCCTTCATGGTTCTCAATTTTGCTGATGATTTTTATATGGGCACCTCTAGGTCCTAAAATATCTCTGATAGTCTCTACATCAGAAGGTTTTCTCACAAAGCTTGCCGCAATGAAGTCTACGTTATATTTCAGTGCGAAATTTTCTAAATCGTCTTCATCTTTTTCAGTAATAGTTGGCAAATTTACAATACACCCAGGCAAGCACATATTTTTCTTTTCTCCTACTTTGGCGTTATTTTTGACCAAAACCTTGATCCAAGTATCTCCGATTTCAGTGACTTCAGTCACAATAGAGCCATCAGCAATAAGCACAGTGCCTCCAATTTTGACAGAAGTTGGCAAATCTGGGTAGCTGCAAGCTATAATTTCGTGATTGCCTTGAAATGAGTAATCAGTTGTAATTGTCAATTCTTGGCCAGCGTTTAATTGGATGGTTCCGTGCCCTTCAAGCTCTCCTGTTCTGATTTCTGGGCCTTTAGTATCAAGCATGATAGCGCAGACCTTTTCAGGACGCTGTTTGCAGGCTTCACGGATTCTTCTAACAGTTTCTGCGTGGCCTTTGTGATCGCCATGGGAAAAGTTGAGTCTTGCGATATTCATACCAAGATCCAACATCTTAACTAGGTTATCAATTTCCCAACAGGCAGGGCCCATGGTGCAGACTATTTTAGTCTTTCTGGAAGATGGGTCTGAAGTTCCCATTACGTCAGCTACACTTAAAAGACCTCTAGATCGATGGTCTGTCTCCATTTATACAAATTAGTATTGGAAGCAGTTAAATAAAACATTATTTTGAAATTATAGACGGGATAAAGCAATACTGGCTTTGGCTTTCTCTACAATTTTAAGGCCTTTTTCGAGCTTGTTGTTATGAAGTTTTAGAGCTTCATTGATTTCTTGCATATTCTGAAAAATATTTTTTTGGCTGGAATTTTTGGTTTTTAGCTTCTGTTTTTGTTTTTCGCTATAAATGAGATCAGTGAGAGAATCTTCTGTGTTTATTTCTTTTATGTCCATACTGTGCAAGTCTTTCCATGTGATTTTGGTGGTTTCTAAATTAATTAAGGGTGGAGCCTTTATCACTTTTGTGCTTTGAACTGGTTTTAATATTTTTTGAACTTCTGTTTTAGGTGAGCTAGCCTCAATTTCATTTGTTTTGATGAGAATTATTTTTTTATTTTCAGTTGGAATCTCTTCTAGTGACCTTCGTGAAGATGACGTTTCTTTTGCTTCTATTGAAATTATTGGTTTTAATATTTCTGATTTCGGAGTTTTACTAATGGCTTTTGATTTTGATCTTCTTTTGTCTTTCTTTTTATCAGTTATTTTTGGCCTTGGCTTAATAATTATTCCTTTTTTTTTTAGCTCATCAGTATTATTGACTCCTAGATATTCATAAAGTAATTTTCTTTTAACTGAAAGCGATTGGTTTGCAAAATTCGTTTGATAAGTTTCATCATATTTTTTATTATAAAAAATCGCAGCCAGCTTATCTAAAGCATCCTAATATAACCCTTACAAAAAAATGGGATTCTTTCATAATCCTACTACTTACTGAAACTCTTTTGAAAACAATTTTTACTTCATCTTTTGAGATAAAGCGGCATTGCTGTGATGGGATGCCAATTAGATTGAAATCTATACAAAATTGTATGAATCTGGGTAGGGTCAAGACTGACTGGTTATCTTTGATTTCTTCAAAAGTTGAAGATTTTCCAAGCATTTTGACTTGAGAATAAAATTGGAAGATTCCTTTTAAATTCTCTTTTTGCTTGCCTAGAACCTCCTTTTCTGCAATTTTTTCTTTATTTGATTTATAATCTTTCAATTCTTTCTGTAAATTTGAAATTAAAATTTCAATTGGTTTGGTATCTTGGTCGTTAATTGCCATCAATCGGCATACTTCAGTATATTCTTTAATAGTTTTGTTTATTTTTAAGATATTATCATCTTGCACAGGCTCCACGCTTGTTTCTGCTCAAGTTTCAATAATATCTAAAACTTCATCTAGGCTTATTTTAGGGAAAACCAAAGAAGGATCAATTCCTAATTTTGCGAGCTCTTCAATTGCTTCTGGCCTAAGCTCAAGAAGTTCATTTTCATCGCATTTCTTAGGTGGATATTGCTTATCCATATATCTAAAAATCTTTTTTATTTCTTTTTCGCCGACATCGACTTTGATTATCTCAAAAATATTCTGCACAATTTCTTTGCATACCCTTATGTCCATCAACCCTTGCAACTGATTGAAATTTGTATTAAAAATCTCCTCAATTTCCTTTTTATGCTCTTCTAATTTTTTACTTATTCATGTATTTTTGCTTTCCCTTTTTGGCAGTGCAGGTTCATTTTGATTAGTTTGAGGAGCATCTTCATTAATAAAGCTGTCTTCTTTGGTAGACTCTTGGATTGAAAATTTCTCTGTAGGCTGATGACGTGTATCTTCTATAAGCTGAGCTATTCCTCCTTCATAACCTGTGATGTCGTAAGCTTTTTCTAATATATAATTTCCTAATCTCCTTTTGAAAGACTCAAAGCGAATATTATTGGGATCAATTATATCATCAGGGTCATTTTTATTTGTTTTCTTTTGAAAATACGTATGTGCTTGAGTAAAATCATAAGTAAATGCTATGGACAGTTCTTTTAATGCTTTCTTGACTTTTTCTAATGTGATTGGTTTTTCGATTTGGTCATAAACTCGCTCAATTTCTGATCCTTGCTCGATTTCTTCATATACATATTTAAGAAAATCTATATCTGGTACTCTTAATAGAGCTTACAATGTTGATTCAAAGGTTTCCTCGATCATTTGTAACTTATCTCTTTTTATATTTTAATATTAAATATTTTTAAATCTATTGGAATTTATATTACTTTCCTTTTAGAAGAATTTCAGCTGAGCACTTGATATCATATTTTGATTGAGCAAGAGCTGACATACATTTACGTGAATTGGTAAAACCTAATAATTTAAGATCAGCTATCATTTTTTTGAGTTGTTTACCAGTAGGTCTTTTGAACAAAGCTCCTGAGTAATCGACATCGATTGGAAGATATCTAGTTTTTCTTATTTCCATCTGGGGCTGGATTATAGGCTTTTTTAATGGTTCGATAACTAGACATGAGCTAATTCTTGGTTTTGCTTTATTTACTCTGGATTTAATTTTAATAAGAGGATGGCTATGATCAATATTGTCTTCGCACGCTTGACAAAGAAAGTAGTTGCATACTTGACAATGATATATCGCTCCTATAATTGGATTAGCTTTACAAATTTTGCATTCAACTCCAGCTTGAATTTTTGACTCATAGATGCTTTTCTCTAAGTATAATTCAGCTTTTACAATATTCCTGATACTATCCAACAAAGCATTAGAAATGGTTAAAACAGGCTCAGCCTCTTTAGTCTGGACACTTTGATCGCTATAACTCCCTCTTCCATTTAATTCATATTTATCTTGTTCCAAAACAGAGCTATCAGAAATTTCTGATCCAAGTATAACAAGGTTATCAGCTTGCAGAAGAGAGCACTGAAGCATATCAAAACTTTCCAGTCTTCTTTCTTCCTCACTTTCACTAGTCTGAGTAAAGAACTCTACATCTTCATGTGTATAGCTCAAGTCATCAGAATTTGTTAGTGGTATATTCTCAAGAACAGACTGTTTATTTTCTTCCATAAACTCATCTATGTCAGTGAACAATTTCTGAATCTCAGACTCATTTGAAACCATCTTTATAATAACCTAATATATTTTTTAAATCGATTACTGACCATTTCAAGCAATTTTTTTTAATAAATGGCATCATTTAATTATTGATCAATTGACTTCCTTTTAAAAGTTTTCATTGTCCTCAAGCTCCGATGAAGACTCTTTTCTTCTTCTAACTGTTCTGTATCAAGACTAACTCTATTAATATCCTGATCAAATGGTAAGTCTTTTTTAATCTTCAATAAATCTTTAAATGATCTTCCTGCATAGTCGATATTTTCTAAGCTTTCTTCTGTAATTTCATAATCTGTCGCTTCTCTTTCGAGCATGTTTTCTTTAATTAAGTTCATCATCCTGTCTTGGATATCATTCTCTAGCACGTGAGATTTTTTCTTATTTTTTGCAACATCTAAAATTCGCTCAAGTTCATCTTTTGGCTCATATTTTGTCCTTGCGTTAGGATCTCTTGGACATTCATGTGCAAAATGGCCAAGTGTTCTGCAGCTCTATGTAAAAATTACTGTGCATCTATTAGAAAGTCTGGAGATTTCATTTGCAATTTCAATTTCGTCATCATCTTTTGAGACATGTTTAGAAGAAACGCAACCTGGAGCATCTTTACCTGCTCTGCCGCAGCATCAATATAGATCTCCACTGAACTTGCTTTTGTGAGTTTTGCAAGATCAATTAAAATTTTCAGACTCAATATAAAGTTTCTGGCAATTTTTGCAAAGTTTTTCTTCAAGCTCTGATTGGAATTTGAATTGTTTGAGCCTCTGCCTCATACGGTTATATTCGTTTGAGATGTCTGCAAATTTCTTTTCGAGAGTTGAAAAATCTTGCTTTGTGGCTGCATTTTCTTGCTGGGTTTTTGTGAGTTCTTGTTCAAGATAGGATACTCTATCTTTGAATGATTTGTATATTTTGTCTCGCTGACCTTGAAGCTCACTTTTCAACTCAACCAGTTCCACAGAGTCCTTAAAAAGTTCGTCTCGGTTTGTTGTTACATCTTTAAGTTCATTATATAAGCTAATATATTCATTTGCTATTTCTTTGCTTCATGCACTGAAAATTGCATACTCCTCTGTTAATTTTTCCTCAGTGCTTTGAGCTTTAGTGAGAAACTCAAAGGACTCAAAAAGTCCTTTCAATCTTTCACCCATAATCTCACTTTGCATTACTAGCAAAGAGTTGCCATGATGCAATTGTAACGCAATATTTTTCAATTTATCATTCACAGCCATTTCGTCATGAAGTTGCCTTCCAAGCTCAATGGCTTTTGTGTCAAGCTCGGTG
Organism: Blepharisma japonicum; assembly: GCA_949751835.1. Classification (NCBI taxonomy): domain Eukaryota; phylum Ciliophora; class Heterotrichea; order Heterotrichida; family Blepharismidae; genus Blepharisma; species Blepharisma japonicum. Next base: position 280,609 of record CATKHK010000016.1, read on the forward strand.
TTTTGTTTTTGATATTGCTGCGTCTGCTCTTTAAGAAGATTATGACACTGTTCCGTTTCTTGCAGTTGCTTAGTGATTTCTATAAGTTCCAAATTTAGAGCTGCATAATTCGCTTCACTTCTAAATAGTGCTTCTTTTACATGCCCAAACTCATTTTTAATCAATTCTTTCTCTTGTTCAGCTCTTTTGACACATTGTATTTGGTGGTCAAGTTCTTCTCTCAATGACTTAATTTCTTGATTCAGCTTGTCGCTCAGCTTTAATTCTGCATAAACAGGCCCATCAAAAGCAGAATTTTGCCTTGACCTTTCAGTTCTTGGGATTCCAAAGGTTTTCGATCTTGCAGAATCTTTAGTATTTCTTGCATCAATTTCGAACATTGGCAGTATATATTTTTTTACTACTTCAGCAGCTATATCAGTAGACACTTGCAAGTTTACGCTTTTAGAATTTCTATGTGAAATCCGAGCAGTTGCTGAAAGGCCTTGCAGATCGGTTCGAGTTGTACGTCCTCGACTAACCGTTGTATCTCGCAATGTTGATTCTGAATTTTGTTGGTGGAGAAGGGGAGTTAGTCTAAGAGTCTTTGGGGTATTATTTGAAATATTTGAAAGGGATAAAGAGGAAAGCAAGTCTTTTCTGTTTCCTACGATCATATTTTAATTCTTGTAATTAGCATAATAATAATGACTGAAGAATTAGAAAACTTTGTGAAATCTTACTCACCTAAAGCACTTTCTAAGAGTTTTCCGACAGAAACCGAGCTATGAGTAGCTATATTTCAAGAAATCATTGAAGGGCCTAATTTTTCAAGTTCAATATTCCACAGGGTAAAAAAACGAATGGAGCTGATTAGTCCCGTTGCCTGAATTCAAGCAATTACGAATGTCCTTAATTCTTTTAACCCAACAACTCATGAGCTTGCTTTGCTTAATCTTACCCATGTAAGTATTGCAGAAATCCAAGACGGCTGCTGCTTTACGCTTTATCATCTATATGAGCTCCGAGCCAACTTATTCATGCACCTTAATTCTTTAATAACTCTCCCAACAACCCAAGCCACAAAACTTGCATTACAGTTTATCAAATTTATTGACTTATGGTGCACAAATTTGCATGTTGATGAGCTTGATCTCGCTGAAGTTTTATTAAGGATCGTTCGGTTTACTTCAAAACTCGGCCTGGGCGAAGAAGATTTAAGAGTAAAATTGCTATGTGAAAAACTATCAGCACCGATGGTGACTCTTTGCAAGCAATATCAATGCTTCCAATATGCCAGCTCTAATTTACTTGCCCATGCCTTACCATTTGGGTATGTTGCTTGTGGATCTGATAGAGACGTACCAAGTATTGCGTGCTTATTACTTAAAGATTTAATGAAATCCCCTGAAGAAGGAGAAGTTGAAGAATCAGGAATTAGAGATAAGTTCTATTTTCTGCATTCGAAATTTGATTTTAATTATAGAGCACCACCTCAGTCTGTTTATTCAATTTCAAAAGAAACTGATACACCTTCAGAAAAGGTGCAGATTTTAATACAGCATTATAGCGAAGTGCTGCCAAATTTATCAAATTCTAATTGGGACACACTTTTTATTAGAAGGCAAGTGCTTTCTGATACTTATACATTGAAAATTGTTTCGCTAATTGTAGGGGGAGGGAATAAACTTGCTTTACAGATGATTGATTTGCTGTTAAGCATTTTGGCAAACTTGATTGGAATGTATAATCAATCAAGGCAAGACTTGCCAAATACAATGCTGTTACTTAAACTCTTAGCTGAGCTTGGCTGGGTTCCATCCCTTGCAGGATCAATTTCTAACTATTTACACTTAATCCCTAATTCTAGCATAAAAGAGTTCCTTTTAATTATCTGGAATTACTTAAGAGAACACCAACCTACAAATCCAGGAAAAAGCAACACTGAGCCATATATACGCTCCTTAAAAATGCTTATCCATAAAAACATCGAAAAATTAGGGAGTTTATATTTAGAGCTCCAGCATTCGACATAAATTTCTTTAATCAATATAATATTTTCAATAATCTTTTTCACTTTAGAATTAAGCTAAAGAAATGGCTTATAATTTTACGACAAATTAATGAAACGCGAATGGATTTTTCTTTCAATTTTGATCGTAGCATTCGCCTGCGATCAGGCATGTCAAAGTAAATGCACAAAACAAAACAAAGGCAAAAGCTGCTATGACTCGTGCCAGTGCGAGTCTCCGCTGCCTCCACCCTTAGAAGAGTTTGTTGCCAAAGGCAACCAATATTCTCTACCTAAAATTAAGCAAGACGAAAAGTTATGGGCCGAACGCGAGCTTGGTTGTGATGTCACCTCGCTTGAAATTTGTCTCCAACTTGCACAAAAAGGAGAAGACAAATATCAATGTGCAATATATTCGGGCTGTGAAGACCTCCTTGTTGAGCAAAAGAAAGGACAAATTATAGAGGTCACTACAACTAGTGCGGAATGCACTAAAAGTTGTAACTTGCTATGCATTGGGATCGATAGTGGCGAATTATGCAAAAATAATTGCCAACAGCACTTTTGTACAGAAAAAGAAGACACAAATGAGGATAATGAGTTTGGCTGAAGTATAACAATTCAACTCATACTCATTTTTGCTTTGGGAGTTACACTATTGCTGACAATCAAAAAGCAAATTATCCGCAGAGCTGCAAAAAGGCGGTGGAATGAACCGTTGCTTGTCAGCTACGAACAAAATCATTTTTCAATTTAAACTTAATAGAATCTATTGATTTTGCTGATAAATCATGTCTAATGCGTGCTTGTGGCCTTCTGCAACTCCTTCGCCGATTTGATTTGGAGCTATTCCTAATAATTGCTGGCTTGAAATATGAGCATTTTCATTTGTATAGTGAATTCCAGGTATTGTAAAATTTATCCCTCTATTTATATTTTCATAATCCTCTTTAGATATTCATACTGCATAATCTACCTCAGACCGTTGTAGAGACAAAGAAATTTCATTTGATGAAAAATTTAAATTCATCGTGAAAAATACAATCAAATGCTGAGCTTTTGGAGGTCCAATACAAGGGAATGAACTTTCATATATGAATAAAGGAGTTGCAGTTACTGTTGTACTCCGATATTTAAAATGGCCTTCAGATATTTCAAACTCAATTCCTGTTTCTTCAGCAGCTTCTCTAATAGCACAGTATTCAAGACTTTCTCCCAACTCCATACGTCCACCAGGAAAAACCCAATTTTTTGGAAAAAGGCTTAAGCTTTCAGTTCTCCTGGTGATAAGAACTTTTGAATCAGAGCTCATGATTATGGCACAGCATGCTAGTTTAATTTTTCTATTAAGCTGGAAAATTGAGTTGAACTCTCTGAAATAGGCTCTCGCAGGACATGTAAGGCTATGGAGTAAAGGCAACCTGTAAAAAGCGTCTTCCTCTTGCTGAAAATCTGATGATAGATGGCATCTTGCATTTGCTATTGAATGCTTAAGCCCAATTAAAGCTGTTCTATTAATTTCTGGATATCCTAGTAGATCTAATAAGCACTGCCCAGTCAATATGTCTTGATTTTCATAGGATAAGTAGACATAAGGATCAGAGTTATGATTCATTTATATAATATACATTATTAAAAGAAATCTAATTATGAATATTATGAATTTTAATTTTATTCAATAAATGGAAAAGTGTCAAATACTTCAGCAGTGCTCCATCCCTTTTCAGTTGCCATTTTGAAGTAGATGTCTCTTATGTTTGTGAACATCTTAATAGCTGGATCATCTTCACTCCTAGGTGTAACCATTGAAAGCCCAATGTCCATATCTTTAACTAATGCGTTGGCTTTAAAGCTGTAATCAATTGTTCTGTTATGGGTTACATATTCGTGCACCCTCAGCATTGAATTTGAACCTCCTGAAGAAGTCATCATTGCTTTTAAGGCTACATCAGGATCAATTCCTTCCTTTTCCAAAGTCTGAGCAACTTTCATTGCTAGTAAAATATTGCAGCCATATAATAAATTGTTTAAACCTTTTACAGCATGTGCAGATCCTACGTCACCTATGTGAGCTATATTTTTACCCATTTTTTGCAGGATTGGCAATATTCTTTCGTAATCTGGTTTTGGTCCTCCTACCATAATGGTTAATGTAGCATTTGTGGCACCTTTACGTCCTCCGCTTATTGGGACGTCTAAGAACTGCACTGATCTCTGTTGCAATAGTTCAGCTATTTGTCTTGATTGATGAGGTACACCAGAAGTGTTATCTAACCATAAGAGTCCTTGTTTCAATTGACTTTGGCTAGCTATCAAATGATCAGCAAAGATTTTAACTTCATTTGAAGTCGGCAGGCAAGATAAAATGACATCAATATGTGAAATGTCATGGGCAAAAGGATTTGGCCCTGCTAGAGCTGTAGTTCCATATTCGCTAGCATGACTTACAGCTTTCTCATTGGTGCGGTTCCAAACAGTCATAGGGTAGGTTTTGCTGAGAGTCCCTGCAATGCGATACCCCATTTCCCCTAAGCCGACATAAAGCAGATTAGGAACTGTTGAAAAGCATCTTTGAGCTCCACTGATCATTTTAAATTAATAATAAAACTTTAACATTTCTTATATATGGTAAATCAAACACCTTATTGTATCATAATAAACATTGCTTATAAGTGTTAAATATACACTAATTAATCTATGATGCCAATCTTCTTGAACTCTTGCCATAATTTTTGATTTGCACAGTTGATTCATCATCTTTGCTATTCAAGAAATGGGAATCAAACTGATACCCAACAAAAAGTCCTTGAATAGATTCTTGCACAAGTGATTCATCAATTTCATCTTTAAAATCGCTGAAAATTCTTGCATCATAGTTCTCTTGCCTTGGAGGCAAAAACGGGGCATCAAGGGATTTTTCTAGTAATTTTTTCCATTGAAAGTCTCTTAGTCATGCGTGGTTTTTGACTTCTGAAGGTCCATTATTTCCCAACCTGTTCTGAGCTTTTCTCTGCAGTAACTTATTAATAAAATCTGCAGCTTCCATAGACCATCCAGGTGGGACATCTGATTTTTTTAGCTGGACTTGTCTAGACAAAATTTGCTCTTTAATTTCTTTTCTATTTCTGCCCAAATACGGTCTTCTTCCAGTCATAAATTCATAGCCGATTACTCCAACTGCAAAGTAATCGACAGCCATCCCATGATTTTGCCTGCACATGACCTCAGGAGCCATATATCCAGGCGTTCCTGAGGTATCCCTATAATTTTCCGGTGCCATAACTTTAGAAATCCCAAAGTCTGTTATTCTTAAATATCCTTTATGATCGAAAACTAAATTCTCTGGTTTCATATCTCTATGTATAATTCCATTTATATGGAGATATTCCAGGCCTGTTATTATGCAGGCTATAAAGAACCGTGTCTGCTCTTCGGTGAACCTCTTGTGTTGTCCGAGATGATATCGCAGATCTCCACCTGTCATGAGGTCCATTGCAAGATAAAGGTTTTCTCTATCTTGGAATGCATACTGCATATTCACTATAAAAGGGTGCTTTATCATTGAGAGAAGTCGCCGCTCATTCATTACAGAAGACACGCTGCGTTTACTGACGACTCTCAACTTAAGCATTTCCTTCATGGCATAAAGTTTCTTAGATTTTTTTAGTTCAACTTTCCAGACCCTGCCAAAGCCTCCACGTCCAATTATGTTGATAAAATTGAAATGATACCTGGATAGAATTGGGTTGTCCACTTCTTCGTGATTCGGTTTTTCTTGAGCATTGCCCATTATTTGTAATTTATTAATCAAACTTGTATTGCTCTACATAGATGATTCTAAGAAGCTTCTAAATAAAATTAAAGACAGTAGGATATGGTAGAAATAATTAATTAGACAGGAAATTTTTTTTAGAAAATTGGAGAAGTAATGATATTGCTACTATTAAATTTAACTATTTTAGAAATTAAATTTATTCATATATTACTCATATATATATAAAATATATTGAACTTATAAAGCACTCATTCATGCTAATTATGAAATAATATTCAAAATGTCTGAATTATTTGATATCAATAGAGGCCAACTTCAAAAAATTTTCGATTCTCACCAGCAAAATAAAGAACTTGGATTTAACGATATTTTGAAATTCTGCAGCTCAGCAAGAATTTTCCCAGACCTTTTAACTTCGCAGAGTATAAGGAAAATAGTAATTTACTCATCTGGAGTCCCAATCGGTACTGAATCTTCAGCAAAGCTTAATTATCTTCAGTTCGAGAAATTATTAAAATTAATAGCTCAGCAATGCTTCAAATCCAGGAAAGGTGGCAACGATGAGTATCAATTATTCTTTTCACACATAAAGAATTCATGCCATATCAGATACAGAGTCGACTTCGAAACAATTACACCGGTTAAAAAAACGTCCAAGTCTCTTATCGAAAAGAAAATCCCCAAGCTTAATTTTGAGCATTTTGTGGGCGATCAAGAAAATAAAAGTAATGCTGCTACATTATTCAGACCATCAACTACAAGAAATTCAAAATCTTCATTATTTATGTTTGGTGATTCTCCTTCAAAGATGAGCTTGCTCAGTGAAAAACTGAAAAAAATCCACGAAGCAAGTTCTCCAAAAATAAGAAATTCATCATTAAGCAAAAAGGTTCCAGCAGATAAAACTTTTGGTAGATCTTTAACCCGACCATCCCCAAAACCTCCTTTGACAGACAGAATGAGGAAAAATAATGCATCATCATTTGTTTCTTCAGATAGCCCAAGCCCAGTCCCACTTAAGCAAGTAAAAGATATTTTTTCGAAGTTTAAGATTCAATGCGAGAAAACATTCCAAGTGAAAAAACCAACAAAAATCCTTTTTAGTGATATACAAAGAATGATGGAGATCAGGGAGAAGAGAAAACTGAGAATGTCCCAAGTAAGACTGAGTTTTAATCTTTGGAAATGTTTGACTAAATTAATGTAATGAGAAATTAAATAAAGAAATAACAATTCATTTAAATAAAATGTGTTGTTTTATTATTTTTCAATAAAACCACGTATCTGCTAAATCTTAAAGGAATTTTCTAAGCTGTTCTGGGCCTGCATTTCTGAGCTGCCTCCTAAAGCCATCATTTGGAAAGACGCATCCTCTTTTCGATCTCACAATTGCATAAGCTTCTTCAAATTGGATATTATATTTAGCCATTATATAAGCAATCACAATAGTTGCACTTCTTGAAACACCAGCGGCACAATGAACCAATACTTTATCACCTCTTTGCAGGCTGGTGTGTATAAAATTTAATGCCCCAGGCAAATGTTGCATCATATTTTCTCTAGCTAAATCATCAATCTGAACATAATAGTACGTTAGATTATCAAATCTGAATACGCTAGGCCTTTCCAATGCCTGGACAACATATTTGATTCCAGAAGATTTTAAAAGTTTCTCATTTTCTGCAGCATCTAAACTTCCTAAATATAGGTTTGGCTCAATCTCATGCATAGGAGTCCTTGAAGCCTCAAGAAAATCTTGGATACTCATTCCTTCCATATTTTAGCAATTAAAGTTACAAGTAAATTTTAAATTAATTTGAGAACAATTCTATATGTGAGAACTATTATTTAATAGTTTTTCTTAAGAAGTATTTTAGCTTTAAATGATCTTTTTAATAGGTTGCGTTGCATTTTTTGAGAAAGCTTTTATAATAAATCCTAAAAGACCTCGATCAAACTTTGTTTTATATTTTTAAGCAAAGAAGCTCATTTTTTGGCTCAAATAGTTCAAATGTTCTTTCTAATAAAATAAAATTATTAAGACTTTACCTTTAAAACTAAGCTATGATTCATTTCTCATAAAAATAAATATTTTTATAAATACAAAAGAATTTACAATAAATATATAATTATGCTTACAGTTCATTTTTCAATTTTTTGTAACAATATCCATTATTTTTCATGTACTTGACTTTTGCTAATAATTTCAACTCATAAGAATCAAGCATATACTTAAAACACTTTATATTCTCCTTACTTTCAAAGTCAAATGCATAATCCAATAAGATTTTCTTTGTCGTTTTGTCTCCTGGCCTTCTTAAAATAGTTAAAATAAGGCTATCTTGCTGAAACTCTGGCAGCAGCTTCATATCAATATTCAACTCCTCAATCAGGCATCTTAGTAGAATTAAGTCACCTTTTTTAACAGCAATTTGCAAAAGTCTCAAATAGCTTGCTCATTCACTATTTGGATCATTTGTTGCAAAATCAAGTTTTACAATATAAAAGCAATATCTAAAAATCATCACGTTTCCATTCTGTGCTGCTCTTCCAAAGGTGTTTATTAAGCATGATTTTGGAGCTGGCTCAGTTTCTCCTCAAGGCATTATTTTTTTCGGATTAAAAAGCATTCGAAAATATGTGATAAGAAACTCAACCACTTCAATTGACCCCTGAATTGCTGCATTTCTAAGTGCAAGCTCAAGCGTTGCTTGTTCTCTGTAATCTGTAATTCCCATACCAAATCTAATAAATCTCAACGATTCAATCGACTCTCCTTTTACCGCTGCTTTAATAAGTATTTCACCACGGCCAGGATTAATCCCTACCTCTCTTCAAAGGTATTCCAAAATATCTACCCTATCAAGTTTGGCCGCTCTTTCCAATAAACAGCTTTCGTCGCTTGTCAAGCCGAATTCTTCTTTCAAAACCTTCATCATTTCATATTGTCCTGCATAAGAAGCTTGCTCAAACAAATTGCATTTTGATGAGTTTAATACGTTGACTGGCGTCCCAAAAGAATCAATTATTTGCTTAAGGAGCTTGATTTCTCCACGGCTAGCGACTTCAAAAAGGTAATCGACAATCATTTGTTCAGTATAAGTGTCACAAAAGCATAAAAAAGGAAACAGGTCGAATATGTGGAGGGCCTCGTCTATCCTTTGATTCCACAGAAGTCGTTTAAAAGCTGTAAGTGTTAAGAACACAAACTGTTCATGGCTGAGCTCTTCGAGCTCTTTTAGGGTGCCAAACAGCACTGGAAGATTTTCTGACTCAATAAGTTCGCCAATGATATCGACGAGATTGTTATCTTTTTCATAAATGTCGTCTTGGCTTGACATTTACAATTCCATATTAGAAATAATAGATATGGCCCAATCAAAAATCAAATTATCTTTTATTCGAAAATAGAAAACTAAAAATTTTTAAGGGGTTAATCGGATAAGAATTATTTAATGTAATTTTACATGAAGGATTGGTCTTTAAACTCAAGCAATTTGCCTGTGTTTAAATTTATTTTCGCATTGTAGTTAGTCAAGATTGACACCATTTCATTGCAGTTGAAGCAATAGTCAATGAGGAACTTTTTCAGTTCGTTTAGGGCTTCAAGCACAGGCCCTCGGATATATATTTGTTCGTGTTTTAGAAGTACCTGTCGGGCAAGAATGTAAATTGCTAATGCAAGATGAGAAGGCTTCAGGGACGATAATTCGTAACTGAGCTGTGATAATTCAGAGATTACAATGGCTGTTTTTGAAAACTCTTCATTTTGGCCTTTTAAATGGGGATATAAAAATTCCAATACAGTCGGGAAATCTAACTGATAATTCAAGGTAAAAAGAATATCTCTTTCAACCTTTTTAATGTAACTTATTGGCAGGATACAGTGAACTACCTTTGAATATAAAGTATTCATAGTCAATGGAACTATATCTTGAAATTTCGATGCTATGTATATACTGGCTGTACCAATTACGTGAAGTTCTTCAATGCCAACAGTCCTTTTTAGCAACTTAAAATACCGATCCATGATTTTTACTGCTAAAAAGAAAGTCTCTATTGAGCAATTGAAAATGTGAATGACTTCTGCAATTCAATCAACCATTTTGCTTCGTTGTTCCTCAGTGATACGATGGTTTGCCAAGCAATCTGAAGTGTCATATTCGGTTTCTTTAGCAATCAAAATTGATTTTATACAAGAACCGTAATCAGAATAAACGATATCGTTTAAATTAAGCTTTCTTCTTAGGTTTTTTGATGGATTTATTGGTTCCTCATTCATATGAGCAAGTTTGTTCTCATTTTCTTTTTCATTTGCTACTTCATCAAAATCAGAATTTTTAAATCTATCAATAAGAAATGACATTTTTATTTGAAGAAATGAAAAAGGAGGAAAATATCAATAGAAATGTGCTGTTTTTAAGAAATTGTGATCTTCCTTAAATCAAATGTAATAATTATAAAATTAAGAAATATATGTTCTTAATAAATGAGTTTTAAAAGTGAATATAGATAGAACTAACTAGGCATTTATTAGGCTAGTTATATTATTAGCTAATTAAAAGTATAGTAAAATTAAAAAAATTCAAAGTTTTCATTAAATTCTCACAAATGGCTTTATGGTTTATTTGATAAATAAAGATGATTATCAAAAGACTTTTTTCCATTGAGAAATGAAAAGTCTTTACGGTCAATCAGCTGAAAATGGAATTAAAGTCAAGGAATCTTCCAGTCTCTGGTGTAAAAGATCAATTAATCCAAAGAATGGTAGAATATGAAAATAATCTCAATAAAGGAAAAATTGATAGTGAGAAGGCAGAAAACACTATGGAATATCAATCTTCTCCACAAGAGCAATCTAAAAGCATTACCAGACAAATAAAAACAACAAAAAAGTTTCTTACTGGTGATGCGATAAATAATAATGCACAATCATTTTCAATTGATCTAAATGAAGCAAAACCATTACCCAACCACCCAGACCCTTACGTTCAAAACTTTTTAACCAGACAAAAATTAAATGAGGAGATTGATTTCAAAGATATCATTAAGTATCTTGAAATGAGTGAAGAAAATATAATATATGATGACAAAATGTGAAAATTAATAGATGGACTATCCAATATTCTTCAAATATCTTTATACAATCTTGGGATTTTGCAATCCATAGATCGCAAAAAATTAAAGGAATTTTTACAAAAAATCCCATTTTCAGTTATAAATGCTCAGAAAGGGGTTAAAATTTTAAAAGCAATGATAACGATTGATGATGCAAATTACAGCTGAAATGAAGCTGAGGCATCTTCTAAAAATTGGGTATTTGTTTTACTTCGGCATATTATAAATACAATTAACGACTTAGATTTGGTGGATGTAGCATTTTTAAGATGGAATCGCATAGATGGCCTTGATTATCCTCAATCTATTTATATTCAAATTAATGACGCTTTTATTGAAAAATTTTCGAACATTTCCGATTTCAGCAATTATACTGAGCAAGAATTATTATTTATTCTCAAAACACTACCAGCTTTCGAAAAGTCAAATCCTAAAATTTGTTCAAGTGTAAGTAAGCTAGTGCCACTTATAAGTGACAAATTCAAAAATTCCAAAAGCATAGATGCATTATTAGCAGTGTTAAGCATAGACAATTATGGTTTGCCGATACCCACTCAATTACTAATTGAAATACATAGAAAGCCGCTAGAGTATTGAATGCTAAAAAAGGCTTCCAATTTTACCTTAATGATGGAAATATGCTTCATTTTACACAAAAATAATTTTTTATCTTATAGCATCTTAAATGAAGTGATTAAGGCTGCAGAAAATTTTATTCAAAATGAAGGACTTTTGCAGAAGACTCTTGAATTTTTTTACAATTTGTCACAAACCAAGCCATATCCTCCAAAATTGGACTTGGAGAAATATATTGGTAAAGTTTTAGAACTTGATAACGAGCAAATTACAGCCAATGGTCTTATGTCTCTCGCCATAAGCTCGCTGCAAGCTGATGCAGAAATTGATGACCTTTCATTGGATTTAGTTGACAAATTAATACTTAAGCTCCAAGAATCTCCAATAATTATTGACCAAAGACTTGGAGAGCAATTACTATGGAAGATTCTTGAGTTAGTAAAGGAAAAGCCAATTTTTAATTATCAAGTCCACTCCTCAATGCCACCTATTAAAGATGAGATCAAAACTCTCGCCCTTGAGCTTCTAAAGCATTTGAAAGATAATCCAGAATGCAAAAAAATTGTTTGTGAATATTATTTAAGCATGCTTGTGAACACAATCCCAGCTTTAGATATCCTCACAGGAATTCCTACAATTTCTACAGTAGACTCATTTGCAAAGCTTATATGGGTATACCAAGCTCATCTATCACCAAGTATGCTTTCAAAATCAATCACAAGATCGTTAGAATTACTCAATCAAATCTCTCCTAACCCGGAAACCATTTTTTATTTATCTTCTATACACAGTCAGCTAGCTCGCTCCAAAAAACTAGACAAAAACGAGCTCCGAAACTTAAGAAATGAGATTTTGAACCTTTCTTCTAACTTTAGAGAGTATTCGTTCGCCATTCAATATAACTTATTTGAGGTTCCTCCACAAAATATGCATAAAGTCATTACAAAAACCAGATATCAGAACCTATACGGAGAAGCCTTGATCAATACTATTATTATGCTAGGAAAAATCGGTGAATATCAAACAGCAGCACGCCTCAGTGAAAATTTAAGCTATATTCAAAACAAATACCCTCCAATAGCAAAACCTGTTATAAAGGAATTTGTAAATTGGCTTGATAAGTTAGTAAGCCACGATTTACAGTATTTGCCTCTTTCAATGTTTTTAGCAAATTGCCTTGATGATGAAAACCCTGCCCTTGTCAAATTAATTTATCAATTTATCCAAAAGCACGCAGAAGAGGACGATATCAGTGAAGAGTTCAAAGCAAAAATTGATAAAATCAATTCAAATTTATCTGGTGAAAGCAGAGCTATAGAATCAGAAGAAGAGATCAAAGAGCATATAAATTTATCAGCAATTGATATTAATTATGATAGCCTAACTATATTAGAGACTTTGATAAGCAAAAGGATTTTTATAAAAGATTTGCCTCAAAAATTTTCAAGATTACTTAGAGATACCACAGAGAAAGAAGAATTATTTGAAGTGATTAAAAAAATCCTTGATTATTTAACTGTTGTTGGAGACAATGACAGAATTGTTGATCAAGTTTATAGTAAAATTGATAGTCTCAAGCTATGGTCAGATGCTCCTCAAGAAGTAATTGCCAACCTTTTATTTTTGAATCTTGATAAGCTAGACACTCTCTCACATTTAATTCAAAAATTCCTTCATGCAATTTATGCGGGAGAGCCAGTCGAGTCCCCAGTGATAAATCCTAAATCAAACATGTTCTGTTTCCAGCCATTCTTGCTAAATTCAGTATTGGAGCCAAGATATGCCCAATCCAATTTTAAACCAAGGTCTAACACAGATGCCTTTGAAGTTTTAAAAGTTTCTAAGATGACAGAATCTCATATTGCTTATAATTGGAGAGTCCATGCTATTTTGAATGCCCTCAATGAAAGTCCAACTGAAGAAAGTCTTCAAGCTGTTGCGTATCAATATGAAAAATGGGACAAGAGAAAATCAAGAAGAGAGTTTAAACTTGATTTCTTAAAATGCTTAGGAGAATCTCAGAAATCTAAAAAAGAGCTCGAAGGTGAAAAAGAAGATCCAATAACAAAATGGAGAGCAGATGTGATTTTGACAAAATATAAAACAGTAGTTTTATATGCACCTGATGAAAATATGGTATATGATGAAAGCGGCCAAGAAGTAGGGACAACGTATCTTATTAAAGTCATACAAGATCAGCTTGAAAAAATCGGTGGATTAAGGTGCATTACTGTGAGAGGTAAAGACTGGAAAGGAATGGATTATTCTGCTCGAAAAGAATATGTTAAAAGCTTAGGCATAGGTACAGATACTAAATAATACAAATCATTTTACAAGATTACTATTTTACTAAAGTATTTGATATATTTTTATATAAATAAATGGGAGCAAGAAGGGAATAGTAATTTCTAATCAGCGATTACCTTTTTAAATTAGTAATTATTGGTGACTCTGGGGTTGGAAAATCATGCTTATTGATTCGCTTTGCAGATGACTCTTTCACAGAAAGCTACATCACAACAATTGGTGTTGATTTCAGGTTCAGAACTTTAGCTTTAGAAGAGACCTCTGTTAAATTACAGATTGTAAGCGCTACTTAGTGGGATACAGCAGGGCAAGAGCGATTTCGCACAATCACAACAGCTTATTATAGAGGTGCTGACGGAGTTATGATAGTTTTTGACAAAACAGACCGTAGTTCCTTTCAAAATACAGATGGGTGGATGAATGAAGTAAATAAGCACGCAAGTGAAAACGCCATCAAGATGCTGGTTGGCAACAAATCAGATATCATGGATGCTCAAGTTACTAAAGAAGAAGGCGAAGAAAAAGCCAAGAGGTATGGCATCCCTTACATTGAAACAAGTGCAAAGAACGCGCACCAGGTCGATTTAGCTTTTACAACGATAGCTAGAGAATTAATGAAGCAAAGAAAAATGTTTGGAGCCCCTATAGTTTCTAAGCCTGCTCCAAAGGTTAGCTTGACTACAGAAAAGAAAAATGCAATAAACCAGAACTGCTGCAAATAATTCTTATATTTCTTTGAAATTTATAAATGTCTGTAGGCGATTTAAGTAATAACAGAGAAAAACTTAGGAATGAGCTAAAAGCAATCAGGTACTCAGAGCCTATTAACTTAAAAGGACTCACTGAGGGACATCCTTCTACATCTCTGCCGATAATTCATTTTTGCCTTTTGGGATACTCAAGATTAGTATCAGAATATCTTACAGAGCAAGGCTTTGACTTGTATATGAAAAATGACTATAGCTTCATGGAAACTGTTTTTAAGATATTGAGACAGATGTTTAACTATAGGCCTGTGCTCACTATAGGCCAGTTTTTAGCAATTGGGTATGCAGAAAGGAAAATTTTGATGTGCTTAGATGTGATAGGGCTCATGAAAGAAAAACATTTGGAATTATTGAGGTTTAAGCAGCTTGATGAAAGAAAAACAACGAAATCACCAATTAGGACCCCAAGAAAAGCAGAAGAAGAGGTAAAAACACAAACAATATCTAGACCTCTGCCCAAAGCACCAAGCCAGACTTATAAGCAGCCAGAAGAAATGCTGAATGATTTTGGGAACATTTTGAAAGATTCCTCAAAGCAGACAATGCAGTCTGTGTTTAGATATGATACCCCAGAAAGAAAACAAGCTCAGCCTGTCGAAGAGCCAAATATTTTCTACAAAGGGAAGGCTGGCAGTAGCTCTACTGCTAATATTCAAGATCAATACTTTGAGTATACAACAAAACAGTATAATGATGCAGATTCAAACATGGGCATGAAACAGTTATTTATGATTATGAAGGAGTTAGAAAATAAAGTCGTTAAGTTGGAAAGTAGACTTAGCGCTTGCATGGAGCAAACTGATGCAAAGCTTAATTTGATCAATGGGAAAATCAAAATGCTGGAACAAGACCAAAACCAGCAAAATATCCCTGAAAAAATAAATAATATTGAAAGACCTGTTTTAGCTGAAAAGCCTCCAATTCAGAAAAAACCTGAAGTAAGCATAAAAAAGCCACAAGAAGGACTGCTTGCTAAATTAGGGATATCAAATAGCATCCTAGGATACACAAATAGCAAAGGAGAAGAAGAGTCTTCCATTGATACTTTCTATGAGTATTAATGCATACTATTTAATGCATTACTGAATTTTCGTTAAAACTCAATTTTTTATATTTACTTTCGCATTTTTACTTCATATGATATCAGACATATTATTCGTTAATTTCTTAAGCTGTAATATTTTAAAATAGGTATACTTAAACATAAAATGAATAAAGAAAATCTAGATCTTAATGATCAAGATATAATGTTTGATAATCTCTGCCACGCATCCCAGAAGCAAGACATACACAAAATCGAATCAATCCTCAAAAATAGCAATTCATTATTGAATTTTAAAGACACAAAACTTGGACTCACTCCTTTATCTCATGCAGTTTTATGTGGATCTGTTGAAGCTACTGCTTATCTTCTCAAGCAAGGAGCAGATCCAAACATTGCCAATAACTTAGGAGAAACCCCACTTCATAATGCTGCAGATAATTCAGAATTCGCCCTATTAAAGTTGCTGTTAGATTCCAATGCAAACCCTAACTTAAAAACGTTTGAAGGAGAAACTCCACTTCACCAAGCCACTTTTAGAGGGGACTATAAAATCGTCCAAATGCTTCTAAATAAAGGAGCCAATCCTAACGAAATTAATCCAATTACCGGTCAAACACCTTTGCATATTGCATCTGAAAATTCACAAATTGATTGTATTAGTTTACTGCTTGGCTTTGGGGCAAGCCTGAAAATACGAGATAAATCAGGATGTATTCCTATAGAATTAGCGAAAGATAAAACTGTCATAAAGATACTGAATGATTATGCAGCAGATTACACATATGAAGATGGCGTGGGACTCTTTAATATTACCGAAGTAAGCCCTGCAGAAGAGGATAAAAGCAATTTATCAGCCATTTATGCGACACCAAGGATTAATGATTATCCAGTTTCGTTGATTGTCCCTACAGCTATAAGGCAAAAAAGGAATAGTATTTGTATTTCTGAGCATGCATCTCCACAGAACTCATTTATAGAAAAGACTCATCACCGTTATAAATCCCATGCTACAGTTTCCACCTTATCATTGGTTGACAATATAGAATATTGCGATAAAATTGATTTATTCCCTAAGGTAAAATCTACATCATTATTTAGATTTCTTGAAAGGATCAGATTAAGAGAATATTTTATTTTATTTGAAAGATCAGGATTTGATGACCTTGACAGCTTAGTTGAGCAGATGAGAACACCTCTTCCAATAAACCATGACGTTTTAACAAGAATTGGCATTAAAAAGCACGGGCATAGAGCACGAATTCTTATGAAATTAGAAATGAAAGCTGGAATTCGACCAAGATTTTTGCATGAAGAAACGTCTTTTACAGAAGCTTATTCTAAAAGAAAAGAAAATAGGCGAGCTTATTCAATACCGCAACTTAGACAAATAAATACGAAGCTGATGGACTGGCTTGGCAATTTGAAACTTGGGGATTTATATTCTTCATTTGAGGAAAATGGGTATGATGATATGGAGATGCTGATTGCTCATATGTACTCAAATTACCCAATAACTGATGAGTTGCTAGAAACTATTATTGGGATTGAAAAGCCTGGATACAGATATAGGATTTTGGGAAAGCTAGAAGACGAAGTTCAGAAATTAAATAGAAAAATTATGTTTACTGAAGAAAGGGCGAAAACATGCAACCCAGGGTGCGTGCTACTGTAAATATGCAACTTTAAGAACTAATAATGTAACTAATTGCACCTCCACATATAACCTGTATTGGATTCTCAATAGAAACTTGCAATGGGACAGTTTGATTTTCTTGTGTCCCAATTCCTAAATTTCCATGTTCATTTCACCCCCAGCTGAAAACTCTACCATTAGAAATAGCTAGATTGTGCTCGCTTCCGCATGAAAAATCATCAACGTCACTCATAATAAGTTTGAATTCATTGCTATTGAAACTTTCGCCATTTCCTTGTTGGCCTAAATCTCCTCTTCCAGTTATATATAATTCTTTATCAACTGTTGAAAATGCTGTATGATATCACCCACAGCCAATTTTAGAGATTTCTTTGTGAAAATTTACTTGGGTTGGCACTTGAGACTCCATTGCTAGAATTCCTAATTGTCCATAGTTATTTTGGCCTCAAACAAACAATTTGCCTTTGTTTAATGAAACAGTATGCTTATTCCCTCCTTCAATTATTTCAGGTATTTCTATCAGTGAGTTTAAAGTAGGCTCTTTTATATTTTGTTTAATAGGCAGTCCTAGCTGATATCCTCTATTTTCTCCAAAGCAAAAAGTCCCTTCTCTTGTTATTACGAATGAAGTTCTGAATCCACAGCCCACATTTATGCATCCATTTATTTGCAACTTTTCTGGATTAGTGCATCTTTTTACATTGCCAAGACCCAATTGGCCAAATGCACCTTGACCATATGAATAAGCACTTTCTTCACTTATAAGTAAAGCATGTGTCCATCCACAGGCAATTTTGGTCACATTTGGCTTAAGCATTATTTTTAACCCTTCTGATCAAAATCAAGCTTGCTCTTCATTGTCAATTCCTATGCCAACAACTCCAGATAATTTAATAACTTTTAGATTTCATGGTATCCTTGCAATTTGAAAATCCTTATAATCAAGATTATCTCCTGTGAATAAAAGTTCTGAACTTCCAGATCCGCATGAATATGCATTTAATTGATACATTATTGATAATTACTTTTACTTAATATTAGACTGCTTAAACACTTGCTAGGAAGCTACTCTAGTAAAAATTTCTTATTATATGAAAAATTCTCTTACCATTTCAGCTATTCAAATGATTATTTTACCTATCTAATAAATTGAGGAGATTGAATATAGCGTGCACAGCAAGGAAGGTCCTCCAATGATCCCAGTCCAAAACAAGTTGAGTCCAAACTCTTTTCCACCAACTTTGGCAATCAGCACCAAAGGAATCTGTGCCATCATAAGAATTGACAAGTAAGGCCTTATTGTTTTACAAATCAACGCTACCACCATCTCATGGCACACTGCTGAGAAAAAGTATGTAAAGTACGTAGAGTTCTTCTCAGTGAATTTTCATCTTTCTTTAGCTTCAAGATAAATATGCTTGTACAAGAAAAGATGGACTGGCCTATTTCACTTCCTTGAAAAATCAGCCCAAGTATTCGAGTTCCATCAGTCCTGATAAAATTCTCTATCTCCAAATAAAGAAAGCTCTGCAAATAAGTTCAAAATTTGTTCAAAAATAATGAAAAACAAGAGTCAGTATGAGGCGAGACATGGAATCACAAGTTTCATCCAGGACGTGAAGAATGGGTTCCTCTCTTTGACGATTGGAAGAATATGGTCCGATACACATATATACAAACTGACGATCTGAACAGAAAACAAGGTGAGCTTCTTAAGAAAGTAACTTATTCGGAATTTGGGAATGGATGGGTAAGAGGTCTGGTACACTAAAACTGGTCTTACTAAATAAATAAAGTAGTCATATGCTGTTATATTCTTGGGATAGGCTGAGTCTTTTGGATTCTTAAGCCAGTCTTCTCTGAGGTCTCTGTTTACTTGGGTATATGAGTGCATCTTCATGAAATGTGTAAAGCAAAGTCCTGTTACGAATAATGTTTGAGGCAAGCCCCATTCTCGGGTTAAAACAAGGTAGGTTGAAACCAAAAACATTAAGCTTTGAGAGGAGTGCTGGAATATGCAGGAAATTGCTTTTGGGAGACCAGCTAATATAAGAAGCTGGTGGAAAAATGCCAGCCAAGAATAAAGAAATACACTTGGCCAGATCAAGATAACGAATTTTCCATCAGTTATCATGTTGTCAAAGAAGGTTTCTTCAAAAAATGAGCCTTCTGACATGAATTTTACGTAGCATGAAATTAGAATATAATAGCTGCTAAGTAAAACCATCATGTTGTAAAAGCCCTTCATTTCGCATTTATGAACAGGTGCTGTCGGCTCAGTAATGTCGAAGAAAGATGGTCTGATTGTTGTATAAGTCAATCTTTTCTTATCTCCTGACATAATTTTGTATCCATTTTCATTTTTCACAAACGCCATTATCAAATGCAATGCCAAAAAAATGGTTAAAAGTCAACAAAAATCTAAAATTTTGATTGACAATAGTTAATAAATAGAACCAGATAATTTCATAATCTTAGATAGTAAAAAAGTTCATAAGTTCATTTTATAAAGTATTGCTTAGTAAAATATAATAAGTTTTTACATTTATATTGCTTTATTTTGTGTTTCACTTCTGTTCTATAACTCCAATAAAAGTAAAACTATAATAAAATTGCATTTCACAAACAAATTTGATAAACAAAAATGGATATAATCTAGGTAATTTATATTAATATATCAATATTTGAAATGACTTTTAGGTTTCACAACAATAATTGAATTTTTTATGCTATTTTTCGATATTTTTATAATCATATAAAGTTTTATAAATTTATTTGAAATTAAATAAAATCTATTGAAAAAAAGTCCAGTAATATCAAAGAATAAAAAGCAATTCTCCAATAAAAAATCATATTTAATTACGTTGAATTATTTTTTCTTCCTCGTATACTTAGATCTGCTAATCACCTCGCTTGATTTTCCTTTTACAGCGCTTGTTCCTTTCGCTTCAATAGTTTCAGAAGCTTTTTCTTTATGACTTATTTTGGCACTTTTAAGCAATACTGGCAAAATTTTTTCGGCAAATATTATATCAAATTTTTCGGACTTCATAAGATTTGGCTTGCTAATTTTAATTTTTTCATTGGAAGATTTCTGGACTTCCTTTTTTTCCCTATTAGAGATTTTTGCATTTGTTTCTGGAAGAGGGCGTATTGGGGAAACATCGGGTGATTTTGGAGGGAGATTGATCATTGAAGCATGCTTAATGATATTTCCAGATTTTTTTGCGATTTTCATTGAAGACTCTTTTATTACCAAACTTGTTTCTGAGCCAGAAGTTGACAGTTTGCTTTCAGCATGAACTTCATTTTCTCTCTTTAAAACTGTTGATAATGACTTATTTGCAGCTGATGCTAGCTCCATAATTAATCCGCTATATTCTAGACTTGCCTCACTTCTTCGTTTATAAATTGGTGACTGAAGTTTGCATCTCATGGAGCTTTCATTGCTTATAAAGGAGTTTGTCAGATTTAAGGCTGCGTCATCTGAGAAAATAGCTGAGTCACTGGCACTTGATTCTTGATTTTTCCCTAGTTTTTTCATGAGAGCTCTTTCTTCATTGAGGTTCCGAAGACGGATCGGTTTTCATTTGTTTTGCATATGTTAAATTATTTTTAAGTAAATTTTTGTCAGCATAATGCATGGTATTTTAATGTTAATTAGTAAAAAGTCTATAGATTATAGTGGAATTTGAAATATTAGACTCCAATTCAGTTAATTTTAAATTAGATTCAACAATAAATATGCATATTTTATAAAGAAGCATATTTTTTAATTTTTCAATCAGCCTCCTCTTATGTAGCAATTAATCATAATTTTATATATATTGCAGAACCTTGATTATAATTAATAATTTTTATATAAATGGAAAAAATTATTGTTATTTCCTCAATATTTATCTTAATTTAAGCTCCTCTCATTTAGCTCACTTGATAGACCTCCTTCACTTCTTTGACGTCTAAGCCACATTCTTCGCTTATAATATTTATAACCATAATACCCTCCAACTGCTCCTCCGACTAAAAATAGTGAGAGCAGAAACCAGACCCACCACAAACTACTTCCTGAGTCACTTGATGAAGATCCGCTTGATTTCTTCACACAAGCATTTTTCTTTGGATCCCATTTATACTTATCATCGCAAGAGCATGTCCCGTCTCCATTATTTTTCATATTTGCACTAGTAATACACTCTTGGCAATCATTTTTTGCATTGCAATTAGCACAAGTAGGATCACAAGCTAAGCAATCCCCTGTGGTTTCATAAAACCCTTTTGCGCATAAACATTGTTTAACTGATGTATCGAATTGAGCTTGAGGATTCTTACAGGTGCATTGTCCATTTGTAAAATTCATATTTAAAGAATCTTGACAAGATATACATGAAGTTGAATCGCTGCAGGACAAGCATACAGGCTCACAATTCGTGCATATATTATCACTATTATAAAACATTCCACTTATGCATTCACATTTTTCATTCCCTACATTATAACTGGCGTTACTATCGTCACATTTACATCCTCCAGTATTATCAATTTTTGCTCTGCCCGGATCAAAGCATTGTTCGCATTGAGTTTGAGAGCTACAAACTGCACATCCAGCAACGCATGGAGAACAGCCAGTTTGTATTGAATAATATCCTGGATCGCACTCGCATTCATTTTTTTCGTCATTAAAATAAGCATCCCCATCTTTGCAGGTGCATGTTCCACTCTCCGGATTCAGTACCATTTGAGTAGGATCGAAACAAGTATTACAAGAACCATCATCATTGCATTGAGCACATCCAGAGCCGCATATTGTGCAGATCCCAAGGTCTTGGTTTTCATAATATCCAGGATTGCAGGTGCATTGATGTGTGCTTGTGTTAAAATATGCATTTGAATCATCGCAGATGCATTCTCCATTATCATTAGTGTTCATATTAGTGTCATAACATTCAAAACATTCAGTTGCGCTGGTACAGTTTTGGCAGCCATCTCCACAAGTCCCACAAGTAGTCCCATCGTTTCTGGAAAAATGCCCTTCAGGACATTTTGTACAAGTATATGTGACTGGGTCTGGGTAATCAGTTGAGTCTTTGCAAAAGCAAGTTCCATCATTTTTGTTTATCATATTGTCAATATCCCAGCATTCGGAGCAAGAAGTTGGACTTTTACAGGTGACGCATCCAATTGAACAAGGCTCACATTTCCCGTTATTATCATAGAATCCATCAGCACAGACACATATATTGATCACATTATCAAAATGTGCATTTGGATCCAAACAGGAGCATTTTCCATTTGTAAGTGTTTGGTTTTGTTGATCAAAACAAGTGTTGCAGTTTTCAAAACTGGGGCAAACTTCGCAACCTAAACTGCACAATGAACAGCCCAGCCCATCTCCATTAGAATATTGCCCAGGAGGGCATTCTTGACACTCTTGATCATCAAATCTGTCAATCCATTGGGTAAGATTCTTACAATAGCAGCCTCCTGTGTCTTTGCTAAGTTCTTGGGTATTTGAGTTTACACATAGCAGGCAATCGGTATCATTTTTGCATGTATTGCAGCCTACTCCACACAGCTCACATATTCCGTTCTCAGTATTATTGTAATACGTTGGAAGGCATACACATTTTTGTATGCTTGCATCAATATAAGCATTTTCATCGATGCACCCACAAATCCCTTCAACAAGAATCATCGTATCATCGCTTTGGTAGCATTCTGTGCATTCATTATATCCAGTGCAATTTTTGCAACCTTTATCGCATGCTGCACATACATTATTCATATACTCGAAATATCCTTCTTTACACACGCATTCTTCAGTTTTTATGTCAATTTCGGCATTTGGGTCTTTGCATGTGCAATTAACCCCAGAAGGCTCCATTGCTGGGTTATAGCATTCAGTGCATTCTTTTTCGGAGCAAGCCTTACATGCAAGTCCACAAGCTGTACAAACGCCTTCAGTGTTATTGTAAAACCCAGTGCTGCAAGGGCAATTAAGCTCTGAGGCATCAAAATATGAGTTTGGATCGGAGCAAGAACATCTGCCATCACCATTATTTTTCATTTCCTTTGGATTTGCACACTCATCACAAACTGCTAATTCACTACATTTTGCACAAGTAGTGAAACAAGGGCTGCAAAGCCCAGTTGTGCTATTGAAAAAATAGAATGGATTGCAACTGCAAGTGTCTCCATGAGTGCAAACACATGAAGAGCCAGTAAGTGTGGCATTTTTGTCAATGCAGCTGCATGTTCCATTGAGATTATTAACTTGAGCTCCTGGGTCATCACAAAGAGTACAATTAGTGGGAGAAGAACATAGGCTGCATCCTTCTCCGCATGTGCCATCTGTAACTAAAATATCCTCAGAACCACCTTCAGCTGTTTCTTTAGGTAAAATCTTCATCTTGTCTGACGAATGTTTTCTGATATGGTTTTTAAAAGTCATATCATCATTTCTATATGAAGAGAGACTTATTTCATTTTCTTCATTTGAGGCATATAGTGAGCTGTCTACATATGAATGCACATTAGAAATTACCATGAAAAGCAAAAGCAGCACTCCAAAGATCTGCTTTACCATATTTTACTACAGAGAAGTTTTCCTCATTTTGAAGTAGAAACAGAAATTCTAGATTTGTAAACACTGCTAAAACTAAAAATTATTCCAAAAAGGTCAATAATATTATTGGAATAGGAAAAACGTCATCAATATTTCTCAAAATTTTATTAGTATTAGAAGAAGGGCCAAATTTATTAATTCATCTAAATTTTGGAGAAGTAATTACCCTAATTAAATTGGCTTTACTAAATAGAGTTAATCAAGTTTAATGCCCAGAGTGAAATTTCTCTTAGCCTGGAATTACTGGACTGTTTGAATCTTTGGACATAATTCACAACTTCGGGTATTTTTACGAAATCTCTTGCCCTATCTTTATAAGCTCCAGCAATATCTCCAATAATCCCAATCGCCGTTCTATGCATGCTCTACATAAATCTTACAGGATTTGGCTTAAATGAATCTTGGGTCACTATCAAAGAATACCTTACAATATTAGGTGTATAAGGAATCAGTACTTCAAGCTGACCTCCTGCTATGAGTCCTTGTATAAACCCTTCATAGAACTGTAAAAGTGCATCTCTCATGCTTGCAAGGTACTCGTACATGTCTGGGTCATTTTCTTCTTTTATGACTGTCAAGCTTGCATTTGCAGCAGCTTCAATTAAAGCTAAAACTTGAGGGACATAAGGGACAAATGCTTCTTTTGAGTTAGATGCTATATCAGCAAGGGATTCTATACTTCTCAGCTTTACTGAAGAAGAAGCTTGCTCATTTTGCAAATTTCCTACAAGTGGTAATACTAAATCATTGATAAGAGGCTTGGAGTTTTCACCTAAAGCTCTAGCAATGTCTCCAATAACCATTGTTCCGGACATGCATAAGCCTACAATATCTTGCTTTTGTAAAGCATAAGCAATATAAGGGGCAAGAATCTGCAAATACCCTGAAAACCTTGACTCTAAAAGCTGAGCGAAATTTCCTATAGCTTGGATTCCTTCTTCATAGACCGAGCTTCTTACTGTAAATGACTGTATAAGGGCTTCAAGGAAGCTTTTGCAAAGATCTTCAGTCATAGATTCTGGCCTTACTCTACTTAAAGCTGAGGAGATACTGGATGCAATCAAAGCTTGCATATTTTCAGTGGCTTCAGAATATGAACAGTGCTTTAGCATATTAATTAAATCTGGGAGCTTTCTTTCAATAATTGGAATACAGTCATTTGCTGACCTTTCTAATAGTGTAGATAATGTCGAAAATGATGCTACTTGCAGATTATTTTCAGAGGAAACAACCCCAGCTCGGCCTGCTGACTCAAGAAGTGCTTGGAAAAGAGGCTCAAATATATCAGCTTTAAACAGCTGTTTTTCTTCAGAATGTTCTATAAGATGAATAAGAGTCCAACAGCAGCTGCAAGCAATCTTAGGCAAATCTTTTAGCGAATTAACAGCTCCGTTAAGAATTTGCATAAAATAAGAAGTTGAAACCACTTTAAATTGGAGATCACAAACCCTTGACAGTGCCCAAGCTGCAGATTCTCTTACAGACACATTTTCATCTCCCATCAGTCTTAATACATGGGGGGTAGTTTCAATAATCAGTCCATTAAGCTTGATAGCTGAAGGTCCTTCCAAAATCATCCCAAGAGCCATGCAAGCACTAGCCTTACATTTCCAGTCTGAAGAGTTGGCATTTGCTTTAATAAATTGTATAGGAGCATCGATAAATTTATCATTGGTTAGCTGGGCAACTAATGATAATAGCAATCCACATGACTTGTGCAGATCCCAGTCGTCTTCTTCGAAATCCCCTCTTATGATGTTTTCAAGGATGATTGGGATAAGAATTGGAGCTGCAGTCATGATGAATCCTCTTACTGGAAGTGCAGGATTTTGCTTTGCCTGCCTGCTGCATTCAATATCTCCGATTTCGTTTCATACTTCTATAGCAAGTATGGCAATTTCAATTTGGTCTTGTTTGATAGCTTGTAAAGTCATATTTCCGATTTCTGATAGATGAGCAGGGAGGAAGTCATAATAATGCTCTACCAATTCACAGAATATTTGGAAACAAGCTTTTCTGACCTCGAGATCTTGATATACTGCTACTTGATATAACATGTTTAATATAAATTCTCGCTCCTCTTTAACTTGCATAATATTTGACGCCAATTGTAAAGAATTAGACAATGCAGTCAGCGCCACAAGCTTAATTTCGGTGGTCGTATCTTGGGCTGTTATATTTGCTGCGATAGCACTGAATATTTGGTTAGAAAGTTCAGGCTTGATTATTTCAGCAGTGACGCCTTCACATATATATCCTAAGGTCATTAAGCTCGCAAGCTTATAGCTTACGTTCGGATTTATGGCGTTCGAGACCAATATTTGGATGCTTTCAGCCCATTCTCCTTTGGAAAGGTCTTTTTTAGCGACCGCTGCTACAGCTTGTGAAGCACTCAACCTGATATCTTTGTCATCACTTGCAAGAGTACCCAGAACATTGTTGCGGACTGTCGTTTTCAATGATGGATCAACCTTATCCCAGAAATCTGCTAAGAAATCTTCGTTATTGAGATTTGATAGCACGTTCTTGATATTAAGTCCAGCAAGCTGCCTTGATGGTTTTGGATCAGTCTGGGATGCAAGAACTGCAGAAAGGCTCAAGATATATTGTGTGGGGTTTGTTTGCTTTAATTGCTGCAGAGCCTCGAAAGCTGCTTGTCGAATGTTTGTGTCGTCGGACTGAGCATTCACAAGGATCTCACCCAAGCTTGACATTTTTACAATGCCGCGCTTAGTTCTGACAAATAAGGAAAAAATTCCTAAAAAAGTTATTAAAGCTTAAAATCTGTGTAGGAATTATTTTATAAGGTTGAAAACTTTTACTAATATATTATGGCAAACAAGCTGAAATTCTATAACTTTACAAGCGCAATAGATGTTGGGTTTTGGCAAGTTTTGGCGAAGAAAAAATTAGAAGAAATTAAGCTGCAAGACGATTTCATTGATATTTTTGGGTATTATTCTCCTTCTCAGCATAAAGATCTGCCTCCTTTATTCCATGTTGTGTCAGATTCATTGATTGCTATAGCTAGCAACATTCCTCATGGGAGTATTAAAGTCAATGGCTACTTAAAAATATTCAACACTCTTGAAGAATTCAAAAATGCTGACAGAGAAAAATTATTAGCTGAGGCAGGCAAAAATGTATTAACAGACGGTAACCAAAA
This sequence comes from Blepharisma japonicum, assembly GCA_949751835.1. Taxonomy (NCBI): domain Eukaryota; phylum Ciliophora; class Heterotrichea; order Heterotrichida; family Blepharismidae; genus Blepharisma; species Blepharisma japonicum. The sequence continues at coordinate 307,629 of CATKHK010000016.1, forward strand.
TGCCTTTATTTTAATAGTTTTTGCTGACTTGAAGTCTTATGTATTTTATTACTGGTAAAATCTATATAGAATTGCGTTTCCAATGATAAACTTTGAGCCTGTTGAATATTCTATACATCCTTTAGCTGACCATTTTGATGTAGATAAGCTTAAAGAAGCTTTAGCTGCAAAATTGCAAAAAGGTGAAAATCTTTCTGCATTTTTAGGATTAAAAAGAATTGATGAAGGCTATGAATTTGTAGATGGGCCCTCAGATATTATTTGCTTTATAGATCCTGCACCGAAGCATGATTTTCCTGGCGCTCCTTTAAGAAATATTTTATCTTATATTTCCCAGTCCCATTCAAGAAGTATAGATGTTGTCTCTATTAAAGACCTGATTTCAAGCAACCCAAACAATTTTTCATTAGGAAATTCTCAGTTTTATCAAATAACTTTGCCCGAAATTAATGAAGTAAAGTTTCTTGGATGGGAATTAAACGCAAAAGGAAAGCTTGGCCCAAGAGTCGTTGATTTAAGACCACAGCTAGACCCATTGGTTTTAGCTCAGAGTGCAGTTGATTTGAACCTAAAGCTTATGAGATGGAGAATGCTCCCTGAACTGAACCTTGATACAATTTCTGAGAGATCATGTCTCTTATTGGGATCTGGAACTCTAGGTTGCCAAGTCTCTAGAAACCTTATGGCATGGGGCATTAAGAAAATTACATTTGTAGATTCAGGAAAAGTATCCCACTCTAATCCTGTCAGGCAAAGCTTATTTGATTTTGAAGACGCCAGACTTGCTAAACTTAAAGCAAAAGCTGCTGCAGATAACTTGAGAAGAATATACCCAGGGGTTGAAACAGAAGGTGTTCAGCTTGAAATTCCTATGCCCGGCCACTCGATAACTGGAAAGGAAGCTTTTGTAAAAGAGCAATTTGAGAAACTTGAAGAACTTATAAGATCTCATGATATCATATTTTTGTTAGCAGACACAAGGGAGTCGAGATGGGTACCGACTTTAATTGCGACTGCTCTGGATAAAACATGCATTTCTGTAGGACTAGGATTTGATAGTTTTGTGGTCGTTAGACATGGAGGGACTCCATTTGTACAAAATTCAGAAAGACTTGGCTGTTATTTTTGCAATGATGTAGTGGGCCCAAGAAACAGTACGAATGATAGAACTCTTGATCAAATGTGCACAGTCACAAGGCCAGGGCTTTCATTTCTTGCCAGCTCATTTGCAGTAGAACTGCTTATATCTCTTTTGCATCATCCTGATGTGCATAAGGCGCCCCATAATTCTGAAACTCCGCTTGGAATATTGCCACACCAGCTCAGAGGGAATTTTGGTGGTTTTTCAATAATGAACTACTATGGAACTGCTTTTTCTAAATGCACAGGATGTGGAGTCACTGTGGTTTCCGAGTACTTAGAAAAAGGATTCGATTTTGTTGCAAATGCCTGCAATGACCCAGAATTCCTCGAAGAAATATGCGGCCTTAAGAGCTTAGACAGCCTAAATGAAGGAGACTTGATAGAAATAGATTAAAATTTGCATTTCCTTTAAAAAAGATTAATACTTAATGGAGTGTCCTATTTGCCAGAGAGCCTTCATACATAAAGGCAAGCTAAATAGACATATCCTCACACATTCTTCAATTAAGTTATTCAGTTGCACTATCTGTGACCAAAAGTTATCGACTAAATATGCATTAGACCGTCATATGACTGTCCATACAGACCATAAGTCATATGTTTGTGAAGAATGCAAAAAAGAATTCACCACAAAAGAACACTTGCATCGCCATTTGAACTCAAGAAAGCATGAGCCCTTGTCTTGTGAAAAATGTGGGGCCTTATTTCAGAGAGAAGATGCTTTTAAAAGGCACAACTGTCAAGACATAAAGGAATTTTTGATTGAATCCTGGTGAGAAGAAAGAGAAAGCAAGCCAGTTAAAGTTGCAGGTGAAGAATGGGTATGCCCTGCTCCTTTTTGCTATAAAAAATACACAACGAGGTCTAATTTAAGGACTCACTATAGGACTGCTCATGAGAAGCGTGGATTGGTTTGTCCAAATTGCAACGCAACGATGATGCACAAGCACACGCTGGTAAAGCATCTTAATAAGTGTACACAGAGTAAGGGGAATCCAAGTTCAACTGAATGTTCTAATTAGAATATTTTTGCTCAAATTTAATAGTTATAAAAATGAACTTGATACTATATTATGATTATTTTTTAATTATATAAAATTATTATAATTTTTGGGTAAATATTTTCAAAATATTAAAATTATAGAGTTCAATATTCTTTTATTATTTCAAATCATTTCTTAGTAAATTCCGAAATTAAAATGCTTCACAGCATTTCATCATAAAAATATAAATGCTCTCTTAGCAAATAGTTATCTCCAAATTACAGTTTAAATTAGCAGGCACACTAAGGAATATCTTCCTGGTAAAGGATCTAGTGAGAAGAATTCACAATTTTTTGAGGGTCGTGCCCTTCACAACAAGAGATAATATCCTGAAGATGTGACGTTCTGTTTGGTGGTTGGAAAAAAAATTCTATTTGAACTGAACGCAGTTGAAGTTCTAGCATTTGTGGAAAGATGACTCACTGTTCAGAGTGAAGATTGATCTCGTTTCCAGACCTGATGGCAAGAGATTGAAATTTATTAAGGCTCATAAAGATTTTAGTCAAAAAAATTCAAATTTTCCTTGCATTATTGAATTATACAGCATGAAATTATTATGCTGATATGCCTCAAAATTCATTTTTTACACGCAAATTCAAATTAGCATTATATTCTCTTCTCAAATGTGTTTACAATCTAACTATTTTTCTCCTATTTGAAATTCCTTTTTATGTTATTATATATTGATTTTGATCATCTCAAATAAAATAGAAAAAGAATCACAAGGATACAGCATATTGGAAAGGATTGCTTGAGCTTAACTGGATAAAGCTTCAAAAAATGCGTTATTAGTTTCATCATCATATAAAATTTTATACTTTATAATATTTTTTTGCAGACAATTTATGACCAAACTTGTATTAGAAGCTATAGCAATAGAAATAAAATAAATCTAATATTATATGTAAAGTATAATTTTTTAATCTTCAATAAATTTCTATTTTCTTTTTGTAATTCAATTAAATTCTAAATTAAAGCAACGTCATTTTTCTTGAAATTTTGGCCATAACAATTCAGAATCAATATGGACCTTCAAACAAACATCAGTTTAAGCTCCCAGATTTGCAAAAGCCACTTTACTACTCACATTCAGAACGACAACAGAATCCTTTTCAAATGCACAACCTGTACTAAAACATTTTTCTCATTATCTCAAATGAGAGATCACATAATCGCTGAATTCGACCTAGATAAAGAGTTGGTTGATTTCTTGAATTTTGAAATGGGAATAGGTCAATATAGCGATGATAGTGACATTCAGACAAGTTCACCTGTGTCTGAGGATAATTCTAATTTTGAACCTATAGAATGCTATAAGTGCTTGAAAATATGCAAAGGTTCCAAAGGACTTAACCAACATTTAGGAAAAAGACATTCGGATGATAAAAATAAAGAAATATGCGAAGTGTGCGGGAAAAGTTTTAAGCATAAGTATGCTGTGAATTTTCATATAAATCAGGTTCACGCCAAGGCAACTAGAGTTAAATGCCAAGTTTGTGGCAAACAGTTGTACAACAAATATGTGCTGTCGCAACATTTGAAGAAAGAGCATTCTATTCAGTCTCTTAGTTAGTTTATAATTGAAATAATATTAATGGATCGAATATCCCCAAAATTCCTTCCAAGGCCTGAAGCGCCAGGCCCATGACTTCCTAAGCCAATTAAAGAAAATGAAACAACAGCCCGCGAGGAAACTGATGAGTGGTTCGAGCAAAATAAGTCTCTCAACAGCAAGATTGCAGATCTCAGAAACGAAATCTTAGATTATAAGAAAGATAACAGCGATTTATTAAAGAAGGCTAACTTACTTGAAAACGAAAATACAGGATTGTTGAGGAAAGTTGCAGGGCTTGAAAAAGAAATTCAGGACTTAAAAAATCAACCTAGATCTTCAGTAAGTGATTTCGGAAGTAGAGAGAACAAATACGAGCTAGAAAACGAAAATCTAACACTTAAAAAAGAAATAGAAGAGAAAAACAATAAGCTCCACAATATAGCTCTAAATAATTTTGCGCTAAGAGCTAAATTGATCACTTGGGTCAGAACTAATGAAATAGAAAAACAAAGGAAAGTCCCAGCTGAAGAAAAATACAGAGACATAAGACAAGAAGTTGAATTCACTCCTAATAAAACCCAAAAATTTAAAGCAGTGCCTCCTATCAGTCCAAGAGCGAAAATAAGAAATGATAATCGATCTTCTCTGGATAGAATGATAAAAGATCTTCAATATCGGCCAGTTATTCCTAAAATAGAAGTTGAATCGAATAATCCTTTTAATTTTTTGGCAATGGTTTTGATATCATTTTTGGCAGGATTTTTCTTATTCCGTATTATACCCAATATGCCTTATAAGTAATTAAATCTTATTAAAAATTCTTAGATAAAAATTTTCAATCTGGAGAAGTTTCCAAAAATTTTTAACTTATTTTTTGCATTTTTCAACAATAATTTTAACGTTATACATTAAAAAAAATCAATGCAGCCTAATTTATCAATGAAGCCTCTATGCACACCGAAATTATCATGCCAATCCAGCTTAAAATGTGCAGACAGATTTTTACCAAACCGTTCGTCTATCAACCTCCTTACAAGCTTCGACATGGTCAAAGAAGACAAAAGTCCAAGCTTCGTCGGAAATGTGTCAGAGGACCAGCAAGCTGGATATTCAGCCCTTCTAAAGACCCAGCTCTTACAGAACAGCAAAAGCATTTTGAATTCTAACAGTATTTTTAAATACTCCCAAGAGACACACTTAAAAGAAAACATTCAGCTAGGGTTTTCAGGAGAAGAACTTTACTCCCCATTAAAATCTCAAAGAAGTATCCCTAAGTCTCCTTATAAAGTCTTAGACGCCCCTTCACTCCAAGATGACTTCTACTTGAACCTCCTGGACTGGTCATCACACAATACTTTAAGTGTAGGATTAGGGCCATGCGTCTATCTATGAAATGCTTCAACTTCAAAAGTCACGAAGCTATGCGACTTAGGGCTTAGCGATTCTGTTACAAGTGTTTGTTGGTCTCCAAACGGAGATTATATCACTGTTGGCACAAATCAAGGAAATTCACTACTTTGGGATGTGAATAGGACAAAACTTATTAGGACTTTTTCTGGACACTCAGGAAGAGTTGGCTCAATGGCTTGGAGTAGTAAAGTTTTATCCACAGGATCAAGGGATAGACAGATTCTTCATAGAGATGTAAGGTCTCCTGAAGAATATATTGGCAGACTTATAGGGCATAAGCAAGAGGTGTGCGGACTTAAGTGGTCATTTGACGAACAGCAGCTAGGTTCAGGAGGAAATGACAACAAACTAATACTTTGGAATTTACAGTCACCGTCGCCTATTATTAAATTCCATCAGCATGTGGCAGCTGTGAAAGCGATTGCTTGGTCTCCTCACCAGCATGGACTTTTAGCATCTGGAGGAGGTACAGCTGATAGGACAATCAGATTTTGGAACACACTTACTAATGAAGAATTGCATCATGTCGATACAGGCTCACAGGTTTGCAACCTAATGTTTTCGAAAAACAGCAATGAACTTGTATCGACTCATGGATACTCACAAAACCAAATTGTGCTTTGGCAATATCCAGGATTTCAAAAAGTTGCTACACTTACTGGGCATACTTACAGAGTCTTATATTTATGTATGTCTCCAGATGGGCAAACCATTGTGACAGGTGCTGGTGATGAAACTTTGAGGTTTTGGAATTTATTCCCTAGCAGCAAAGAAACTGCAGAATCAGGTCTACAAAACTCAATGTTTCCATCTTATCTTGACTTGCGATAATCAAATGACACAATGTAATTCAATATGCATAAATAATCATTTTTGATGCTAAAATTTTTCTAGTAATTAGCTTAATTTAAATTAAATTACGCCTTGCTACAAGAAATGATGTGAATAAATTAATTTGTATTTATTTTCAATGTTTCAAGTATTTTTTCTATATCAGATTTTTCATCTTGAATTCAACACTCGGATAAAATTGTAAAAGAATATTTTTTAAGCTTTGCCAAAGGCGTTCTAGGGGTATTCATAATAGGTATTTTTATTCCCTTATATAATCTTTTAATCGTGCAATTATTTGGTGATATAGTTGTAAAATATTTATCAGAATTGACGAAGTGTATAAAAGGAGCCTTAAGTGTTGGACTTGTAGAAGGTGATAATGACAGTCTCAATTCTAACGTTTTTGAAGGCCTTTCAAGTGAAAAAATCTTATCATACAATTCTAATCCTTCTTTTAAAGCAGGAAAGCTTTTTCTTTCACTAGGAGTTAATGAGCATTTTGATAAGTCCTTAACTAAATCCTCATCAATCCTACGATGCTTACTGTAAAAAGCACCGCTTATAGGAGATAAATTCAGTCCTTTCGGGATTTTCTGGAATGGATTGATAGGGCTTGAACAACTTGGTGAACTCGGATGATGCAGCCTTTTGTATTTTGTTTTCAATAAGGAATAGCTTTCTTCTTTTTTAATAGAAAATGACAATGCGCCTTTGTATTTTTTGTCAAGAATTTTCTTTTTGTATGAGTTGCTGGGAAGAGCTGGTAAGCTGCTTATATTTTTTGAGGATAAAAGGGTTAAAGAGTCTATGTTAGTTGATGAGGTTTTTGTCAGAGTAAGCGGGCTTAATCTTAGCTTTTCCTTCTTCATATTAATATTTGATATGCATGTTAAATTATTTATTCTATCTTGAAGACCACTCGAGCTTAAAATGTTCATTTTAAGGTTGTGAATTTTTTTATCAGAATTAAGATTTTATTATAGGTAATTAATACAAGTTTAAATTAAATGATACCAATAGCACTCTTTTTGAGCTCTAGTTCTGCAAGTTTTCTTGCGTGATTTTCAATTGGCTGCAAAAGCAGTTTGTTGAATTTATTTTTTCTTAAAAGATTTGGCTCTTCTTTTGGGTCTCCAATGCTTGGGAGTCTGCTACTTAATTGTTTCAATTCTATTGGTATAAGAGGCATTGTACTGAAATTTTTAGAGTTTTTTGTGTTTTCATCTTGAATTTTGAGGTTGTATTTTAAGTTTTTTGAATTTTTCTCATTGATATGTCTTTTAGCATGATCAGCTGATTCATTTCTTAAATGATTTTTGGTATCATTATCAAATACAATATATTTTTCTTCTACAAGCTCTCTTACTTGTGCTTGAGGTAACTTTGGAAAAAGTAGTTGCTTCTGCTGCAATATAAAAGTAGGGACTTTTCATTTATGATTTATTTCATCATAAGTTGATTTACTTTTAATTGTTCTCAGCTCTTTTGCAGGCATCAGATTTTCAAATATTTTGTGCAAGAGCTCGTTTTCTTTTTCTTTTTCCCTAATTTCTTCTAAAAATTCTTCCTTTTCAGTTTCGTGCTCATGATTTAGATCAGAAATTTCTGATAATGACGCTGCATAGATGCCTCTTAATCTTTTTACAATTTTTCTTAGATCTTCGAGCTCTTCTTGCATTGACTGATAATTTTTTTCTTTTAAAATCATTTCTTCTTCGATTTTCCTGTGATCTTCAATAAGCTGTTTTTCCTTTTTCTTTTGCTTTTTTAGTTTCAATCGATACTGTCTTATAGCTCTTAGCTTTTCCTGCTCTGATTTATTTATTGCTTCTCCACCAATAATTAATTGCTTTTGAAGATCAGAAATGATTTCTTCTGGGTTTTGCTCATTACATGTTTTATCTAAATCTGTATCTTTTTCATTTGTATTAGATCTTTCTCCATCACTTTCTTCAGATTGTCCTGATGGTTCACTTGAATATTTTTGAACTGGCTGATCATATAATCCTTCTGCACCATTGTTTGGGCTAATAAGAATTAGATCATTTGTTTTTGATGGTTTTTCTATTTCAATAATTTTTTCTACTGGTTCTCTATCCTGATGCTCCATCAAGAGCCTTTTAAGCCTTTGAATTTCTTCAGCATAAGATCTCAGTAATGCATCTTTTGGGTCTTCATTTATCTTTGGTTTATTTTTTATGAATTTTGCTCTACTCGCATATCTCAAAGTGCTCAATGATTCTTCATAATTATAATCAGCAGGCGAAATGACAGCAATCATGACAGTTTTTGTGTTGCCTCCTAAAGAATCCTGGAGTAGCATAGTCAGCTTGCTGTCTCTATAAGGGATATGTGAACTTCCATCTACCAGTGAGCTAATCACATTTCCTAATGCATGTAGAGATAAATTGATTTTTATGCCTTCTTTAAGCCTTTCCCCCTCAGCTCCTGTCTTTTTCTGTCTCTCAGATCCTGCAAGATCTACCAAATTAAGCTTTCCCGCTTTTACCAGTGTTCTTCCATCTACTTCTTCTGAGGTTTCTACATTAATAGTAAAAATGGCATGAGACCTTGAAGATCTCTCATTCATATTTGTTTCTTTAGTAATCCTATGCTTATTCCCATATTCCATAAGTTTCTCTATGTCTTGAACAGACTTCACCGGATGCATTGATAAATTTTTGACATAAATTCCTTTGTCTGCTGATTCTTTTAGCTCAAGTTTTAAATTTGCGTCATTGCTTATTAGGTCTCTTATTTCTTCATTATAAATTTCTGTATATGAGCACCGGACAAGGAAACATTTTGAAGATCCAGACTCAGCAATACATCCAAATATGTGGGAAAAAGAATTTGGAATGATCCCTTGCAATTGTTCATTTCCTGGAACACCAACCATTGTGAATGTCTTTCCACAACCTGTTTGACCATATGCAAAAATTGTCCCATTGTAGCCTTCTAATACGCTTTCCACTAATGGAAAAGCAGTTTCGTCATAGATTTGCTGCTGAGTGTAAGTTTCGTCATAAATAGCATCGAAGGCAAACGGTTTTGATATTGATTTTGGATCAAGTATACTTAACTGGTTTATATCTTTGTCTACTTCAATTATATTTGAGTTTTTTCTGGAAATTTCAGATGAATTCAAAGGGCGAACTCGAATAGCAACTTTTACGGATTCTTGAGACATAAATGACAGTTAAATTTCAATATGGCGCTATGGATTCATAAATTTTTGACTTGGAAAATATATGTGCTTAATTCATGAAAATTTTAGAATTTTTATAAAAAATTCAATTAAATCAAATGAGAAAATAATAAATCTGGCTCGATATTTATTTAAAAGAAAAATTATGCTGGACTATAATTTTATTATGCTATAGCACACCAAAGCATATCTTGCATATACAGCCTCAATATTAAGTTAATCTACTTTTTAGTAGCTACTTCTTAGAAGAATAGAAATTATAGTTGATCGATCTATTATTTATTTCTTAGTATCATTGATCACCTTCAAGAATGAGAATGGTGTAAACTTAATCCCTTCTCCTTTATAGAACTTGCTTTGGAACTCGACCCAATGAAGTCTCAGCGCATGCAAGAAACATTCCATAGCATCCATACACATTAGCACTCCTACAGTCACATTCGCAAACACAAAGAACCCTACCACAACCAAGACAGGGTTTGAGGTTTCAATTGTCCCAGCCAAACACTTATCAAAGAAGACTTTAGAAAGTTGTCCATGTGCAAGGGACAGAGCCCACAATCTGAGATATGAAGCAGTATTACTGACAGCTCCTAAGACGTACTCAATAGTTTCGATCATCTGATGGATAAATTCTTCGCCAAAATCAAATTCTTTGTGTCCTGTGCCAGGTTTAGGAGCTTGTGACCCTACTTCGTCTTCAAAGTGTTGATAGCCTACTTGCTGGTTTCCTCCATGCCCTGCTTGAGCTGCTCGTTCATGTTGCCATTTAAGAATGAAAGGTTTAGGAATGAGCATAATAGGAACACAAATAACAGCTATCAGTAAAAGAATAAGCTGGATGCTTTCTTGAGTCCCCTCTTCTCCATAAAGAGACTTTGATTCACCTAAAGATCCCATCTTTAAAGCCATGTTCATCAAAATAGTGATAAGGTTAGGTGCGTTATCATTCCAGTTGTAGTGCCATTCGCTGCACCATTTGATGAAAATCATTAAAATCATGTAGCCGAAGAAACAGACCATGAAGAGAAGCTGTGGAATAAACTCGAAAATAAAGTTGACAGAGTTTTTGAAGTGAATTGAGTTTACTCCTTTGAAGAAGTTTCCGCAAATCATCTGTGTGACACCGAAAACGACTGAAATTTTCATTTTGAAGCTGTTGAAGAACACAAGCTCGTTGTCGGCTCTGTACCACACAGGGTCCATACCGAATGGATAAACTGAATCCTTAGTGTATTGTTCGTCTCCATCTTTCTTTGACCATCTTGTTCCGAAGAAATCAAATGGAATCCCTAAGAAATCATTATAAATCAGCCCACAGTACATAGCACATAGCCCCATCATAAGTAATAAGTATCTAATTGGGACTGCTGCTTTAAACATGCTTGCTGAGCTTTCAATTTGGCGTCTTTGGAAAATAAGGTAAAGCGCGAATAAAGTCAATAAAGAGCCGTGACCCACATCGCCGAACATAATTCCAAAGAGGAATGGGAAGGTGACACAAGTAAAGAGAGCTGGGTTAGCTTCTTGGTAGACTGGCACACCATAAGTATCAACGATTTCTTGGAATGGAATTGTAAAGTCATTGAGCTTGAAGTAGGTAGGAGGGATTTGATCTTCTGGGAAACCTCCTTCAACTTCTCTAAGTTGTCCACTTGCGAACCCTGGCTGTCTCGCAAATTCATTTAGGATACCAATTACGCTTTGTTCTTGGGACTTAGGACACCAGCAGTTTCCGTAGAAAATGTTATTTTGGATGGTAAACATGTTAAGGTTGTGGTAAATTGCTTTTTCTTTGATGATAAACAGTCTTTGTTCTTCAATAAGGGAGCATGGGTTTTCAGTGTGCTTAGTCGAGGCTAATTTCTGAAGAAGTCCCATAATGTTTTCTTTGGTTCTCTGCGCAACTTCATTGTTTGTATTGATTTCGTCTTCATTTTGTCTGAAATCTGTAGCAAGCTGCTCTTGATCACTTGGAACGTCATAACGTCTTATGCCAATTGTGTCACAGATTCTTGCAAGCTTATTGCTGATGATTGACTGCTCATCTCCTTGGTAAAGAATGAAAAACACTGATTTTTCAAGTGGCTCGTCAGTTTTTGGATCTTTCAATGGTTCTTCAATGTCGTGGAAAATAGTCAATGCATTTCCTCTGGTGACTCTAAAAACCATTCTCTTAAATCTTACCATATCTTCTTTATCAATAATCCCTGCAAGTCTTTTGAACAGTGAAAATCCCATTCCACCTTCTCCAAAAGTTTCCTTTGCATGCTTCAAGACCAGTCTTTTTTCAATAAGACTATTGCAGCTGGTCTGGAAATCTTCGTAGTTTTTAAGCTGAATACCTAAGTTTTTTTCATAGGACTCTAAGTCAGCCTCCAATGTTTCAAAGTAAGTTTGGGCTGGAGTATTTGATGAGTCAAGTTCATCGTCAATTTGGTCTAGTACTAGCTTGATGTCTTTGGCTGGAGTGATTTGGATTTTGAACCTTTCTTGTTCTTGCATCAGGAAGCGAATTCTCCTTTCAGCTTCTTCACACCTGCGGATATATGAGGCATAGCGACGATTGAAGACTGTTTGGTCAGCATTTAAGTCAACGAATTGGAGGACTGATAGTTTTCCGAGCTGATTGAGGATTCTCCAGCCCATGTCTGCTTGCATGATGAGGTTGTAATAACCCATCTTCTCTGATCGCAGAAGACCCATTTTATAATTATCACCATTTATCTGATAGCTTATAAAGTTTCTAAAGAATTCTCAGTGAAAAGTTTTCCAGTAATTTTAACTGAATAATTATTATTTTGATTAATGTATTAATATTTAGTATATACATTATTTTTTTGATAAATAAAATTGATGAAAACATTTAATTTATAGATGCAAATTGCTAATAAATCTGCTTGTGAGTTAAGATAAATATTTGGATAATAAAAGGATATAAAATCAAAGTATGAGTAAATAATATTTAATGTCAAAAACAATAACAATAATGCATATCATTTTTATGCCTAAAATAAACAAATGCATATGAAAGGATGTGGAATGAAGGTCTCATAAGCTATGTTTGATATTTATTAATTTATAAGGCTAAGATACATGCTATGATAAATTTAAAAGATAAATATTAAAAACCAAAAAATGATTTAAATCGCTCAATTTTCAAATCAGACAATTGAATATCTTAATCATTTTAATAGACAATAAATAAAAGCCACTTATATATCTAAATATTGGTTCCTTAATAAAATCAATCTCTCGTAATTATTTTTTGCTAATAAATATAAATCTAACTACATAAAGCTAATTTGCTTCCCCAACTTGACACGTGGCTCATAAATCTTTTTGCCATATTCTATTTTCATACCAATCTATCTGATCATAAATGGCATTTATCAAACAAGAAAATTTAAAATATCTCACAGAATCCAAGTATAACACTTCAGGATACTCATGGCTTGATAAGAAACTTAATCCATTTTGGGATTGGTTTATTGAGCTCTTACCAAAATCAATGGCTCCAAATCTCATTACATTGATTGGCTTTATTTGCATTATTTTATCATATGTTCTAATGCTACCATTCGGCACTACATTTGAAGAGCCTATCCCTCCAATAATTTTATTTATTTCAGCATTTATGATATTTATGTATCAAACTTTTGATGCAATTGATGGGAAGCAATCAAGAAGAATTAACCAATCATCACCTTTAGGAATGCTTCTGGATCATGGCTGTGACTCATTAACAACCTCATTTATTGCTCTCACTATACTGCAAGGGATGTCACTAGGTCTTAATAAGCATACAATATATATGTATATTGCGACCCAAACAAGCTTTTTTCTGATAACATGAGAAGAATACCATACTCATTGTTGCAGAACACAGTTTATGAATTGGGGTGTTACTGAAGCTCAATATATGACTATGATGGTGTTAATTCTTACAGTAATTTTTGGACCTGGCATATGGCAGGTAAGTATAATTGGCGGTATTACCGTTGTTGAATTCATCCTCCATATCAATATGGGTTTTGCAAATATAGCGAATATTTTTGTTTTATTTAATGTATTCAAGAATTCTGAAAAGAAAAGAGAAACTATTCTATCACTGATACCTGTATTTATTATGGATATGAATATGGTTCTTATAGCATCAAAAAGTATGATGGTTAATTATGCACCAATAATATTGATCTTGCATGGGCTGATATTTTCTGAATTATGTATAAAGCTTATTATTTCAAGCGTGTCGAAAATGACATTTCAATGGTTTCAAGCTGAATTAGTTATAGAGTTTTTATTTGCAGCTGCAGTCCTTATCTTGGACAAGCAATCCATTTTGATTGCAATCGTTGCCTTTTTAGTTTGCATCGTTTGAAGATACTGCTTTTTTGTATGGAATGTTGTATATCAAATTAGTGAATTTTTAAATATACCGGTTTTTAAGGTGAAAACCAACTAATGCTAATTATAATTCAAATAAGCATCGCATCTTTATTATAATTTAACTATATGTATTTTTTGATACATTTTAGCACTTTCAGTCTATTTATCAGACTATTTACATGCTGGAAACAAGAAATTCCTAAAAAATGAGCTGTTAAGCACATTAATTATCCTACTCAATATCTAAATTTAAAAACAATATTTTTAATAATAAAACCTTTTATACTGAGAAAGATGATAGATAGACTTCAAGAACTCAAAGGGGCTTCAAATAACCCTTCCCATGAAATTTTACTTTCAGATGTCCAGCCATCATCAGGCCCAAATATGCAATTTATGCTCCAAATTCGTAGAGCTCAAAAATCAATTGAACGAGTCCGATCCAATACTGAGCAAATAAGAATTTTAAAAGATGAGTTCAATCAATGCACCCAGCCAGAGCAAGAAGTTAAAATTAATAAGCAGCTCAAAGAATTAATCGACGTAAACAACGGAGAATTAAATTCAGTTCGTGACATTGCAGAAACCCTAGCAAAAGCAATCGAAGATGGTCGTGGGAATGCCAGTGAAACAGAAACAAGAATGCGAGCTACGATGCATGCAACCTTGATCAAGCAGTTTCAACAAGCTCTCGGAGAAGCAGAAAAGGCCCAAAATGTTTTCACAGAAGCAGCTAGAAATAAAACAGCAAATCAGCTTAGAATGGTAGACGAAAATATTTCTGATGAAGTCATCGAACAGTGCTTAGAAGACCCTAGGCAAGCACAAATGATGGTCGAAAAGAAAATGATAGGAGCTCACTCTGAAATAATTCAGATGGTAAATAATATTGAAAGCAGGCTCGAAGATATAAAAATGCTCGAACAAAATATAAATATCATGCACAGGATGTTTCTTGATCTTGCAGCACTTGTTCACTCTCAAGGAGAGCTTTTGAATAGTGTAGAAAAGCACGTTGATAATGCTTCAGATTATGTTAAAAAAGCTGAAAAAGCGCTTGAAGGAGCTAAAGGGTATCAACAAAAAGCAAGATGGAAAAAGTGCTGCATATTAGTCGCATTATTGATTATACTTATTGTGATCATCGTTCCTACTGTCACAGCCAAAACTTTATAACTGTAAAGTCTTAATATATTACAATTTTAAAATTTCATTTTTAAAGATTAGTCATTAGATTCATTACAGCTAAAGCTCTAGAAATTTTTATTTCGAGAGCTTGCATAGATATGACTATTTTAGGGTAGTTATTTATACGTCTAGAAAAAATCATTACATTTACCATGCCATAGACTGTTCTTTTTTAATTGACGGGAACCCAAAACCAAGAGGATCACTGATGCTGCAGCAGAATAAACTGATTATTTTGTCTAGATCATATTATCCCAAGACTGCACAATTTTATAACTCTCATTCAATTAAATATAAGTTCTAAACTACTTTAACAATTTTATAAGAAAAATTCTTTTTGCTATATAATATACTTATTATTTTATAATTTTATTAAATATTTTTACAAATAATTTGCATACAAACTATTTAATGAAGGATTTTTTACTGTTTTAATAATGTATGCCTCCAAAGCATTAATTATTCTGGTCAGGTCAAATCTCGCTTTGCCTCATTCTGAAATAATCAACTCATTAATATCAAGAGGATGCTGTGGCCATCTTGTATGGAAAACTTCAGACACCTTGCTTAGATCTCTCTGCACAAACTCTCCAGCAGATTTTGATCTTTTTTCGAATCTTTCAGTTGAAGTTCCACATACTCAATTATTAATTACAAACATAGAGGCAGATGTCGCAAATAGCAAGAAAAAACTAGTCATTGTAGTTCTTGATACGACTGGTCATGAAAGCGAAACTCTCCAAATAATTGAAAACTTGATAACATCTTATATTGATCTGTTTAGAATTTCTTTTATCTTAGAGCCTTGCGAGTTTCCACAGGAAAGAGAAAACAACTCAATAATCTCGGATATTCTTCCAAAGCAATCATATAATTTCAAAGATTGCGTTGATATATCTGAATCAATAAACAGAAATGTCTCTGCATTCTATGCAGATTATGAAAAAAATTACACAAGAATCGACTGAAACCAAGGCTTGGAAGAAGCAATGAAAGAAAAAGGAGGCAATCAAATTATCTTAGCAGATAATTATCTAAAAGAGATAGGATTCAGACTAGGACTTTGCCCAAAATATGGGTCATAATTAACCATACTCTTAAAATAAGCTTATTTATGTGTTAAAGAGTCCACATTGGAATATGCAGATGGACTGCTCTAGCAGCCCAATAAGTCAAATTCCTTGACAATTCACTTGCTTTTTCTAATAATTCTTGAGCTTCTTTTTCCTTTTTTTGCTTCTTCAAAACTGAGGCATAAACTTCATTTACAAAAATCTCATTATAATCCCCTCTCTATGTTATTATTACCCCGCTCACCAGCCCAAGAGCTTTGGTTAAAACTTTTTCTGCCTCATTGTATTCTTTTTGTAATTTTAAGAAAACTCCTGTTAGTGCTAAAGATCTCCCAGCATTTTGCTTATCGATTTCTTCATAAAATGCTAAAGCACACTTAAGCCATTTTATGGCTTCCTTCAGGCTAATTTTCAAATACCTCTAAGTTTGCGCTTTGAAGATGGACTTCTGAGATATTTGTAAGGGAAATTCCACAAATAGATGATTTTAAACCAGGCTTATTGCTTGGGTCGACTTTGTAAATATCAGGCAGCCCTTCGAAATATTGAATGGCTCTTTGAAAACTTGTTACTGAATCTGTAAATTCCAATGCTGCAGCTCTATATTCAGACTCTTGATAGGTCTCTCCTTCTTTAATAGTGATAGATTCGGGTTTTTCAAATGATAAAAGATGCCACCATTGAGCACAGCCTAAATTGTGATAGAGTTCAGGCTGCTGTGGGTTTGCTGCTATAAGAGAAGATAAAAGCTTTTTAGATTCCCATATGTTTTCCCCTTTAAGTAGATAAGCTATCGCCAGCACATTTTTGACGAATTCCTCATTTATAAGACTAGACTTTTCTTCTAATAGTTTCTTAGCTAAATCTATACCCTTATCAATATTTGTATCTAAATACTGCATAAGTAGAGTTTCGTAGGAGCAAGAAAGCTGCTTTGGATATAAGCTTTCCCTTTCTTTGAAATTTTTTACTATCTCTTCTAGTAGCCTTTCACACATACTTTTCTTATTTTCGATCCGAAATATAAAAGCTAATCTTTTAAGGAGAATATTATAAGGTGGCTCACCATATAGCCCTCTTTCTTCAGCAATGCTCAAGCATTGAATGAGTTTTTGCTCGACAATTGGAAATTTTCCTTCTTCTATGCTTTCTAATGCCTCCAAATACTCGTCAATGTTTTGAACCTCTTTAATTCCTATAGGATTTTCAAACTGTGGAGCAATTCCTGCGAAAAATCTTCTTGCAAGCCTGAGCATATTTAATATTTTATTGTGCATGATTTTTAAGTTAACTTTGTGATAGGCATGGACATCATAAATCATTCTCCTCCTTAGGCTTGAGCTTTTGCTTCTTAAATTCAGAATATTAAATGTAATTATTATGTCTCTATTGAATTTTTAACCTTAGAGAGTTTTAAGAGATTAAATAAAAATTTTGAAAACTTATTCATTTGCTTAAATTTTGCATTTACTTGTATGAATTAAATGCTAATATTTTACAATGTTAGAATTTTATAAAAATTACCCTCTAAGTTGCTTGCATAATAAAATATTAAAAATCTTATCTATTGCTAAGATCTCTTTTAGAATTTCAAATAGAATTTGTACATCAATACAAATATATATAAATCCTATATAAATTAAATCCCATAAATAAAATTAATCAAAAAAACAAAAAATTTAAGTTTTCGCGGGAATTAAAGATGGGTTGGCAGCGCATCTCTCCGGTTTCGGCCGCATTCACCCTAACACCAGTAACCTTTGTAAGGTTCCTCACTCAGTTCCTCCAAAGGAGCTGAGAGCGCAGCCAGATGATATCCTGCAGTTGTGGAGCACATGCTCAGGCTCTGCCGATCACAGCTTCTACAGGCTATCTAAACCCTTTTTATATCAATATAAAGTAAATTGCTTATTTGAATTGCTTTAGTTTGAAGCTTTTACATTTTCTTATTTCTGAAATCTACTAATTAACGCTAATGGATACTTTTATTTCTCTTATTTGCTGTCTGAAAATCTTAAAATTCGTTAATTATTATGAGTTTTATATAGGATATAAATATGAAATACATATAAGATTTTAAGTATTTTTCATATGTCTTATTTACATTATCTTATTTTTTGATGATCAAAATAAATAGCCCATCATCTAAAACCTTATATATGTGAACAATTTTACTAATTATATTTAGTTTCTGATTATTTATGAGAAAATAATTTAAAATTTTTAAAATTAAAGGCAATAACCTTTACTTAAATTTTTAGACTTAAAGTTCTCATTATATAGCTCTTCTAAAATCTAAAGGAGGTATTTGCTCATTAACAGTCAAAAAATATTAAAATTGATTTTTAACCACTGTTTTATTCTTTATAATGTCTAAATAAAATGCCATAATTAATTCTACCAATTTTATGTGAATAATTTCAGAAAGCCCTTCGTTGTGCTAATCTTGATGACAACTGGGGAAACAATTATAATAAAATGGAAGGTTACTTTGCAGTAGAATCCAAATCCAAGAAGAGGTTCTTGGCAGTCCTTGGCCTACTGGCCATCGTCGGAGTTGTGGCAACCGTTGCAGTTGCATCAAGCTCAACCCAAACTCCAGCCATTGCTCAACTCCAGATCGAGGAGCAAGAGTTCGCTGATTTCATTGCCCAATACAACAAGGTATACACCAGTGAAGAAGAATACGCCTATAGGTTCAAGATTTTCAGAGACAACTCTGCTTACATCCGTGTCTTCAACAGCCAAGAAAACACCTTTTACCTTGGAGTCAACAAGTTCTCAGACTTAACCTTCGCTGAATTCAAGATGATTTACACCCCTAGGAAATTCCAACCAATTACCGATGCTGAAGTTGCTGAATTCGATGTCTCAGCTGTCCCAACTCAAGTTGACTGGTCCCAAAAAGGAGCTGTTACCCCAATTAAAAATCAAGGACAATGCGGAAGCTGTTGGTCATTCTCAACTACTGGATCTACTGAAGGTGCATGGTTCTTGGCCGGCCACACCTTAACTTCTCTTTCAGAGCAACAACTTATGGATTGCTCATATTCTTATGGAAATGAAGCTTGCAATGGAGGAGATATGACAGCTGCAATGAAATACATCATTGCTAACGGAGGGATTACAACTGAAGCCAACTATCCTTACACTGCTAAGGATGGCCTTTGCAACAAGACTAAGGCTAAGGAAGTTGCAGCCACTCTTTCAAGCTACAAGGCAGTCCAAGCAGACAACACTGATCAACTCTACGCTGCAGTTGCTCAGCAACCAGTCTCAGTTGCTGTTGAAGCTGACCAATCTGCTTGGCAAAACTATAAGGGAGGAATTGTGTCCAAAGACTGTGGAACTGCTTTAGACCATGGCGTCTTAGTTGTTGGATACAACCAGGTTAATACCCCTCCATACTGGAAAGTTAAGAACTCTTGGGGAGCTGACTGGGGTGAGGCTGGATACATCAGAATTGCAGTCGTTGCAGGAAAAGGTGTTTGCGGTATCCAGATGCAACCAGTATACCCAATAGTTTAAAAATAATCATCATTTATTGCTTAATTTGTGCTCTCTTTTTTATATTTGTTTCTTGAATTAGTCAAGATTTATAAAACCTTTAAAAGCTGCTTTTGATACTATTGGTTCACTTTTTTAGTATTGGCACTCCGAGCATCAATACTAAAAAATTGATATTTTCTCTAACAAATATTTATATTTTTTATACCTTTGGCTTCTTAAAATGTATTTTTTAACGTCGCAAATCTTTGATTTGAAATCTAGAATTTTCCTAACCTTCATTTTTTTATTAATTTTCTTTTAATTATCGACGAGTTTAAAATTTATTTATATATACAGATCTAAACTTCTAATTTGTTTTTAAGACCATCAAGTATATTATCAAGCCATACTAAAACCTCTTGAGATACCCTAAATATTACCTATTACTGCAATTTATTAGTGTAATTAATAAGATTAAATTTTAAGAAGATTCTCTTATTATTTATTAATTAGAAAGCTATATGTGAATCAATTTTTCGATTTGCATTCCAACTAGGAAATTTATAAAATATGGCACAGCAAGGTGATCATAGAGCTCGTTTACCTCATTTGCAAAGGCCTCTCTATCAAGAAGCTGAGCCAATCTCTTCACGGCCTGATATCTCTCAACAAAGCCAGCTCCCTAACACAATGGCCGAACGAAGGATCCAAGCAGAGCAGCCAAAGGAAGTAAAAGTTCATACAGAAACACTTCCAAGACCTTTGGAAAGATATGACGATTTTTTAGGTCAATTCACTGCTATGGGACAGCTTCCACCTCCTATTTTAGAAAATATTATTGCAAAAGAACAAGCTGTCACCTCCCCACGTTTTCTCCGTTTTACATGCACTCAATGTGCAATAGATGAAAGCACACAAAAGTCAACAGGTCTGCCACTTGCTGCAGTTTGGCACCCACTTGCTGATATCTGCCCAGGAGAGGACACAATCCCAATTCTTAATAAAATCCCCTTCCGATGCAATCGATGTTTGGCATTTGTCAGTCCTCATTTTCGATTTGTGGAAGGAGGAAGAAAATGCATATGCAATATCTGCGGGCTTGTTCAAGATACACCAGATGAGTATTTTAATGATAGAAATAACAAGCCTGAGCTTTGGGCTGGGACTTATGAATTCATTGCTCCAGGAGATTACTCAAATCGGCCTCCAATGGCTCCACTATTTTTCTTTTGCATTGATATCTCATCGAATTCTATATCTTTAGGCCTCCCTCAGCAGATCTTGACATCAATAAAAGGAGTGCTTGATTATATCTCTTTTCCTGAAAAATGCAGTATTGGAGTGATGACGTTTGATACTTCTATGCAGTTCTATAAGATTGGCTCTACTGGAGAAGTCTCAGAAATCTTGATAACCGATGTTGATGACCCTTTTATCCCTGAAAGTGTGGCTGGGCTTACTTATAATGTGGCTGAACAGCGAGAACAGCTGGATGGGCTATTAGACAGGCTGCTTGCTTGGGATTTTACACAACCTCCTAAAGTAAATTTATCAGCTGCTGCAATAGCTGACGGGATGAAAAACTATTTATTAAAAGGAAGAGGAGGAAGAGTCCTTATCTTCACTTCTCAGCTTGGCACTGTTGGAAAAGGAAAATTGACTAATAGAGTTGACCCTAAACTTTTTAATACAGATAAAGAAAAAACAATGTACGCTCCTCTTGAGAGTTATGTAACTTTAGCCCAAGAGTGCACGTCTGAAGATATTTGTATTGATATTTTCCTATGTTCAGGACAGTATGCTGACGCTCCTTCATTAGCTGCGCTTTGTTCTCAAACTGGAGGTGATTTGCATTATTATCCCAATTTCAATGTAGGATTTGACGGAGAGCGCATGTATTATCAAATTTTCCGAACTTTGACAAGGACACAAGGCTTCCAAGCAGTTATGAGGGCAAGATGCAGCAATGGTATCGCAATTGATCAATATATTGGAAAATTCAAAAGAAAAGGACCTGTCGAAATGGAGCTAGCCTGTATCGATTCTGATAAAACAATAGTTATCATGCTTAAGCATGACTCAAAATTACAAGAAGACATTGATTTGCATGTCCAATGTGCAATGCTTTATACAAGCCAATATGGGCAAAGGCTTATAAGAATTTTCAATGGAGTCATAAAAAGCACAAAAACGATTCCTAATATATTTAAAGGGGGAGATACTGATGCGATAGCAAACGTTATTGCCAGACAAAGCGCTTATTCGATTTATGAAGAAGCGATAGGAACTGTTAGAGAAAAATGGCATGCAAGTATGATAACGATGCTGACGATGCATAGAATGACTGTTGGAGATGGAGAAATGAACATGATTTTGGTACCTGAGAGCTTAAAAATGGTCCCTCTTTATAGTAACACAGCTATGAAACTTCCAGCTTTTGCATTAAGTGGGGTACCGATTGACGCAAGGCTTTTTTCAGTGCACGCACTATTAGGTATGAATATCCGTCAAACAAGGATGCATTTTTATCCGTCCATTTATAGTTTGCATGACATTTCAGATCAGCCTCAGCAGCCAGGAACTCTAAATAATGCTGAGCTCCTTATCCTTCCTAATTTAGTTCCATGCTCTTTGCAATATATTCAATCCAATGGAGTCTATTTATTGTTTAATGGCGAAATTATGCTACTTTTTATAGGAAGAAATGCAGATCAAGAATTTTTACAAAATGTTTTTGGCGTCTCTCAGTTTGACGAGTTAAGTGAAAACCCTGAATTGTGGGCTCTAAATGACTATGGAAATGATGAGTCAGCAAAAGTGCTAGCTATAATAGATGAGGTCAGGAAAAGAAGTCCATCAGCTTATCCATCTTTGCATTGACTCTTTGAAGGGAAAGGGGATGATTTCATTTTAAGAAGGTTCATGGTGGAAGATTCGACATCTGGAGAAATGAGTTATAGCGATTATTTATTAAGAATCCACAAAATAGTACTGAATAAAATTGCTGAAAGAAGAGGATAATTAAGTATAATTCTAGATAAATTATAATTATGATTCTAAAAAGGAAATTTGCTAGTGTAAAAATCGGCTCAGTTTTTGATTTTATTCCTGCTGTTGAGCTGGAAAAGGCAGTTAGAGTAAATAGAATTACACCTCAGGAAGCTTATGATACAAAAAAAGCTGACTTAACGAGATATTATAACAGAAAGCTGATGCTTCACATTAAATATCAGCAATGGGTATTCCAAATTTAGGACGATTTCTTCTACATTTACCACTCAGCTTGCCAGTTTAACCATGGCGTTGATATAGCGACACACATTATTGCGGCGCATGGGTATGTGATAGCTTATAAGAACACAACGAAAGTATCTAATATTTAGGCTTATCAAATTTTAGACAAATTAGAAAAAAATCCAGGTGTAGACCTTTCGAAGACTTTTATTAAAACTTGAGAAGAATTAAACAAATTAGGAATCGCTCCTGTCACTCCTGAGTGGGCTGTTGTAGTTGGCATGTGTTCAGCTGTAGCTTTGGGAACTCCAACCCAATTACCTAAATTAATGAGCCACTTACAAACCCCAAGAGCTGCTTGGCATTATGAGCTTAGACCTTGAAGGTATCCAAACTACCAACGGGAGATAGCTGACGATTTTAGATTTACTCAAAGAGGAGAACACTAGCCTATATAATATATAAATTATGATCTCATAAGGCTCTTATAATTATTATGCAATAATCATAATTTTTATGCTCGCATCAAAAATTTTTAGAGGCTTGAAAATCTTTACAAAAGAAGAAGTTTTAAACCCAGCTAAAAACTATAAAGATCTATATGAATTGGCTTCTCAATATAGATGCAAAGGTGTAGGCTTTCATTTTTGGAGGTCTACATGGCCTCCGAAATCCTATTACACAATTACTAAGATGGATTTGAAAGATCCGAGCCATGGAAAAGCTTGGGGAATTCTGACTTGAAAAGGAAAGAAAGGGGTAAAAGAAGAAAGAATTGCATCACCATTAAAGAAAGGAACTTGGAGATTTAAGATCCCTGAATTGAACATTGAGCCAGAAGAAAGTATAAAAGGGAAAAAATAAAATTAACTACATCTATTTGGGAAAATAGTTTTATAAGTGTAAATCTTTATAAACAGACTATATAAATCCAGCATATCTTTATATTTTAAAGAAGATTCTTTTCTCAAAGCAGTTAAAATGGATAAGTTATTTTTGAGAAATAATTTTTTCATTGATCTATTTAAATTTTTCGTGCCAAAAATCCATCAAACAACAATATAGTAGTCTCCTTAAGTTTTCTTATATAAATGGACCAACCAAGAACACCTAAAAGGGCTGAAACAAGAGAAGAGCCTCAAATATCTGCAGCAGCTCGAGAAAAAGCAGAAGCCGCCAAAGCTTTCATCGCTGAAAAATACTCCAAGAAAAAGCGTGAAGATATTGAAAATCGTGAATATTGGGACGAAATAAACAAAAGAATGGCTGAGCTTAATCTTTCTGAAACCGAGCAGCGAATGGTTAGAGAAGAGATCATGCACAAAGAAGCTGAACGACTTCGGAGCTTGCGGGCCCGCACCAGCATTTTTGATTTTGAACCGATAACAATCATAGGCCGTGGCGCATTTGGAGAAGTTAGAGTTGTCCGTCACAAATCTTCAGGAGAAATCCTGGCTCTGAAGAAAATGAACAAAACTGAAATGATCCGAAAAAACCAGACCCAGCATGTGAGGGCTGAAAGAAATGTATTAGCCAAAGCCAATAACCCCTGGATTGTTGAGCTTAAATACTCTTTTCAAGACGAAAAATACTTGTATTTAGCAATGGAGTACCTGCAAGGGGGTGATTTGATGACTGTTTTGATTAAAAGAGATATTCTTCCTCAAGATGAGGCCAAGTTTTATATAGCTGAGATGGTTTTAGCTGTAGAGTCTGTGCATAAATTGAACTATATACATAGAGATATCAAACCAGATAATGTTTTGATTGGTAGGGATGGACATATAAAATTATCTGACTTTGGACTTTGTAAATTAAGCGATATTCAGACTGATAATATGTATTCAAATTTAAGCAAGCTAGAAGATGAGGCTAAAGCAAAGCAGTATATGGAAAGGCGAACCGACTATAAGAGGAACCGGACTCTTGCTTACTCAACTGTAGGCACCCCTGACTATATAGCTCCAGAAGTGTTTGGAAGAGGAGGGTACACTGAAATAGTTGACTGATGGAGCGTTGGTGTTATTTTATTTGAAATGGTTGTAGGGTATCCTCCTTTCTTCTCAGATGAACCATCTATAACTTGCCAAAAAATTTTGCACTGGAGAAACACTTTATCAATACCAAGAGAAGCAAACTTGAGGCACTCCACTTGCGATTTGATAAGAAAACTAGTTTGTGACGCTGGAGATAGGCTTGGGTCTCGTGGAGTTGATGAAATCAAAGCACATCCTTTCTTTAACGGAATAGACTGGGAAAATATGAGAAACACAAGGGCACCATGAACCCCTGAGGTATTTTTTATTTAGCTAAGAAATGATTATGACTCATCAAATTTCGATAATTTTGATGAAGTGGAGCCGTTTTATCCCCCACAAGAGTCAAGGAAGAAAAAAGGAAAAAAAGACAGCAATTTTATCAATTATACTTTTAAGAAGGTAGATGAGGACCGAGCAGCTATATTGATTAGTGCTTTGAATGAGCTTGAAGCTATCAAAAAAACAAACTCAAGTTTAAGGCAGGAGAGTTCTCCCTCTCAAGGAAGTTACCCGAAGAAGATAGTGCTAAACTCTCAAGAACTCTATTCAGATTAATGATGATTTTTTAATAGTTACTATAACTAAAAATGCCATATTTTAATGTTGGCGAGAAGATTTTCCACAGTTGCCCTCAAAGTAATAATCATCTAGAGAACTCCTTTATATGATTATCACAAAGATGTGGCTGGGGCCAAAATGGGTGCTTATGAAGGCTACGAAATGCCAGCTTATTATGGACATCACAAAGAAACCACAATGACGGAGCATTTGACTATCAAAAAAAAGGCAGGCTTATTTGACATTAGTCATATGGGACAGCTTAAAATTCATGGAAAACATAGAATTGAGTTTATTAATTATCTTACAGTCTCTGACCTAAACAAAATCCCTGTGAGATCTTGCTTGCAATCGTTATTGATGATGCCAAACGGCGGAATTAAAGATGAAATAACTATTCAGAAATTCGAAGGATATATAGGACTCGTCGTAAACGCAGGGTGCAGGGAAAAAGACTTTGATTATCTTTTTAATCATATGCTGGAGTGGAGAAGTAAAGGAAGAGATGTGATAGTAGAAGAATTAAAAGATCAATGCCTTTTGTCATTAAATGGACCATCAGCATCTGGGTATCTCCAAGGACAAGTCTCTTGCGACCTCCCAACAACTAGATATATGCAAGTCCGAGAAGCTAAATTAGATTATATTGATGATGTGCATATAACAGTGATGAGGTCTGGACACACAGGAGAAGATGGCTTTGATATATCTATCAGCTCAGAAGGAGCTCTGAAATGGTTAGAAATGATAAATGAAAGTGGGCTACGCGATAAGTATTATTTCTGCGGGCTAGACGCAAGAGATTCATTAAGACTTGAAGCTGGGAAATGTAATTATTGCAATGATATGGATGAAAATCTTACCCCTATAGAAGCCGATCTAGTAGATAGAATTCCTATGTCGAAGCTATCTACAGGAGGATGGATAGGTCATGAAGCTGTTATGGCACAAAGAGGTCAGCTTGAGCGCCAAAAATTTGAGGGCCAGCGAATAAGAGTTGGGTTTTCTGCTGAAAAAGATGGACCTTCTGCAAGAAGAGGAGCAAATCTTTTTGTAGCTGAAGATGAAATAGCCGGTGTCGTCACTTCAGGAGCATACAGCCCCTTTTTAAATAAAGGAGTCGGAATGGCCCTGATCAAAAGAGGCAGAGCTCCCTATACAAATCACATTTTCAAAGCAAAGCTGAATAAAAATAAAATCGTCAAAGTCAAAATCGAAAAAGGGGCAATAACCCCACACAATTATTATGACTAATAAAACATAAAGAAACTATTACTTACAGCTCTCCATTATATAACTCCTCAGATGATGGGATATAATTAATTGGTTGGTTTTCCCTAGCAGTCGAGTTCCTTATAGCTTCGAGCTCCTCAATCGCACTTGTCAGTCCAGTTCGCTGCTTTTCTACGTCTTTTTTAAAAGTGTAGCCAACAAAGTTTACATCTTTTTTCTGAGGTCTTTTTTTGTTACTTATAGGAGGGTAAAAAGGCTCAGTTTCTTCAAATTGTTCGAAATTCGAAATGTCAGTTTCGCCTCGGAGTTCTGGGACGTAAGGAGCGTCTTGAGCTCGTATATTGTTCCAGTCAACTCCTGCGAAGAAAGGATGGGCTTTTATTTCTGCGACTCCTCGGATTCCAAGCCTTGTATTAGGCTCACAGATTAGTTTTCTTATCAAATCAATTGCAGCATGACTTAGTCTGGCTTCTCTTGGGATTGTGAAGTAGTTTTGCCAGTTAATGATTTTTTGACAGACTTCTTTAGGCTTGTCAGCATAAAATGGAGGGTAGCCTACAAGCATTTCAAATAAAATAACACCAACTGACCACCAGTCTACCGTTTCTGTATACCCTTGTCGAGAAAACACTTCTGGAGCTATATAATCAGGTGTTCCTACTGTCGAAAACGCTAATTTTCTATTTCTATGGAACTCACTCCTTCTATCCACATATTGTTTAAGCCTTTCTTCCTCTAATTTCCTCAACACTTCTCTGCTTTGTGAAGGAAATATTTCTGCGTGCTTAGAAAGGCCGAAGTCTGACAACTTTATATGTCCTCTATTATCAATAAGTATATTATCAGGTTTTAAGTCTCTATGTATATAGTTCATTTTATGTACTGAATCTACAGCAAGTATGATTTCTGCTATATAAAATCTGCTTTCTGCTTCAGTCAAGATGTTTTTCTTTATCAATAAATTCATAAAATCTCCTCCTCCTAAATATTCCATCGCCAGATACAAATATTTTTCGTCTTGAAAAGAATATTTCAAGTCCACAATCCATGGATTTTCTGAATGTGCAAGAACATCTCGTTCAGCTTTTATGTGCTGGATTTGATTTTTACAGATCATTTCAGACTTGTCCATCTTCTTGAGGGCGAAGACTTCGCCGGTTCCTTTCTTCCTGACCACTCTCACTTCTCCAAATGCGCCCTTTCCTATGATTGAGATGGGTTCGAAATCGTAAACAGTTATTTTTTGGCGTTTTTCGCGAAGTAGCTCAGCTTCTTTGTGAAGAATTTCTTGCTTAATCATATGCCGTTCTGCTGAGGACAAGCAGAGTTCTTCCATAATTTTGTTAAGTTCTTGTCACTCTTCTCGACGTCCTTCCTCTTCTTCTTTAAGCTTAGAAAATCTCCCTTCTATGTAGGCTTTGGCGAGCTGTGCTCGGTCACGAGTGACTGAGGATATTTTTTCTCCTTCTTCTTTGCGTCGTTGGGTTGCTGGTCTGGGGCTGGCCATTTGAATGAATTTATATTATTTAAAAGTTTGACAAATAATGAATCTTCGAGGATTGTTACAGTCTATTTATAAAAGAAAATGAATTGTTAAATAGATGAGGATAATTAATTGTTTTGGTGTTTTTTTATAGGATGATGAATGGTTATAGCATATTAAATTATAAAAAAATTTAAAGAAGTTGCTGTAAATCTTGCCATTATTTAATTCAAAAATTATTTATAAGAAAATTAGGATTGAGGTTTTCAATAAAGATAAGGACCAGTAAATGTTAATATTAGTAAAGATTATTGATGAGCTATCTATTGAACTGCGAGGCCTTTATAGGCACCTTGTTTCTCTAACCACCTGAAGTCATGCTCTTCGCATCGCTTCTTTTGCATGGGCTCACGCACCAATATGGAGTGAAATAGGCTGGATCGCGCTGACTTCTCATCAATTACTTA
Source organism: Blepharisma japonicum (assembly GCA_949751835.1). Taxonomy (NCBI): domain Eukaryota; phylum Ciliophora; class Heterotrichea; order Heterotrichida; family Blepharismidae; genus Blepharisma; species Blepharisma japonicum. Next base: position 335,975 of record CATKHK010000016.1, read on the forward strand.
GTTCAATACTATTTAGCATTGGGGCTGTCTGCTATCTAGTGAGAGAATGAACAAAGTTAGACATTACTGAACGATGCTGCTATATTTCTAAAGTTCATAAAACTCTTCTGGATATAATCACCTAATACTTCTCTCCTTTTACTAGATCCCAAAACAACATACAACATTATAAACTCCCTCCACTCTGCTTAATAATTTGTATAACGACATCTTTCTGCAACGAACTCTTCATATATTTATTATTGCTTTTAAAATGGTGAAAAAACCTATTTCAAATAGAAAAAGATTTTGACAGTTAAATATTCTCAAAAAAGAAATAATTAGTGTGATTTTAATAATTGAGATTTTCATTATTTTTAATACTAATTAGCCTTATTTTAATTATTTAAATTGCAATCTGAATTACGTAGTCGAATAATACAGCATGCTATTAAAAATTTTGCAAATTTGTATAAGACATTATTCAATTAAATAAGTTTTCTCTAAAATAATATATAGACATTAGACTATTTAATAAATATTATTAGATAAATAAAAGGAAAGCTTATTTGATATTTACTCTGAAATAAGCAATATTATCTAACTACCTCTATTTAATTCTTAAGGCGTTATTATATTTTTCTCTCTTAATAATGATACAAAATTTAAAATAAAACTATAAAATCTATAAATATTAACAATATTTGCAATTACAATATCGATAAGATGCAATACAATTAATCGTTTTCAATTATATTATAATGTCGTAAATTCTCAGATGATTATCAACCATACTTCTGTATTTAAGTATCATATCTTATATATAAATTAAGTAATAGCTAAAGATAAAAGGATAATTCATGTCCTGAATCCTATTGCGTAAGTTCATAATATTGAAATTTTGAATCAGACATAAAATTAATGGCAAACCCCACCTTAGATATTCAATTGAATAGATTTCCTGGGAATCTAGACGAGCTAGATTCGGCACAAAATTATTTTAAAGGATATGACTGTATTAAAAATATCCCTTTATACTGAGACAAAGACGGTGTAAAAGTGAAGTCCAAGCTTTCCAAGTTATCGTCAGCAATACTTAAAAACTGGGTTGTTCAAGCATTTCTAATGCTCCTAACAATCTTCGCTTTATTTGGTGAAGACATCCGACTTTTAGCTACAGAAAAATCAGCTGATGACTATTTTTTTGCAATAGCATTAGTCTGCTTTATATTCTTTGCTGTAGAAATATTATTGTCTTCCCTATCAAAAGATAAATATTTCAATAGTTTTTTCTTCTGGCTTGACATCTTGGCAACTCTTACCCTTATACTTGATGTAGGCTGGGTATGAGATTTTGCGACTGGTGAAAATCATAGCCAAGACTCTGAAGACGTCCAAAAAAGCCATATTTCTCTGAACGAATTGGAAGAAATTACTGGTCCGAGGAACATAAGGTTTATGAGAATATTTAGAGTGGTAAGACTTGTCAGAATTGTAAAGATTTACAAATTAGCAGTTGAGCAAGACTTACAAAAAAAGGAAAAAAAAGGAGACAAAAGAATTGAAATCCAATTTAGAGGAGATGATGCGATTTTTGTGGAGGTTTTAGATGAAATACCTCAGAACAGAGATATTGATTATGATAACTGGGAAGACCAAGTTTCGCACTCTTCAAGCTTATTTTCTATGAGATCGATGTCGTCTGAAGGCCACCCCATTGATCCTCAATCTACTGGCTTGAATTTTGATATACCTCCTAATATGGTTGTTATAAATAATGAAGCAAGAAAAAATAATGAAAATAACGACCCGAAACCAGACCCTGAAGCAAAACTTGGAAACCGGCTGACTGATGTTATAATGAACAGAGTAATCATGCTAGTTATAGGAGCTGTATTTGTTTTTCCGATATTCTACCCGTCTCTTTACCTAAATGACTACAAATTTTTGGAGTTTGGGCTGCAGTGCATTTATGATGTTATCCACGATCATAAAGAATTTGATATAGCTTGGAATTCATATATAGACTCATATAAAGACTTAAATGACCCTTTAATTTATCTCCAAGCAAAAAACAAAAAATTATGGAAAGGAGGAATCAATTTAGATGAATTAAGACTATGTGAAGTCCTAATTTTTACTGTTGACAAAATGGATCCAGACTACTACTATTGGATGGTCGCAGTTTTCAATATGAAAAGTACGAGTAAGATGGAAGCCTGAATGAGTATGGTTAGAACAGCCTTTATGTGTTTTATGATTGGAATCGCTTCTATGTTGCTCACAAAAGGAACTAAGGACATATTGCTTAAACCGCTTGAAAAAATGACTGATAGAATACAAAAAATGTCTAAAGACCCTATATTAGCTGTACAATACGAAGAATATGAATCATTCCAAAAAGGCGCATTATCTCACAAAAAGAAAAAAAAGCAAAAAGTTGCTGAAGAGATAAAACTACTAGAGAATGCTATCACAAAAATCGGCGCACTATTATCAATAGGATTCGGAGAAATCGGCGCAGAAATCATCGCTTCTAATATGAGGAGCAATGGAGGCGAAATTAATCCATTAATACCAGGAAGACGGTGCTTCTGTATTTTTGGAGTTTTATGCATCAAAAGTTTGCAAGAAATTTCTCATGATTTAAAAGAAGACACGGTTCAACTTATAAATAAAATTTCTCTCATTGCTCATCATACTGCTAGTAAATATTCAGGCTTTGCAAGTAAAATATATAGGGAAAAACTGATAATAATATGAAAATTCCCTGATGAATGTATTGATTTAGATGTTTTTAGCAATGCAAAGGTAGGATTGAATGATAATTTCTATGTGAAGGAAATTGCAGATATGGCTATTATTTGCTTTGCGAAAATTTTAGGAGAATTGAAGAAAAATCAAACGATGCTAAGTAATGGATATAGTAAGGAAATAAGAAAAATTATTTATGATAATTGCGATAAGATAGGTATTGGACTTCATCAAGGATGGGGATTGGAAGGGACTATAGGTAGTGATTTGAAAATCGATCCTATTTATTTATCTCCAAATCTAGAATTTGCAATTAAATTGACAGATTTGACAAAAATGCACGATGCTCCAATCTTAATAAGTGAAGATATGTATAAAATTTGCTCAAAAGCAACCAAGTCCAAGCTTAAAAAAGTAGACAAGGCTATGATAACTGAAGAAAAGCAAATTAATGTATATGGGTGCGACTTAGATTTAAGCAAAATTAATCCAATTGAATCTGAACCTGAAATCTCTGAGAAAAATAGAGTTTTGAATAGAATAGCAAGAGAGAAACTAAGAGAATTATCTAAAAGTGGAGAATATCAAATTTCAAAATTATGGGAAGAAGATGAAGATTTAAAAAATATGAAATAGTCCACTGAGCAGTAAATAGAATTTATTTATAGAAATTCACTATACGTTAATATGCTTTTAATAATAATTTTAGTTATCTGCAAATCGATACGATTTTCTAAATGCAATCTGATATGGCTCATAGTCAGCGGGTGCTACATCTACAGCTGGGTATTTTTCAAATCTTCTTATAACTGCTTCTATTCCTTTCAAATATCGTGGATATTGTCTCTTACCGCAATTTTGCCATTTTCTATTCGGATTTTTCTTGCAGTCCACTACATGCCAAAGCATTTGTTGGATACACAAAAAAATTTCTTTGCATTTATGGCATTTACTTTTTCTTATACTTTTATGGGTCTTATATGCTCTAAGACTTGGGATAATAGTGTCGCACACTTTGCATTGAAATTGTCCTACATCCCTATATTTTTTTCTCAGCAAATAGCCTGGGTCTCTTTCAGGAGATGGGCTGGAAGAAGAAACTCTTTCTTTATTTTTATTTTTTTTTCTCTTCTTGGTAGGATATTCTTCTTCTCTATCTGAGAGGTATTCTAATTCGCTAAAATCAAACTCTTCAGATACATAGTTGGATAAATCAGACTGTTCTTCTTCCTCCTCATTGAATTCATTATTTCCCTCTTGAGATTTCAATTCGTCTCAAGTTTTGCTTTTCTTAGAGACTGATTTAGAACTTTTGTTTTGCTTGGGTTTTGATTCTGATTTTTTACTTCTCTTAGGAGTTGATGCAGCACTTTTACTTTGTTTGGAATTTGATGCTGAGCTTTGACTTTTTGATTTATCTGTCCCGCTTTCACTTTCTGATATCAAACATATAAACGGTGGGGATTCTTTTTGTGCCATAAATTTAGAATTTGATAATCTTCTTATAGGGGCTAAATCATAAGCGTAAAAATCCAAATAATTTTTTATTTACACATGTATGTTAATTTATTAGAAAATCTATATAAATTTTCATATAAATATCTTGGGTTTTAGATTCATATTTATAAATAAGTCTTATGATAATAATTTTTTTATTATTTTAAACTGCAGGTAGTCCAGCAACACCATTGCTATCAATTCCACATTCTCCAAAAGCTATCCAGAAGAACCCATTAATACCCCAGCTGGCACCCCAAGAGTTAGCAACAATCCAATAGTTAGTTTGCCCTTGAACTCCCCATCCAACAATTTTGACTGAATGATTTCCAACAAAGTTCCCAGTAGTGTGTTTATAAACACCGCTTGTATATGAATAAAAATCTTGGTAAACTTGGAAAGTAACTTCAATTGGGCCGTTTTGCAGAACCTCAGCCTGAATTGATGCAGGTGAGCTGAAAGTGTTTACTGATGAAGCCTTGTAAAATTGCATAGTAGATCCATTGGAGCATTTATTGTTGCAAACTTGATTAACAGCAGCATATGGGGTGCAGGTTTGGGATGGGATACCATTAGATTGCATGAAATACCAAGCATAAACAGCATATCCACCGCCACAACCATAACTTACGCTGTCACAGTTGACGAGATATTGAGGGGAAAGGACAACATTTATTGTGCTGTTTGAAAAAATGCAGAGTCTATCTGAAAGAGCTTCACTTGCTCCAAAAGCCCAACAAGAACCACAATTTCCTTGATTAAGGATTGGATGAATGCAAGAAGGCCATTTTTGTCTGGCATCAAAAGCGGATGGGGCTTGTAGGTGGTCTAAGAGCTTACCCCAGTTTTTTTCTGGGAAGAAGTTATAGATAATTTCGGCTGAGGCGTATTGCCTGGCTTCTCCAATTGTCATTTGACCGACCCAATCAGAGGAGGCTGTCCATGAATCTTGGCTTTGGTTGATGTGGTCTATTTGCTCTTGTGTCATCACAAGGTCAGAATCTTTAAGTCTAAAAGCTGGACTTGCAAATGCTGCTAAGACGAAACCCAAGAATATGATGTTGTTCATATTTATTATTTCCCCATAAATTATCTCCTTAACATTTCATAATTTTATGAATTTATTTGTCATATAAAATTATGATTCTTTCTATTTTCTGTTTTAATAAATAAAATTATAAACGATCTTACAAAATTTGAAGGCAGTTATTCAAATTAGATAATTAGTAAAAAATGAAGCCATTAAAGATAAACTGATATTAAATATCTAAACTAAAGCAGTTCCTGCAACAGCTTGACTATCAATTCCACATTGTCCGAAGGCAATATTGAAGAATCCTTGAATACCCCAGGAAGTTCCCCATGAATTAGCCACAACCCAGTAGTTGGTTCCGTTCTGTGTCCCCCATCCAACAACCTTAACGCAATGGTTTCCTAAAAATTTTCCAGTAGTGTGCTTGTAAATTCCTCCAGAGTAGCTCATGAAATCTTGATAAACTTGGAAAGTGACTTCAATTGGACCTCCAGCAAGAATTGCAGCTTGCATTGATGATGGCCCACTGTATGTGTTTACAGATGAAGCCTTATAAACTTGCATTTGGGATCCATTTGAGCAAGTACTTGGGCAGGTTGAGTCTTGTCCTAAGTATGGAACACAAGAGTAGGTAGGGACACCATGGTCCTTCATCCAGAGCCAAGCCAAGTCTGCAATGCCTCCATTGCATGCGAAGTTTTCTTTGTCGCATTCAAGGAGATACTGAGGAGACAGAACAACATTGATTGAGCCTTTTGAAGCTATACAAAGTCTGTCTGAAAGAGCTTCAGTAGCACCGAATGCCCAGCATGATCCACATTGCTCTTGGTTAAGAATAGGATGAACGCAATTAGGCCATTGTTGTCTTGAATCAAAAGATGATGGAGGTGTGATGCTGTCTAAAAGTGCACCCCAATCTTTTTCTGGGAAATTTCTTGGTTCTCCGCTGGCAGATGCATAGCTTTTGGCATCTCCAATAGTCATTTGGCCAACCCAATCAGCTGATGCTGTCCAAGAGTCTTGGCTTTGATTAATAAGATCAATCATTTCTTGTGGTGCAACGAGGTCTGAGTCTTTTAGGGCTGGGGACGCATTTTTAAAGCTAACTGAGGGTCCGGAGATTGCAAGAGCAATAAGTGAAGCAATGACAAGATATTTCATTTTTATTTCACCAATTAATTTTTCCCCAGATAATAAATCTTAAAAAATTAATTTTGAAAGGTGGGCATTTTAGATCAGAGCTATAAAAATAGCGAAATCAAATTTTTATTAGCCAAAATAATATAGTTTTGAGATAATTTATAAAGAATTCAATTAAAATTAAGGTTCGAAATTAAAGAATCCAGAGATATAATGAGATACATTTATATATATAAAAATAAGCAGCCTTTATTATATTCTAACCTTATTTATAATTGGAAGCACTTAAGAATTTTTGGTTGTCTACTTGATTAAAAGTATATTAAAATGTTTTAATCTTAGCTAGAAAATTCAAAAAATATATCTTAAATGTTATTTAGCTTTAAACTTAAGCGCTTCCAGCTACACCTTGGCTATCAATTCCGCATTGTCCGAAGGCAATCCAGAAGAATCCTTGAAGACCCCAAGAAGTTCCCCAAGAGTTAGCAACAATCCAGTAGTTAGTTCCGCTTTGGTTTCCCCATCCAATGATTTTGACGCAGTGGTTTCCTACGAATTCTCCTTTGGTGTGCTTGTAGATACCGCCAGAGTATGACATGAAGTCTTTGTAAACTTGGAAAGTAACTTCAACTGGGCCTCCTGCCATAATTGCAGCTTGGATTGATGATGGGCCACTGTATGTGTTTACAGATAAAGCCTTGTAGAATTGAAGTGAAGATCCATCAGAGCACTTGGTAGGGCAAGTTCCATCTGCTGCAATATAAGGAACACATGAGTATGTTGGAAGTCCGGTATCTTTCATGAATCTCCAGGCAAGATCTGCGTAACCACCGTTGCATCCGTAGTTTTGGGAATCACAAGATACGAGATATTGTGGGGACAAAGTGACATTAACTGTTCCATTAGTAGCAATGCATAGTCTATCTGAAAGAGCTTCAGATGCTCCAAATGCCCAGCAAGAGCCGCATTGTTCTTGATTAAGGATTGGATGTACGCATCCAGGCCATTGTGTTCTTGAATCGAAGGAAGCTGGAGCTGAGAGGTAGTTTATTAGTGCACCCCAGTCTTTTTCTGGGAATTCTCTAGGTCTTGAGATTGAAGAAGCTCTAAGTTTGGCTTCAGCAATTGTCATTTGGCCAACCCATTCAGAAGATGCAGTCCATGAGTCTTGGATGCTGTTGATTTCATCAATCATTTCTTGTGGACACACGAGGTCTGAATCTTCAAGGTGAATTGCAGGTCCTGACAGAGCTAGAACAATGAAGGCTGCAAAAGCAAAATATTTCATTTTATAAGTTACCACTAGAATTTCTTCCCCATATCATCGAAAATATGGAGTGTTCAAATGACGTAAGCTTTGATGATAAAAGAAGGCAAAAATATATTAGAAAAGCATAAGCTAAGCATCACTAGCTAGATTCTATATAGCAAATGCGAATCATTTGGTATAAGAGCCACCTCTGTGCACATTGCCCTTGATAAACAATATTAAAATCAGTGTATTTATTGCTTATTTTCAAACTTTTATTAGTAATTTAATTTCTAACTAATAGAAAAAGATCTAATGCAGAATAATCACATAGAGAGAGAAAAATAAAGATCCTTGCACTATATTTTCTTTAAATAATTGATTTATGAATATAATTGATATTATATGCTTGCAGTAATTTCTTACTATCTATCTTCCAGGTGCGAAATTTCGATCAGTGTTTAGAATTAGCTTAATTTGATTCATCTAAAAGGATTTCGAAAGATATTTGAACTACTTTAATGATTTTCGATCTTCGACAATAATAGTTATAATTAATACTTTTTGATCCACTTTATCAATAATTTTGAATGTTACTTTGTATAAAAAAACAGTAGAACAAAAAATAAAAAATATTTTGGCTTAAAAATATACTAGACTTATGATAAATATATTATCCTAAGAATTCAAAACTCATTATCACTCTATTTTTTAAGTGAGAGGTTTGACTTTTCTTTTTATACAAAAGACTCTTTGGATCATAATGATTTGCATGTGCAATTTCTCCTTATGCCATTTGAAGGTACAATTTTATATAAATATTTGAAAAATAAATTTTTAATATAAGGCATATTAGATTAATAAATGCTAATTAGCCTTGAATATATGGAGCTCCAGCCACAGCTTGTTTATCGATGCCGCACTGTCCAAAAGCAATATAAAAGTAACCTTGTAGACCCCAACGAGTTCCCCAAGAGTTCGCCGCAATCCAGTAGTTAGAGCCATTTTGGTTTCCCCATCCAATAAGTTTAACACTGGTGTACCCGAAAGGAACCCCTATTGCGTGCTTATAAATGCCTCCCTTATAGGACAGAAAATCTTGGTAAAGATCAAGAGTAGCTTCAACTGGACCGTTTGCTAATATTTCAGCTTGTATAGCTGCTGTTCCATTAAACGAGTTTACAGATGCAGCCTTGTAGAAATAGAATTCGTCTCCAAAAGAGCACGAATTAGGACAAACCTCATCTGTGTTTAATATATGGAAAGGAAGGCATTTTGCTGTAGGGATTCCATAAGTTTTCATGAAATTCCAAACAGAATCAGCGCTACCAAAACTGCATCTATCATCATAAGAAATATCACATAATATCAGATATTGAGGAGACAAAACAACATTAGTTTTACCATTTGTAACAATGCAAAATCTGTCTGAAAGAGTTTCGCTTGCTGCAAAAGCCCATCCAGCATTGCATAACTCATCATCAAGAATAGGGTGAATGCAGTTTGGCCATTTTGTCCTGGAATCGAAAGATGTTGGAATTGAGAGGTAGTCTGACAGCGAACCCATGCTTTTTACTAGAAATTCTCGAGGTCCTGGCTTTACGGATCCTTTACGCTTGGCTTCAGCAATAGTCATATTGCCTACCCATTCAGAAGACGCAATCCAAGAGTTTTGGATCCTGTTGATTTCATCAATCATTTCTTGTGGGACAGCAAGATCTGAGTCTTTAAGCTGAATTGCAGGCCCAGATAGGGCGAGCACAAATGATAATATAAACGAAAGATATTTCATTTTATTATTCTCCTCAAGGATTTTATCTCCACATCGCCTGTAATATGGCGAATTTTCATTGAAGGGATATATTTTGATATTATGGGTTAAAAGAAAGAAAATATAAAAACCATCATGAGAAGTCAAAGTTTATTAGATTTGGTTCTAAGGTTTTAGTTCCCTCATTTAGCGGTATAAAGTAGAGTGCATTCACATCTCACATTCATTTTCTTGAAGAAAGCATGATTTATATTAGATTGTACATATATGATAGTTGACTCTCTTTCACCAGACATCAGACAATCTATCTCTGAAGCTTTGCATTGCGTAGAGACTAGTACAGTTATAATCTCCAGTCTTCTATTCACAACCTTGATTTTGGTTTAATCTGTTTGCTATCCTACTTTAAGATTTCTAGGTCTATTTCCCCGATAATAAAGCCTAACTCTAATACAATCATAAAGATTTAGTAAAAAAACTCACTAGGAACACTTTTATTTTTAAGAATGGCTCAAAGTCCATTGAGCTTCTGCTTCATAGGCATTCTTTTCTTAAAGAGTCTAGATAATCAGAATTAAATTTTACAATTTAAAAGCAATCAACTTGTTTTCATTCTATGTATGAATTATAAGTATTAGATATATATAGCCACTTATTGATCGATAGTTTATTAAATACTCTAATGATTATAATTATGTCTAAAAATCGTAGAAAAAATTTCCAAGTATATGCTTAACTTTTAGCTTTTCTTTATTACTAGAAAAGATTTTTTAGTCTCAATGATTTCCATATGTGTTTTCGATTAGGTCGTTTGAGTGATAATTTCATAAAAAATATTCAAATATACAATTTTTGATATAAGGCATATTAGATTAATAAATTCTAATTAGCCTTAAATATATGGAGCTCCAGCCACAGCTTATTTATCGAAGCCGCATTGTCCAAAAGCAATATAAAAGTATCCTTGTAGACTCCAACGAGTTACCAAAGAGTTCGCCGCAATCCAATAATCTGTGCCATTTTGGTTTCCCCATCCTATTATCTTCACACTGGTAGTTCCTACAAGATCGCCTGTTGTATCTTATAAATGCCTCGCTTATAAATAAATGGAACTGAAACATCCTCTGCTGCAGCTTCAAATTTAGCATCAGTTGCAGGCATTGATGCAAGGAACATAACAAAATGGTGAGAAGTTTGGCAGCAAGGCGTAAGCTCTGAAAACGACAAGAAATTTGAGCTAGCCTTAAAAGCATATTATTATATACAATGTAAGCGCATTTGAAAAAAGGATGGCAGAGGAGGTTAGCAAACTCAGAGCACAAGTACAAATACTTGCAAAGCAAAAATTAAGCAGAGATGAAATAGAATCTCATGCCATTAGGGATGATCCTGCGGTTAAAAACAATCCTAAGCTTAAGAGCTATTACGAAGCCCTATACGACAGGCTACACAGTGCCCTTAACGAGGCTGAAGTGATTTGTGGAGGAGGAAATATCGCAATCAATACTTCAAGCGTTAAGGTTTTTGCCTTATCTAAGGCTATAGAGCTTACTCTATTCGTAGGAAAGTTGCTTAGCAACGCCTTTTCTGGGGCTGTTGAAAAAATAAACGAAAACAATATAAAAATATGCGATAAAGCTTAAAAGCACGATAGATTCAAATCCTTCAGAAAGGAAAAACGTCATTAAAAAGGCATCAGAGACGATTGCTTTAAATAACAGGAATAAAATAGATAGCATCGAAACAAATCCTGAAGTAGAAAACTGGATAAACAAGGGGTTATCGATAGATGCAGGGATTTTTTACTGTAGACGTAGACTATATGCTTTATCAAAACAAGCCGTAGATCTTAGGTTGTATATTCGCTTTAAAGATAATATATGCCATTGAAAACGATCATATCATGCAAGCCAGTAGTTCCGATTTAACGGTGTTGTAAATAGCTTTTGTAGTGCCTTCTTCGTATCAGTTTTCTAAAGGTAAGACTGTAAGCGTAAACAACGAACAGAAAGTATTTTTGCTTCTTGGGATAAGCCATGATAGCCCATTACTTAATGATTTAGGCTTTCTTAAGAAATTAAACAGAGTTACAGGCTTATCCGTTCCTAAAGTCATAGATCTTAGTAATGAACTTGCAAAGCTTGGCCACAATATAGCTGAGTTTGTAACAGAACTTAATTATAAATCTTTAGGCAGTTTAATGATAAGCCTTGAAGAGGCTAAAGTTATAGTTAGGTAGTGAACTTGTACTTAGTCACGATATAGCAGAGTTTGTACAAAGCTTGATGCTGAGTTTTTAGGTAGTTTCAAATGATGAGTTTTGAATATACCTCGAATGGGATGGCTAGCATTGCATAAAATGTTAGGTTATAACGATTAGTGTTATGACGCTTTAAGATGTATCAATTTAACTTATTTATTAAGGTAAGACATATAGCATATTCCATTAAGCTATTGACAATGCATAAGAAACAGCATCAAAAGAATTGATAAATTTTAAAAAAATTGTTATAAAATATTGCAAATGTCCAAGAAATAAAATAAAAAAAAATATTAAAAAAATTAATATTAAATCATTTAGCATAAATAAGACTTTTGTGAAGGTTGAAATAATGATTATAGAATCCTTTTGCTTCTTTAACTTCATTTTAGTAGTAGTTCATTTAGCTAGATTGTTTAAACTTTTCAATTTTCAGCCATATCTATTATTTCCTTGGTTAGTTAAGTTTCAAAATATCCCTAAAACCAAATTACATTGTTTATTTAAATGAATATCATGCTTATATTCTTATTGTTTATTCTACGATACCTTCTTAAGAAATTAAATATTAAACTTTAAAAGCTGAATAAAATTACATTAAAATCGTTTTATGAATTTGCAAAATTTTTGATAAAAATTAGGAATAAATTGCTATGAACAGAAGTTTCCTTTTTGTTCATGAGCATTTATTTTGATTTTTTCGAGGCTGAATTTTTATTAAAACATATAAAATTTTTATAAGCTCACGCTTAGATTATTAAACGCTAATATCTGGGCTATTTGATATTTGAAATATCAGGAAGCCCAGCTACAGCAGCACTATCGATGCCACATTGTCCAAAAGCAATATAAAAGTATCCTTGGAGACCCCAAGTACTTCCCCAAGAGTTAGCTACGATCCAGTAATTCGTTCCATTTTGGTTTCCCCACCCAATAATTTTCACGCTAGTGTATCCTAATAGAGTCCCTGTTGTATGCTTATAAACGCCCCCTTTATAGGTTTGAAGATCTTGATAAACTTTCATTGTAGCTTCAACTGGACCATTTGTCATTATTTCTGCTTGAATAGACGATGGGCTACTAAAAGTATTTATTGACTTAGTCTTGTATAATTTTATCGGGGTTCCCCAACGGCATGTACCATCAGGGCAGTATTGATCTCAGTCTCCAGGATGATAAGGAAAGCATTCTATTGAAGTGATGCCTGTAGTTTTCATATAATCCCAGCATGATTCAGCACTTCCTCCATAGCACATTTTTTGAGACATAGTGTCATCACAAATTATTAGATAAAGAGGGGAAAACGTGACATTAAATGCTCCCTTTGTTGCAATACAAAACCTGTCTGTCATAGTTCCAGCCGCAGCAAATGCCCAGCCGCCACCACTACAATCTGAACCGTTTCATAATGGCTTTGTACAATTAGACCATTGAATTCTTGAATCGAAAGATGCAGGAACTGAGAGGTAGTCTAAAAGTGCACCCCAATCTTTTTCTGGAAACTTTTTAGTTGGCAATATTGAAGATGCATAAAGTTTGGCTTTTGCAAATGTCATATTCCCGACCCACTCAGAAGACGCAATTCATGAGTCTTGGATTCGGTTAATTTCATCGATCATTTCTTGTGGAGCAGCAAGATCTGAATCTTTAGGCTGAATAGCAGGCCCTGAAAGGGCTAGCACAAAGAGTGCTACAAACAAAAGATATTTCATTTTATTATTTCACCAAGATGATTTAATTTTATATCGCCGATAAAATGGCGAATTTTTATTGAATAAATAAATCTTTTAGGAAGTTATCGAAACAATTTATCAATTGTAATAATTTTTATAATTATTCACTAAATATGATAGAAGAAATAGCAGCATATTTAAGTAATATGCCTTATTAAAGAATCCGTGAAATAATATTAGATTAAATCAATTATAGCTTATCCGCTGATGCAGATCGTGGTCCTTTAACATGTAGCCATTCTAATGGGCTTCATGTCTTGCATATCTCTCAATAATTTTCTTAATAAAAAAATGATGGAAATATAATGTAATGTAAAAAGTTTAGCATTATGGAGTCATCTCCTTTTCAAAATTTCAATGCTGATTAATTGAAAAACTTAATTATTTCAAGTTATTTTTGCTGGATAATGGAATTTTCTTCAATCTTTCTGTAACATATATATCTTGACTCATATGGCATTTTCCTTTAGAAAAATCCTAAAAAGGAATGTTGGAGTTCCTAGAGAAGCTAAAGAGATGTTTAAAAAATTCTTGAAGAAACTAAAAATTAAGGAAAAAAAAAGCTGATCGGTAGCTCTCCACATGAATTAACCTTTAGACTTTTAAAGATAGTAAATATAAAATTTCAAGATAAATAAGCATAATTTATAGCGTTTATTGATCTGAAAGGTTTTTAATAATAAATTGGGAAATTATTATATTAAAGAATTTTTATGAGCTATTATTTTTTGTTTGCTCTATAAACCATTTCTGCTTAGAGTATTAAAATATGAATTTTTTATAAGATCACGCTTAGATTATTAAACGCTAGTGGTTGGGCTATTTGATATTTGAAAGATCAGAAGGACCAGCTACAGCAGTGCTATCGATGCCACACTATCCAAAAGCAATAAAAAAGTATCCTTTGAGACCCCAAGTACTTCCTCAAGAGGTGGCTGCGATCCAGTAATTCGTTCAATTTTGGTTTCCCCACCCAATAATTTTCACGCTGGTGTATCCTACAGGAATCCCTAATGCATGCTTATAAATGCCTCCTTTATAAGTTTGGAAATCTTGATAAACAACCATTGTCGCTTCAACTGGACCATTTGCCATTAGATGAATATTAATAGTTAATTCATTTAAAAAATTTAAGTATTTAAAGAAATCAAGATACTTTAATGATAATATCTTTTGTGCATTTAAAATTAATATGCATGAAGAGATCGGATAAATTTTATTTGAGAGCAATAAGTATAAGACTATATTTTCAGACCAAATCATTAAAAATTTAATTGATAACAAAGCAAGCTTCATAGATTGATTCATGTTTTTTAAATTTATAGCTTTCATTCACTACAAAATAGCGCTTTGGAGTTGGAGGAGAAAAAAAAATATTATGACACTTGACTTTAAAGAGAAGCTGTTGCATTATTCGTATCATACTCGCCATATCTTAAGCTGAGTTTGAGTATAGTAAGGATAGCAGTTATATATGATTTAGTTGAAAGATAAATTTAAATCCTTCAGAGATCGTATCTACAAAGTATAAGAAATTGTAAAATTAAATCTAGTCCATATCGTTTTCTTTTTTTCCATTTTATTTTAAGGTGAATTTTAATTTTTCAGAATTCTGTTTAATATCTATTTTCACATAATGAAAAATAAATTTTGCTTAACGACCAGATTTGGTTACTAAATTGATTTTGATTTACCAAATTTATTTACTAGACTTCCTAAACTTTAACTAGGCTACTGCATTTATCCTAGACCTGAAGTTATAATTAAATAGAAAGAGCTCGGCTGCTTTTTATTTTATCAATCCCTTCATTATTATGTAGAATATTTTTTTAAAAAAATGCTGTAAAGCATAGAATTTTAAAAGTTATGTTTTATATGTCTGTTTTTAAAGATGCTATTTATGATTTAAAATGAGGATTTCCAGCTATAGCTTCTACGTCAATATCGCATTGACCAAAGGCGATCCAAAAATATCCTTGTAGACCCCAATTAGTTCCCCAAGCATTAGCTGCTATCCAGTAGTTTACTCCATTCTGATTACCCCATCCAATCAATTTAACAGAAGTGTATCCCACAAGAGATCCTGTCGTGTGCTTATAAATACCTCCTTTATAAGTCATAAAATCTTGATATACTGTCATTGTAGCTTCAACAGGCCCTCCTTCTAAAATTCCAGCTTGGATTTCTGCCTGGCCCTGAAATGTAACAACTTTTTTGGATCTATATATCGTAAAGAGGCCTAATGGATGGCAGAAATTAGGGCATTCTTTAACCTCGCCTATCAAACTATTAGGAATGCAACTTGCTGTAGCTGTTCCATATTCATGTAAAAATGCCCAAGCTGTATCAGCTGTTCCATCTATGCATGAAGGGCTTAAGGTCATGCAAAGGACGAGAAATGCTGAAGATAGCTCAATATTAGTGGTACCATTTGAAGCAATGCAGAATCTATCTGAAAGGACATCAGCAGCTGCAAACGCCCAACCAGCATGGCAATTGTTATCATTTTGAATTGGATGAATGCATTTAGGCCATTGCTGCCTTGCATCAAAAGATTTTGGAGTAGAGAGGTGGCTTAATAGCATACCCCAGTCTTTTTTTGGGAATTTGCTAAGCTCTGGCATTTGGGCTGCCCTCTTCTTGGCTTCAGCAATTGTCATGTTGCCAACCCAATCAGCAGAAGCAGTCCATGAATCTTGAACTCTATTAATTTCATCAATCATTTCTTGTGGAGCAACAAGATCTGACTCTTTAACCTGAACAGCAGGACCTGAAAAAGCTAAAACAAAAATTGAAAGAAGCAAAAAATATTTCATTTATTATTGTAATTATTTCACCACTAGCAATTATTTCCACATCAACAATAATGTGGCGAATCATTTTAAACTAAATATATTTGTGCAAACGAGAATTAGATGCGATTACTGAGCATAGAAATAGCTTATGTTTGCTAAAAAAAATAATAGGGGCTGAAAGAGCTGAAGGAATTAGAAAAACTCTGAAGAAGATGTTGGAGAACTTGACAAGGTTGAGAGCAATGCTGAAAAATCCTTGAAGAAATAAAAAAAATAAAAAGAAAAAAGGCATTAAGGCTGGCCAGTAGTTTTCATAACTTGAGTTGAGCTTTAACTTTTGAAAAGAGTAAATGCAAAAACTTAAAAGATAAATATATTTAATTTAAAGTATTTATTGATCTGCAATGCTTTTAATAATGAATTGGGAAAAAATATTGAGGAAGAATTTCCTTTGATTTGCTCTATAAACAATTTCTGCTTAGAGTATTAAAATATGAATTTTTATAGCTCATGCTTTAAATTATTAAACGCGAGTAGTATGGCTACTTGATAGTTGAAAGATCAGGAGGTCCAGCTACAGCATTGCTGTCGATGCCACACTGTCCAAAAGCAATATAAAAGTATCCTTTGAGACCCCAAGCATCTCCCCAAGAGGTAGCTGCGATTCAGTAATTCGTTCCATTTTGGTTTCCCCACCCAATAATTTTCACGCAGGTGAATCCTACAGGAACTCCTAATGCATGCTTATAAATGCCTCCTTTATAGGTTTCGAAATCTGCATAAACAGTCATTGTAGATTCAACTGGACCATTTGTCATTATTTCTGCTTGAATAGACGATGGGCTACTAAAAGTATTCACAGACAAAGTCTTGTATAAAGTTATCGGGGTTCCCCATTTGCACTCATCATAAGGGCAATCTATATCTGTATCACCAGGATGATAAGGAAAGCATTCTATTGAAGTGATCCCTGTAGTTTTCATATAATCCCAACATAATTCAGCAGTTCCTCCAGTGCACATCAGTTGCGCAGTGTCATCACAACTTATTAAATATTGAGGGGAGAATGTGATATTGAATGTTCCATTTGTTGCAATACAAAATCTATCTGTCATAGTTTCAGCTGCAGCAAATGCCCAGCTGCCACCATTGCAATTATAACCATACCATAATGGTTTTGTGCATTTAGGCCACTGCTTTCTTGAATCGAAAGATGCAGGAATTGAGAGGTAGTCTAAAAGTGCACCCCAATCTTTTTCTGGAAATCTTTTAGGTGTCAATATTGAAGATGCGTAAAGTTTGGCTTCTGCAAATGTCATATTCCCGACCCACTCGGAAGACGCAATTCATGAGTCTTGGATTCTGTTAATTTCATCAATCATTTCTTGTGGAGCCACAAGATCTGAGTCTTTAGGCTGAATAGGAGGCCCTGAAAGGGCTAGCACAAAGAGTGCTACAAACAAAAGATATTTCATTTTATAATGTTTTAATCACTATTATTATTTCACCACGATGAGTTTATTTTATATCGCCTATAAAATGGTGAATTTTCATTGAATGAATAAGTCTTTGTGTAGATATATAAATTGGAGTTATTTTTCGCGATTAAGAGTCAACTGGTACGCCTTGAAGTTTTTATCTTAAGCAATTAGTAAAGGAATTCTTAGTTATCAAAACAATTTATCAATTATAATAATATTTATAATTTTCACTAATTATAGTAGAAGAAATAAAGAAGTAGCATACTTAAGTAAGTATTTTATTAAATAAATTTGTTAAGTCATGTCAGATTAAGCCACTTGGTATCTATTTAAAGCGGCATTCCTAGTTTTTAATCTGCCACATTAGCAAACTTTAATGCCATCAAAATTGAATTTTCTATTAGAGTTTGAGAAAAAACGAGAAAAGCGATGACTGCTGTATAATTAACGATAGTCTTTTCGTATATGGAATATAGCCAAAACCTACATTGTTTAACTCTTAAATAGCAGTTCATCCAAGCTTAGAAGAAAACTAATAATTCATTTTAATTAAAGCTACAAAAGGTAATGCTTTGAATATGCGCATAAAGAATTTTTATTATTTTCGATAAAATTGGACGCAGTTTATCAATAATTGCAATTTTTATATTGTTAAAAGTTCGCTTTTCTAGTTCTAATAAGCCCAGCAGCAAGCTCTAATGACAAGAGATTTTTGAATCTTCTATCATTCCTTAGAGACAAGAATTATAAAAGCGAATACTGCAATATAATTAGCAATAGATCTTTTGCACATAAAATTTATGCCATAGCTTATATTACTTAGCTCTTATAATAATAGCTTAAGGTATTAGGATGTGTAATTAAAAAATAATCTCTCAATAATGATTAGAGTAAGAAATAAAAATTTCTGCACAGAAATTACTATTCTATTTTCTTATAATAAAGAAAATCCAATGAAAAGCTTTATTCAATGTAATAAAATTATTTTATAATAAAAATAGAAATTAGCTTATATTACTCTATTATTGATTATCAGCAAGGCATGTTTATTTCAAGGGCATTTTATTTAATTTAAAAAATAAATAAATGAATGCTCATTAGCATTAAACATTAGGAGCTCCAGCTACAGCTTGGGTGTCAATTCCACACTCTCCAAATGCAATCCAGAAATATCCTTTTATACCCCAAAGAGTTCCCCAACAGTTGGCCCCAATCCAGTAGTTCGTTCCATTTTGATTACCCCATCCTATAAGCTTTACACTGGAAGGTCCTACAAGTTTCCCTTTCGTGTGCTTGTAAATACCTCCCTTATAGGTTACGAAATCTTCATAGACACTCATAGTAGTCTCAACTGGGCCATTTGCCAGAATTGCTGCCTGGATAGATGATACGCCACTATAGGAGTTTACAGATGCGGCTTTATAAAATTGGAGTGATGCTCCTGAGTTACATTTAGTAGGGCATGGGTCATCTATTCCAGTAAGAACTTTCAAAAGCAGTTAACAGTTTGGAAGTAAAAATAAGACGGAAAGCCAAACTTATTCTGGCTTGAACTGCTCAATAAAAATTATTATTTGTTTAGTTAGGTACGGAGAAATAAGTTTGGTTAGACAAAATAATGGTTTACAGTCTTGATTATTCGCTTTTGATGACCCAAAAAGGAATATGCTTCATGAATGGAAAGGAATACACGATGCCGAAGGAGTTCCGGTTTGTTTAAGAAAATTTCAAGCATGGTCAGCGTATCCTCCATTACATTCGTTGTCGTATTGGATATCGCAAACTATTAAATACCCAGGAGACAGCACCACATTAATATTTTTATTTGAAGCGATACAAAGTCTATCCGAAAGAGCTCCAGCAGCTGAATATGCCCAACCGCCATAGCATCCATCGTCGTTTTGGATAGGATGAATACAATCAGGCCATTGAGTTCTTGAATCAAAAGATGCTGGGATTGAGAGGTAGTTTAAGACAGCACCTCAATCATATTCTGGAAATTCTCGAGTTTTTGGTTGTAAAGAAACTTTACGTTTGGCTTCAGCAATTGTCATTTGGCCAACCCATTCAGAAGAAGCAATCCATAAGTCTTGGATTTGATTAATTTCATCAATCATTTCTTGTGGGGCAATAAGATCTGAATCTTTAGGCTCGATAGCTGGGCTTGATAGGGATAAAACGAAGAGCGTAATAAACAAGATATATTTCATTTATTCAACTTTTAATTATCTGTATCCATATCACTTATTATGGTGAATTTTCAATTAATAATAAAGTTTAATGCTAAATTAAGATAATTCTAATCTAATCTTAAACAATTGTAATGCAATTCTAAAGTTTAGTAAGATTATATTTTTAATTATTAGCGAAATATATGAATTACCTATTTAATTTAAAAGAAGACTAAAAATGGGAGAAAAATAGAAATAATATAATTTTCATATTTTATAAAAAAGCCTTATCATGTAAATTTAATCCACCATCATGCTTAATGCTCAGCAAATTATAAAGCAAATTTGCTAATAAAAATTAGAATTTGGTTTAAACATATCTTAAATATTTCCTTCCAAAAATTCAGTATTCAATAAGACTCATATTCAATGCTCTATAGGACTATAAGGAAAATTTATTATAACTCTAAAGGCATGATAATATATTTTTACTAAGAATCTATTCTTTTCGTATATTATCTACACATTCTAATATAGCTGCAACAAATACTCTTAATTTAATTTTTATTAATGCATTAAAATAATTAATCTAAATTTAAAACAATTTATTTGAAGCTTAACTTATTAGATAGAAATGAGATCTTTATTCAGCAGAGGTTCTGTGAAATGCAATCTTTTTGAATTTTGATTGGTTTATTTAAGGAATCCAAGGCTTTCTGTCTTTTTCCTCTCTTATAAGATGCTTTAACAAAGTAAAAGTGTAATAAATATTTTTGAAAAAAATAGTGTCATTATTTAAAATAAAAGTTAGATTTTTGAGCAAATGTCCCTGTTGGTCAAATTCATCATAGCAAATTTTATACTAGCACAAAAATCAAGGCAGAGGAATATTGATAATATATCCATGAGACTGGGAATTTAAAAATTGAATAAAGCTAAAGGAAAGAATTAAGAAAAAGAATTGAGTGCTTAAGGAAAAAATAAAGTTAGATAAATACGGTTTTTACAAAATTGTTTATAAAATATTGCAAATGTTCAAGAAATAAAATTAAAAAATATTAAAAAACAAATAAGCAATAATATTAAATATTGAGCATATATAAGGCTTTTGAGAAGGTAAAATAATTATTATAGAAACTTTTTCATTTCTTTAACTTCATTTACCTAAATTGTTTATTTTTTCAATTCTAAGCCAATATCAATTATTTCCTAAGTTTGTTAGTTTAAAAATATTCCTAAAATTGCGTTGTTTATCTAAAAAAATATCAAGCTTATATTCTTATTATTTATACTATAATACCATTTTAAGAAGTTAATAAACTGAATAAAATTAGTTTAAAGTGTTTTATACATATTAGGAATAAATTATTATGAAAATAATTTCCTTTTTATTTATGAGCTATTATTTTTTGATTTATCCTATTCAGGTTCTTTATTATAATATAAATTTTTTATAACGCGCTTAGATTATTAAACCTTAGTAGTTGGGATATTTGAAAGATCAGAAGGCCCAGCTACAGCAGCACTATCGATGCCGCACTGCCCAAAAGCAATATAAAAGTATCCTTGGAGACCCCAAGTACTTCCCCAAGAGTTAGCTGCAATCCAATATTTCGTTCCATTTTGGTTTCCCCACCCAATAATTTTCACTCTGTTGTATCCTACAAGAGTCCCTGTTGTATACTTATAAATACCTCCTTTATAGGTTTGGAAATCTTGATAAACTTTCATTGTAGATTCAACTGGACCATTTGCCATTATTTTTTTTTGAATAGACGATGGACCGCTGAAAATTTTCACAGATTGAGTCTTGTATAAAGTTATCCTTAATCCCAAACGACACGCATTAACAGGACAATATTGATTTCAGCCGCCATAAATATAAGGAAAGCATTTTATTGAAGTGATCCCTGTAGTTTTCATATACTCTCAGCAATCCTCAGCGCTTCCTCCATAGCACATTTTTTGAGCATTTGTTTCATCGCAACTTATTAAATATTGAGGGGAAAATGTGATATTGAATACTCCCTTTGTTGCAATACAAAACCTGTCTGTCATAGTTTCAGCTGCAGCAAATGCCCAGCTGCCACCAGTACAATCTGCACCGTTCCATAATGGTTTTGTGCAATTGGGCCATTGCGTTCTTGAATCAAAAGTTGCTGGAATTGAGAGGTAGTCTAAAAGTACACCCCAATCTTTTTCTGGAAATCTTTTAGGTGTCAATATTAAGGCTGCATAAAGTTTGGCTTCTGCAAATGTCATCTCCCAACCCATTCAGAAGACACAATTCATGAGTCTAAGATTCTGTTAATTTCATCAATCATTTCTTGTGGAGCAACAAGATCTGAGTCTTTAGGCAGAATAGGAGGCCCTGAAAGGGCTAGCACAAAGAGTTCCACAAACAAAAGATATTTCATTTTATTATTTCACCACTATGAATTTATTTTATATCGCCTATAAAATGGTGAATTTTCATTGAATAATAAGTCTTGCATAATATATAAATTGAAGTTATTTTAAGCAATAATTGTAAATCAAATGGGATGCTTTGAGATTTTTATATAAAAGCAATTAAAATAAAGAATATAATACTTAGTTATGAGCACAATTTATCATCTGTAATAATTTTAATAATTTTTTACTAAATATGGTAAAAGAATTATAAATAGCATATTTCTATAAGCATCTTATTCAAGAAATTTGTTATCATATTAGATTAAACCAATTGGCGTTTTGTTTAAAGTTCAAATTTCTAGTTTCTAATACTCCACATTAGCAAGCTTTAATGACATAAATGTTTGAAAAGCAAAGACTTTTATATAATTAGGGATAGACCTTTGACATATGAAATTTAGCCAAAGTGCGCATTTTTAACTCTTAAAATATGAGTTTATCTAAGCTTAGAAGAATGCTAATAATTCCTATTAATGAACACTGTAAATGATAGCGCTTTGATAATGCGTATTAAGGGTTTTCCTCGTTTTCAATCGACTTGAATGCAGTTTATCAAAAATTGCAAATTTATATATATTTTCATAATCGAAAAATAAATAGAAAAGAATCAGATATAAACAAAAGGTGCATTATAGATAAATAATCTGTATTTTAAAATTAATACTTATGTATAAGGATTTATCCATTTAGAGCCTTATCATCATGCAAGAAATGCCTTATACCCATTTTGGTTAATGAAATAAAAAATTCTACACAGAAAATTACTTATAATAAAGGAAAACCAATAAACAGTTTTATTCAATGTAATAAAAATATTTTGTAAAGCACATAGAAATATTTTTATTACTACTCTATAATTGATTATCTGTAAAGCATGATTATTCAAGCATATTTATATTTATTTTAAAAAAGAATAAATCAATGCTCATTAGCATTAAACATTAGGAGCTCCAGCTACAGCTTGGGTGTCAACTCCACACTGTCCAAACGCAATCCAGAAATATCCTTTTATACCCCAAAGAGTTCCCCAATTGTTGGCCTCAATCCAGTAGTTCGTTCCATTTTGATTACCCCATCCTATAAGCTTTACGCTCTCAGATCCTACAAGACTTCCTTTTGTGTATTTATAAATACCTCCTCTATAAGTATAGAATCTTCGTAGATATTCATAGTAGTCTCAACTGGGCCATTCGCCAAAATGGCAGCTTGGATAGATGATGGGCCACTATAGGCAGTTACAGACGCGGCTTTATAAAATTGGAGTGATGCTCCTGATGTACATTTAGTAGGGCATGGATCATCTATGCTCCATGCGTGGAAAGGAATGCATGATTCCAAAGGAGTTGCGTATTGTTTAAGAAAATTTCAAGCATGGTCAGTGTATCCTCCACTGCATCTGTTGTCGTATTGGATATCACATGTTATTACATACCCAGGAGATAGCACTACATTAATATTGTTATTAGAAGCAATGCAAAATCTATCAGAAAGAGCTCCAGTGGCTGAATATGCCCAAGCACCATTGCAATCCCCAACATTTTGGATAGGATGAATACAATTAGGCCATTGAGTTCTTGAATCAAAAGATGCTGGGACTGAAAGGTAGTTTAAGACTGCGCCCCAGTCATATTCTGGAAATTCTCGAGTTTTTGGCTGTAAGGAAACTTTACGTTTAGCTTCTGCAATTGTCATTTGGCCAACCCATTCAGAAGACGAAATCCATGAGTCTTGGATTTGGTTGATTTCATCAATCATTTCTTGTGGGGCAACAAGATCTGAATCTTTAGGCTGAACAGCTAGGCCTGATAGGGCTAAAACGAATAGTGTAAAAACCAAGAGATATTTTATTTATATAACCTTTAAGATTTTGTCTCCATATCACCTATAATATGGCGAATATTCAATTAATAAATAAAATTTAATGCTAAATTAAGATATTTCAAGCCTAATCTTAATCGATTATAATGCAATTCTGAAATTTAGTAAGGCGCAATATTTACTTATGAATGAAATTTATAAATTATGTATTTATTTTAAAAGAAGACTAAAAATGGGTGAAAAATATAATTAAAAATTTCATATTTTATACAAGAGTTTATCTATAGATAATTAAATTGTCATAATGTTTGAATTTTCGGCAAATAATAAGTAAATTTACGAATAAAAATTAGAATTTGGTTTAAACATATCTTAATCGCCTCCTTCCAAAAATTCAGTATTATATAAGGATATTTTGCTATGGGACTAAAAACAGTGATAATATATTTTTACTATGAAACTATTCTTTTTCGATATCATCTAATTATTCAAACATGGTTGTTATAGAAATGAATACTTTTAATTTAATTTCCATCTAATATAATAAAATAACTAATAATCTAAATTTAAAACAATTTATTTGAAGTTAACTTATTAGATAGAAATGGGATCTTTATTCAGCAGAGGCTCTGGAGAATGCAAGCTTTTTGGAGATTTCGGATGGTTCATTCAAGGAATCCTAGGATTTCTGTCCTTTTCCTCTCTTATAAGTAATTTTTACACAGTAAAAAAATACACCGAAAAGCCCCGTCGAAGCTGGAAAATTTGGTTCATGGACACTTCAAAGCAGGGCCTCAGCGCAGGGCTACTTCATATGTTGAATTTAGCTGTAGCATATATGATTGAGCACAACAACCCTGAATCCAACCAATGTACGTGGTATTTTCTGAATTTCACGATTGACACATTATTAGGGATGGCCATATGTTATCTTCTCCTAAACTTAATTGAAGGGTTATTCTCGAAATCCGAAACCTTTTCCTTTACCTCTGGACTCTATGGAATTCCTCCTAGATGGGGACTATGGGCTTATCAGGTTTGGCTCTGACTGGGCATTACTATTATAACCAAAGGCGTTTTAATCGGAATTGTGCTTCTTTTCCACGCAGCTTTGGAGTTTATTGGAGATTTGCTGTTAAGCCCTATATCGGATTATCCAAACTTAGAGCTTATGATGGTAATGATTGTGATACCTTTTATATTAAACTCTCTAATGTTTTGAATTACAGACAGCTTTTTGAAGAACACCAAGAACCAAATAGCTGAAGTTAAAAAGTCATCAGCTATTTCGATGGAATTACTTGAAAATGACGACACAAGTACGAGGGATGGGTTCAGCGTGGATGATGGCTATGGGATCAATTAACTGATGAAATAAATAGAGGTTTAAGAAACGTGTAAATAAATAGGATAACATGGAATAAACCTAAGATAGCACCATTTCCTAATAATAATATTAGATGCCAGAGCAGACCAAGCCTTGCTATCTAATAATTGATTACGAAGTGCTATCCCCTCCATCCAACCAAGAAATTGCCAAAATTTTAGAAAAAGGCACAGAAGAAGAAAAAATTGACGCAATGAAAACTTTGATTTTAATGATACTTCAAGATGACCACTACCCCAGAATGATAATGACAATAGTCCAGCACGCAATGAGAGTAGAGTCCAAAGATATGAAAAAATTACTTCTACTTTACTGGGAAGCCATTGAAAAAACTAATCCAGATGGGACTATCAAAGATGAAATGGTCATGCTCTGCAATGCTTTGAGAAACGACCTGCTTAGTCCTAATGAATTTGTGAGAGCAAAAACTCTTCGTTTAGTTGCCAAGATGAAGTATAGAGAAATGATGGACAGCTTGCTTCAGCCTGTGGTCGACAATCTTAATCATCGCCATCCTTATGTGAGGAGAAACGCTGTTATGTGTGTCTACAGTATTTATATGTCATTTGGCGACAGCTTGCTGCCAGACGCAGTTGAAAAAGTAGATGAACTTTTGAAGAGTGAGACTGATTTAAGTACACGTAGGAATGCATTGCTCTTTTTGTTTGAAGCCCAGCCAGAAGTAGCTATGAAATATTTAAGCTCGGTATTGGCTGATGAAGAAGATAATAACTCATCATATGGAGCAAGTGCTGATATTTTACAGCTTGTCGTGCTTGATGAACTTAAAAGGGTTTGTAAAGCAAATCCACAGGAAAAAGGAAGACATATGAAATCTATCTTCCAATTAGCAAATTCTAGCAAGTCACAAAGTGTGCTTTTTGAGTGTGCGTCTACTATTATTCAATTGACAAAATCCCCTAATGCAGTAAAAACAGCTATTTCTACATATATCAAGCTTCTTAATGATCCTAGTGCAGATAATAACGTAAAATTGTTAGTTTTAGAAAAACTAGCTGATATAAGACCACAGTTTCCAAAGCTTTTGCAAGAGCAAGCTGTAGATTTATTAAGATCCTTATCAAGCCCTTCTAATGATATCAGAAAAAAGTGCTTAGATCTTGTGCTGGAACTCTTATCATCGCGAAATGTGGAAGAAATTGTCAGAATCCTTAAAAAAGAACTTTTAAATGTTCAAGGACAAAAAGAAGAATTCCCATACCAAGAGCTTTTGATTGTGGCTCTTCACAAGTGTGCAGTCAGTTTCCCTGATATCACAGGTCAATTAGGACTTGTTGAAGTTTTAATGGACTGCTGCTTGCTTCAAGCTTCAACTTCAGCAGAAGTGGCTAGCTTTGTCCAGCAGCTAATGTCCAGCTATCAGTCTTTGCAGAGCAATATTATTGATAAGCTTCATCATATTTTTGCTGAAATTTCTTCTCCACAGGTCTATAGAAGTGCATTGTGGATGCTATCAGAGTACACAAAAGACCCATCAAAAACAATAGTATTGATTCTCAACACAATTGGTGAAGGACCATTTATCAATAAAAGAGAAAGAATTGCCCATACAGAAGCTGCTAAAGATGAGCAAGAACAAATTCATCGTACAGTGATTTTGCCAGATGGGACTTATGGCACACAGATTATATCAACTTTTGATTTTTCAAGGCCAAAAAGTGTAAGTGGTCTTAGGAAGCTGTTGACTGAGGTAGAAGAAGTTGATTTTTATTTAGTTACTGCCATAGCTATTGCTCTAACAAAATTATTATATAAAGTTGAAGAAAAAAACCGAGAAAACTACAAGCAAGACATCTTGTTAATCCTTTGTGGGCTAGTACAGCTGCGAACTTACCCATTGAAAAACAAAGCTGAAAAAGAATACAGTGAAGTCCCATTTTCTATTGACCCAGACAATTTCGAAAGGATTTTGCAATGTTTCCAAACACTTACAGGCATAATATATCCTGACTGGCTTCAAGGAGGAAAAGAGCTTTACAGTCATTGTCAAACAATTGCGAAACAAATAGAAGAGCAGCTAGAAGACGAAAAGTTTATTACCCAGCCTGACGATTTACTTACCATTAAGCAGCTTAGAGGAAGAGAAGGGATTAATGATATGGACTTCATTGAAGAAGATGCCTTTAAAGCCATATTCCAAGACACTGATGAAGATTATGGCAAAAGAGTCAGCAGGGTCCGACAACTGACTGGTCTTGGCGATCCAGTCTATGTAGAATGTATGATGAGGATGCATTTATATGACATTGTACTAGAGTTCTCAGTTTTCAATAAATCCAGCGAAACTCTTCAAAATTTGACACTAGAGCTTGCTTCACAAGGGGACTTAAAAATGGTAGAAAAACCTTTACCAATCAATTTAGCACCTGGAAAATCAGCGCAGATTAAAGCAAGTGTTAAAGTTAGCAGCTCTGAGGCTGGGGTCATTTTTGGAAATTTAACTTATGATTCTCCGAAAGGAGGAAATCTAAACTTAATCACCTTAAATGAAATCAGTATTGACGCAATTGAATATATACACCCAGCCACCTGCAATGAGACTCATTTCAGACAGCTATGGCAAGACTTTAAATGGGAAAGTCCAGTATCAGTGAATAGCCCTAAAACCAACCTTCTGGACTATGTCCAAAAACTATCAAAAATGTCTAATATGTCCATTTTGACATCTGAAAATGTGATGCTTTGCAGTGACTACTTCTTGGTCTGCAACTTGTATGGGCAGTCTAGGTTTGCTGAAGATGCTCTTATGAATGTGTCAATAGAAAGAAAAGAAAATGGAATTACTGGAAATATTAGGATAAGAGCCAAGACTGAAGGCATGGCAAAATGCTTAGGAGAACGAGTTGGTGGAATTACCCAACATATTAAATAAGCCCTTCGAAATTAAATAAAATTAAATATGTCTACTGGAGAGCCTACAAAGAGGCAAAAGATAGAAGGTAAAGATCCAATCGAGTCTTCAAATATATCTTTAAAAAATATTTCTCAGAATACTAAATTAGCTGAAAATACTGAGTTGACTAGACTTTCTCAGGAAAACGCAAGATTGAGTAGCGAGAATAACAAGCTGAATGACTATATCTCAAAGCACAATAGCTCCTGGAAAAAACTGGTCAGAGACATAAATGCACTATGCCAAGCTTACTCCTATGAAAAGTGTAATATAGAGTTAGTTGAAGGCGGCAGCCCATTTTCCTTCTTAATTCAAGACGAAGAAGGTCTTAGTCAGATGTCTGAACTCACTAGAAATGGGTTTAGGCAGCTCCTAGGCGTCATTTCCAAGCTGAAAAGTGGAATACCTCAAGATGAAATTGGCAAGAAAAACAGTGAATTGACTGATTCGTACGTAAAAGTGAGTTTTATATAGGCGTGCTCTGACATCAGTGAATATCAGCGAGAAATACAACGTCTAAAAGATACTTTGTCAAGGACAGTTCAAGAACAGACCCGCACTGAAGCTACTGTTGAAGATCTCAAGTTTACCAATCAGTCTTTGACCACTAAATTAAGTGCGGTGGAAATCGCGCTAAAATGCAAGTGCCCCTGCCGATGTGGCGCCCGCAAATCAGAGACAGTATCCACTGACGAGGACTCTCAAGATATAAAAGAACTTAAAAATTCCCTCAGCAAGCTTCAAGACGAAAGAGACCATCTGAAAACAAATCTCGAAGAGCAGATACAAAGGGCCCAGAAAATGCAAATAGAGCTAGAAGTCTCTGAGGAGCGTTTTGTGCGAACTAAGGCTTTTAAAAGCTTGATAGCCCAGGCGAAGACCATGATAAAAAACCATGATACCATTAAGAAGAAAAATGAAGAGCTTCAGAAAATCAATGATGAGTTCAATGAGGCCAAAGAAAGAGAAATCGCAGGAGTTATTGCTGAAGAGGAAAAAAAAATTCTAGCTCTCTATGAAGAGATAGGGAACTTAAAAAGCAAAATAATTAACATCACAAAAGAAAGAGATGAGGCTAGATTTGAGTACGAAGCGCTAAAAAAGGATAAAAACACACAAAGGGATACGGAGCATTTCCAGAAACATATTGAAGAGCTAGAACAGCAGAAGCTGAATTTGAAAAAAAAGATTGCAGATTTGAAAAAAGACAAACTCGAGCTGGAAACTAAGAGCATGGAAGACTTAAAGGCAATTTATGAGCTCAAAGACAATCTCCACTTAAAAGAAATAGAAATCAGCAATATGAAGACAGTCCCAGACGAAAACGTCGCAGGAGAAAACGAAATTGAGCTTGACGTCAGGCTTAAAGAACAAAGAAACCAAATTTTGGAGCTAAAGCAGCACGCCAAAGCCAAAGACCACATAATCGCCAAGCTTGAAGGGCATGTAAAAAACTTAAAACAAGAAGTCAAAAATGAAAGAAAAAACAACGAAAACCTCATCAATGAAATCGAAGTCACAGGAAATGCCTACGAAGAAACAATGAAGAAAAACAAAGTCCTAGTCAACCTGCTCGACGAAAAAGAAAAAAATCACATCCAGCTCATGAACGAAAGAGTTAAAGAAAGCAACTGGAAAATCCTGCGTGAAAAAGAAAAACAAGCCTATGAAGCAATAATCACAAATAAAGACGAAACTATTGCAAAACTTAAAGAAGTAGTCAAAGAAGCAGAAAACAAGCTTAAATTCCAAAGCGATTTTACCTCATCTTTGGAAAGTAAGCTTAAAACTTTTGAAGACCGATTGAGGCACTATTACAACCAGAATGAAGAAGTTTTGAGAAAAAATGAAGAGCTAATGATAGCAAAAAAAGAATGGCATGATAAGTTATTGAAGACAGAAAAACTCAGCATTAAAAGTGCAACAGACGCCATACAGTTTCAGCTTATGTATCAACAAGCTGTGAAACAGATGAAAATTTATGAGGAAAAATGGCGCAAGGCAAAGGAATATGAAAAATTTACATCGGCTAATGACATTATCAATAATGAGCTCACGAAGTATAGAGTAAGAAATATTTAGAATATGGTAAGGTGTAGCATTTGCTGTGCAAGGCCGAAAGATGCACTGATCACGAAGTGTTTTCATACGTTTTGCAGGAAGTGCCTTGAGGATAGCATAGCCAATAAGAAGAGAAAATGCCCAACCTGTATGGGAAAGTACACTTTGGATGATGTGAAGGGTATTCTGTGGAAATAACTAATAATGAAACTTTATTAAATTCGCAAAAAAAATTAATATTTATTATCAAATATGAAATACCTCGTAATTTGTGGTGGGACTGTAAGCGGCATTGGCAAAGGCACAATCGTAAGTAGTATTGGAGTAATATTAAAAGCCTGCGGCTATAAGCTTACTGCAATTAAAATCGATCCATATCTAAATATTGATGCAGGAACAATGAGCCCATATGAGCATGGCGAGGTATTTGTGTTGGACGATGGTGGGGAAGTGGACTTGGACTTAGGAAATTACGAAAGGTTTTTAAACCTGACACTTACTTGGGACCACAATATTACTACCGGGAAAATATATAAAAATATCATAGAGAAAGAAAGGCGCGGCGATTACCTTGGGAAAACTGTTCAGGTTGTGCCTCACGTAACAGATGAGATTCAGAACTGGATTTTCAGGGTTTCCGAGCAGCTTATTTTTGACAGAGACACAAATGAAGAATCAAAGCCTGAAATCTGCCTAGTAGAAGTGGGAGGAACTGTGGGAGATATTGAAGGCGCAACTTATTTTGAAGCTCTAAGGCAGCTTATTTTAAAGGTGGGACTTGAAAACGTTTGCTTGCTTTTCACAAGTTTCGTCCCTCACCTTAAAGGATCAGGAGAATTAAAAACAAAACCGACACAACATGGAAATAAAGAATTAAGGTCACTTGGCTTAATTGCTGATATGATAGTCTGCAGAAGCGAAGTCGCACTAGACATGGCCACAAAAGAAAAAATTGCTTTATTTACCAATGCAAGACCAGATCGTGTCTTCTGCTGCGAAGATGTGAATACAGTCTATAAGGTCCCAGTTCAGCTTGAAAGCCAAGGGATTTCTAAACAAATTTGTGATAAGCTAAACATAGAATGGCGCAGCCCAAACCTTTCAAGATACATTAGTTATGTAAGCCAATGGGAAAGACTAAAAGAAGATAACTCGACAGTAACAATTGTAATAGTTGGAAAATACACAGAAAGTCAAGACGCTTATATGTCGTTAGTTAAAGCTCTTTTCCATGCTGCGATGGCTTGCAAGAGAAAATTGAATCTTACATGGGTAGAATCTGAAAATCTAGAAAATCGTGAGCATCCTGATTGGCAAAAAGTTTACGAAAGTGAAGGAGTTTTGGTGGCTGGAGGATTTGGAGGGAGAGGTGCAGAAGGAAAGATTTTGACAGTTCAGTATGCAAGAGAAAATAAAAAACCTATGCTAGGGATTTGTCTAGGAATGCAGATGGCTGTGATAGAATACGCAAGAAATGTGCTAGGATTGAGTGCTAATTCTACTGAAGTCGATGAGAACACAGAGAATCCAGTTATAATTGATATGCCTGATTTTGATAAAGAAAACAAAGGACACACCATGAGACTAGGCTCAAAACCTACAAGCGTGACTCAAGATTCTTTAGCATATAGGCTTTACAATGGAGCATCAGTAGTATGGGAAAGACATCGTCACAGATTTGAAGTAAACCCTCAATATATTTCTAGATTTGAGGAAGCAGGGCTTATTTTCTCAGGCAAAGACCCTACCAATACCAGAATGGAAATAGTTGAGCTTTCTCAGCAAACCCACCCATTCTTCATTGGCACGCAATACCACCCAGAATTCAAAACTTCCCCTTTCACCCCATCTCCTATCTACTACGGTTTCATTTTAGCAGCCATTAACCTCTTGCCTTCAGGTTTAATCGACTCACAGCACATAGAGTTTAATTAAGAAAATTCTTCTAATAATTCACATAAAAATGTTTCCCTGTCCAGAGTTTCCATGGCAGCTTTATGTAGGAAAAGAAACAAACTACCCAGCTAATATTCAACAAGAGCTACAAAAAGCTGTAAACGAAAGCTTTGATTTCCTCAGAGTCCCTTTATCACACCCAAGATATAGCCAACACCCTGATATTAAAAGAAATAATGCATTTACAAGATCTGACTTTTGCCTTCCAAGCGACCAATGGAATAATTGCATACAAGGGAAATGCAACCCTAATATAAACCCTGACTCAAGCTGCCCGAAATTGAGAGAAAAATGGGAAAAAGAAATGGGAAGACAGATTGACTGGGCAGTCCATTTAGGAGTAAACGCTATTGTACTGCCAACTCCTCAGCTACATTGTACGAATTTTGCGAGGATTTTGAACCAGTATTTGGAAAAAGGATTTTATTATCAAAAAGTGCATGTAGAAATTCCTGCTGATAAGTGGGAAAATTGGAATGCGCTGAGATGTATGGTAGGGCCGTCCACTGCGCTTGGAGTGTCTTTAGTAATAACTAAAGAGCTACCGGAAGAGAAAATATTAGACCGATGATTAGGAGAGCCTATTATGAATATTCATGTTCCTAGACACATTTTCCTGAAAAATAAACAAGGGTTTCCAGTTTTGCCAAAAGAGCATCAGGTTTTTATACAAAAATTATTTAAATTAAAAGCATCTGTGCTAATAGGCTCCGCCAGGGATGCAGAACAAATAAGAGGATATGTTTGCTATTTATTCAAAAATCAGCCACGCGTATTTTTTATGTAGCTAAATAAAATTCAGTCTTTTTCTATAGACTATTGGGATAATTTGCAAATCCCTCTGCAGCCTTTGATGCATAATTTAGAGTCCATGACTTATGATATTTTTGAAAAAGACACAGTTAAATACATTTTATATGAAAACGCTATTTATTCAGCGTTAAAAGATAATGAGAATTACAGAGTTATTATGGTTGTTGGAGCTGGCCGAGGTCCAATAGCATCTGCTGCTTTAAGAGCTGGAAGAAAAGCTCAAAGAAGCATAAAGGTTTATGCCCTTGATAAAAATCCTAATGCTATTGTGACACTTTATAACCTATTAAGTAAGATATAAATAGGTACTGATTGGGCTGGAGAAAATATCGAAGTAATCGAAAGTGATATGAGGGAATGAAAACCAGAAGAAAAAGCTGATATTTTAGTTAGCGAACTGCTAGGAAGCTTTGGAGATAACGAGCTTGAGCCTGAATGCTTAGAATGCGCAAAACACTTAGTCAAAGAAGGCGGAATCAGCATCCCTTGTGAATCAATTTCCTATTTATCCCCAATCTCCTCACAGAAAAACTGAACCAACGCAATCACAGTTGAAAAAGTCTCAGAGACTCCTTATGTTTCTATGCTACACAATTTTTACTCCCCATGGACAACCCAAAAATGTTTCCAATTCAACTATCCATCCCCAAGCTCAAATTATTCAAGATTTTCTTCTTTTAAATTTCCCGTTACAACTCCTCTCACAATTCATGGCTTTGGAGGCTATTTTGAGTCAAAATTATATAAAGACATAACTCTTTCAACAGTCCCAGAAACGCACTCTAAGGATATGTGTTCTTGGTTTCCTATGTATTTTCCAATAAAAGAGCCCATTTTTTGTCCTGGAGAGTCAGAAATTGAAATTTCAGTATGGAGGTGCTGTGGGAGCGGAAAAGTGTGGTATGAGTGGGCTATTAATATGTGGAAGGATGGAATGCTGTATAAGTCTTCAGGCTTGCACAATCCAAATGGGAAAACATATTGGATAGGAGTTAGATAAAACTAAATTAAATAGATTAGATTATTGTTCATATGATAGATCGTTAGCTGGGGTCAGAGACCTAAGCCTTTCTCTAGTAACT
This sequence comes from Blepharisma japonicum, assembly GCA_949751835.1. Lineage (NCBI taxonomy): Eukaryota > Ciliophora > Heterotrichea > Heterotrichida > Blepharismidae > Blepharisma > Blepharisma japonicum. The sequence goes on from CATKHK010000016.1 coordinate 370,323, forward strand.
TCAAGATTATGCAGAATTTTCCTGACCTCTTCTGTTTCAGGGAGAAGGCCACTATACTCACCTGCAGTTTCTTCCAAAATTTGGATTGGTCTAATTTCAGATTGTTTTTGGCTATAAAGTGCAGTATTTTCTAGCTCTTCCAGTGCTGGGGTTGATTTTTTATATCTGTACTCTTTTTGTTGGATTTCTGCTAGTTGGGCTTTCACACTTTCAAGTTCCAGCGCAGACTGACAAAGCTTATGAATCCTCTGCCTTACACTTTCATCAATTCTATGCCCACTCAGCGCAAGTAAAACCATTGCAGTGTCCTCTTCTTGTTTTAGCTTTTCAATTTGGTTTTGCAAGCTTGCTATTTCTTTTTTCATATTTTTTCCTTTTGCTTCCTCTTCTTCTTTTACCTTATGTAAATTTTCAATTTCACTTGTAATTTGTAGCACCTCCTCTTTATCATGAGCCAGTTTATTTCTACACCTCTGCACTGATTCCATAAGCTGCCTCAACGTTTGTTCTCCATTACTTATAGCGTTTCTTAGCTGCTCAAGCTCACTTTTATGTTTTGCTTCTTCTTTGTTCATTTTTTGGTTAATTATTTCAATTTCACTTAAAACTTGGTGCTTGTGGGCTTCGACCCTTTCAAGGGTTTCTGTTAGTTTTGCTACTCTGGTGCTGAGAGATTGGGCTTGTTGTTTAAGAACATTAACGGTTTCCTCTTCAGTTTGTCTTTGGTCTTTGCTGTCATCTAGCCTCTGTTCTTCATTTACAAGCAGGTTTTGTTTTTCTATTAAAACTCGTTCAGTGTTATTAAGCTCTTGTTTTTTCTGATTCAGCTGGTGCAGAACAGTGTCTGCTTCATAGTTTTTATTGACGATAGTTTCATCAATAGACCTGAGCTCTAATTTATTGTTCCTTATGATTTCTTCTAGCGCTTTAAGCTCTTGTGTAGAAGACTCCATTTTATTTTTCAGTCTCTCGTACTCGCTTTGTTTTTGCTCTAAATCTGAATCTAATTGTGCCATTTTTCTGTTTTTCTGGGCGAAATTTTGACTTAGAATGTCTACATCTTGTTGGATTCTGCTAAATGTAGTTTCTGCGTTTTCAATTTTGCCTTCAATTTCTTTCATTACTTGTTGCCGATTTTTTATTGCAGATTCTATAAGTTCTCTTTCTAATAAATCAGCTTCATTTTTTTTCTTTATATATGAAGCTTCTTCTTCTTTTCTTGCCAGTTGTGCAGAGCAGTCATTTATTAAAGACTGTAAATTATGGACTTCTTTTTGTTTGTCAGCAATAAGTTGTTTGATATTTTCTAGTTCTCTATAGACTACAACCTGCTCATCAGTTTGCTTGCTTTTTAGCCTAAGAAGCAATTTTTCTTGTTCTTTGATTTCTAGATCTAAATTCCTTGTGCGATCTTCAAGCTTGGCAGCTTGGAATTTTATGTTGTTTAGTTCAGCTTCAGAGTCTATTCGGTCTGATTTTAGCTGCTTATAGTGATTTTTCGCAGTTTGGATATCAGTCATTAAATCTTCATATTTTTTTGCTTCAGATTCATGGATAGATTGGATGTGTTGGTAATCTCGAAGAGTTTTTTCTCGAAGATCTTCATAAGATTTGATTGAATCTTTGAGTGAAAATGAATGCTCTTCAAGCTTGATGTTGTCTCTTTCTAAGCTAGCTTTAAGCTTTTGTAATTCATTTGTGGCTTGATTTAGTTGTCTCACCTGTTCATCTAGGGTCCGTTTTTCAGACCTTATCATGTCAATTTGCAGCTTTTCTTTTTCAATTTGGTCCTTTGCCAGTTTCAGCGATTCCCACTCTTCTTGCAGCTCTTTTGTGTTACTTTCATACATTTCAACGAATTTCTCTTTATTAACCTTAAACCTTTCCACTTTTTCCATACTTTCATTAAGCTCTGCTATAGCCTGCTCTATCCTTTTAACCATAGTGAAAAGATCTGGTGTAGAATTTGCATTAAATTCAACTTCTAGCACATCAGCTACTTTTCTTATTGCAATTAACGCTCTATCCCTCTCATCTTCAGCAGTTTTTACAATTTTAAGATCTCTTATTTCATTTCTTGCAGTATGAACTTCTAAATCCAGCTCATATTTATTTTTTCTGATAATTTCGATTTTTTCATTTAATTCATCTTTCAGTAATGATTGATTTCTAATGTTTTCTTGCAGATTTTCTAGCTCTTTGGTTTTTTTCTCACAGTCTTCTATTAAGCTTTGATATTGTCCTGCTTTGTGCTCACAATATCCTTTCATTTTAGAAAGCTTGTCTTTTTCACTTGCTTCTTTTAACTCATATTCAGTTTCTAGCTGTTTAATTTTGTCTTTTAATCGATTTTGTTCTTCAATGAGCTCGTCTATCTTAGATTGAGCACTTTTTATATCTTCATTTTCTGAAAATTCTTTAAGTCTGTTTTCACTGAGCAGCCATTGGCCTTCTAATTGTGTTAGCTTTTCTTTCGTTTCCTGAAGCTCTTTCTCTAGTTTAATTTTATTTTTTTTTGAAATTTCTTCTTGCTCTTTATAAGCATCAAGCTTTGCGCTGAGTTTGGAAATTTCTTGTTCATATTTTTCAATATTTGGCCTTTTGCTTAGCTCTTCAACAAGTTCTTGGTATTTTGAGGTCAAATGCTGAATGGTGGCTTCATCAATTCTTTTTGAGGCAGCAAGCTCTACATATTGTTCATTTCCTGAAAGTTTTCTTGATAAATGGTCCTTCATGCTGTCAGCCCAACGAATAATGGCTTTAGGAATGTCATCTGATTCCCCATCCCATGGATTTTCGCTGACTAACCCTCATAGTGTTCTTAAACTTTCCCACATCTTTTTTGCGTGATTTGTAGATCGTATTGGACTTGGGCTTGATTTACTGAATTTTGTTATAAGAGTGTCACATTCTTCTATTTTTCTCTGCCTATCTTCTATTAAATATTCTTTTTCTTCTATATCTTTGGTATAATCAGATCTTTTTTTTGTGAGTTTTGATAAGTCATTTTTTAGACTTTGCTTTTTAATTTCCAGCTCAGGGATCAAACTTAATATTTCTTCTTTTCGTTGACATAGGGAAATTTCAGTATCTTTATCTATAGAAAAAGTCTTCGAGTTTCTTTCCCCTTGGTTAGATCTAGGCCTTTTAAGATCTCCTGTGGTTTTTCTATATCTTCCAGGTTCTTCTTTCCATCTAGGTGTTGAATCAGAATAACCAGAGCTTTCTTTTAGATCAATTATTTCATTTTCTAATGCACTTATTTGGTTGTTTGCATCATTAAAATCTTGAATGACATTTTCATATTGATATTCCATTTCTGTGATAAATTCTGCGAGATCTGATATTTCATTTTCTAGCTTCTGTCTATTATTCTCAATAGAATTTTCACTTTCATCAAAATCGAACTCATCTCTCAGCCCCATAAGCTGCTCTTCCTTCTTCTGCGACAATTCCCTTGCACTCCCAATTTTCATCTGCAAATTTTCTGACTCATCCCTAAGTTTCTCTGCTTTGCTAAGCAGCAGTTTCATTTCCCTTTTCTTAACATTGATTTTTTCATTCGTATCCCCTTGTAGTGTGCTTTCAATGCTTTCCAGTTCCCTTTTAAGTTTTCCTATTTCAGCTTCTATTTGTTCTAATTCATTCTTTACTCCATCAATTTGTCTATCAACCCCTTTAAGCTCTTCTTGAAGCTCCCTTTTTTCTTCTTGAGCTTCACTAAGTTCTCTTGTAAAAGTGACTTTATTTTCCCTAACTACCCAAGACTCAGGTGGAGGGCCTGAGAACATTCGGCTGGCTTGCTGCTTGGTAACATTCGTTATTTTGCTACCATCTAAAGTTACCAAGGAAGGCAAATAGTAAATTACATGTAAATCGGAATCTGGCTGGTTTAGAGCTGGATTTCCGTTTAAAGATAAATCTTCTAAACTGATAAGGGCATTTAAGTTTGCGAATTCTTCAATTCTTGAAATTTTATTTTTATTCAACTTGAGAATTCGAAGCTGCTTTAATGGCTCAATTGCTGATTTAGGAATTTCTGTAATATGGTTGCCGCTAAGATTCAAGGTTTGAAGATCTCGAAGTGTATGAAGATTTTCTATTTTCTTTATATTGTTTTCACTCAAATTTAAGTCTTTTAGCCTTACTAAAGCATCAAGGTTTTCAATTTTGGAAATAAATTGATAACTCAAATCAAGCTCTTGAAGATTTATACACAAATCTAAGCCTTCAATTCTCTATATAAGGATTACTCTTATTTTTGCATTGGATTTGGACCTGAAAGAGAGCTTTGATATGCTTTCAAAACTTGCTTGGCCTGACAATCTGAGTACGACCTCAGAAGTAATCGGTGCATTTGGTGATTCCTTTTTCTTATGACGAGGATCCATTTTAAACTAATTCAATTTGAACTAACTTTTATTAGTAAATGCCTCTTAAACTGCTTAAATTAATAAGGAAAACTTATCAGTGGATATATTAACCGCTCTTAATTCTTTAATATTTATTTTTAAATAATCTTATTTTTGAATTTTGTAATGGCTAAGACTATATCTTCTTTGTATTCAAAAATAAATATTTTCAAGCAAAATTAAAAGCCTCTTTTGTGCTTCTTATAACTAATTTATGCCATCAAAGCTAATATTTTAAAATTATAACATGGACAAACCTGAACAACAACAGTTTAATCGTGCTATAACTTTGCCTGTTGAATTATCGTCACTGCGCAGCTCGTTGCATCAAACTCAATCATCCCAAGACTTAAAACAGTCTTCACAGCCTTTTCAAGCCCCTGAAGATTGGAAAGAAGAGCGTCAGCTTCTTATTGACATGCTTGAAAAAAACCAAAAATTAACTTTAGCGACTCAGCAGAACTGGATCAAGGAAAAAGGAGAAATTGAGTCCCAGCACAGAATAATAGAACAAGGATATAAGAGACAAGCTGATAGTTACAGAGAAGAAATAAAACTATTAAAGTTGGAATGTGATCGCTTAAGAAGCACAAAAGGAAGCCAAAAAGAAGGAGACCTTAGAATACAACTGATGAAAGAAATAGAAAGGCTTGAAGCTGTAGGAGAAGATAGAGAGCAAGAGCTGACTGAAGAAATAGAAAAGCTGAGGCAAGAAATTAGAAATTTGTCTATGAAGCATGAAGAGAAAGAAAAAAAGTTCAAAGAAGAAAAAAGCTTTTTAACTGCCAAATCCCAAGTTGTTCAAAAAGACAACAGAAGGGCCGATTTTGACCTAAAAAGGAGCTATGATGAGCTTGTATTAAGATTTGAAAAGGCTAATGAAGAAATAGAAAGAAGAAAAGAGGAAACAGAAAAAATGAGAAGCGAATATGAAGACCGAATCAGAGGGCTCATCAAGCAGAAAAATGAAGGAGAAGATATTTGGCTAAAAGAAAAGAAAAGCTATATGTCAGGGACTAGTAGAATTGAAGAAGTTATGAAAGAAAAAGAAAAAATGATGGAAACTCAGCTTAATGATCTTAAAAAAGCTAATGAATCCGAACTTCAAATTTATGTCAAACAAATCGAATCCTTAGAGCTAGAAAGAAACAACCTAGAAAAAAAGCTGAAACTTTTAAACTCAACCACAGACTTCAAAGAAAACAAATCAGAATCAGAAGTTGAAAGACTGCGATCTGCCAATACAAGAATCCTCGAAATCAGCCAAAAAAGAGAAAGCATCTTGGAATCCCAGCTGGACTCCCTCAGAAATGACATCCAAAATTTGCAAACTCAATTTGAGGCACGTGAAAACATTTTTATTTCTGAAGTCAGTGAAAGATCCCACGACCTTGAAAAATGCCACGACATCATCATGCAGCAAGAAAAAATCATTGAAGGTGGAGAAGTCATGTCTGTTAATACTGCATTAAGATCTGAAGTAAAAATTTTGCATGAACAACTACAGGGAAAAAATGAACAAATCCAAAGTCTACGTGAAATGTATATCTCAAGCAAACAGTCAGAGCGAAGAAGCATAACTCGCGCTATTTCGTCAGCACAAGCGCTATTAGATGATGTGGTAAAGCAACAAAACGCATTTTTAAAGGCAGAATTAGACTATAAAGCAGAACTTGTGAAGCTTGAAGAACAGTCAAGCTTGACTGAGAAAAAATATTTGACAGAAATTGCAGGGATCACGCTTGAGCTGCAAAATACAAGAAATGAGCTTGCGGATCTGAAAAATAAAAAACTTGAGCAGCAGGTCTCTGATCTTCAAGAAAAGTTAATGGGCTCTCAAGAAGAGCTAGATCATGCTAAAAAGAATATTGTAAACTACCTTATTTCTATTAAAACTCTAGAAGAAACCATAGAATCTAGAAAGGAGCAAAATGCTGACTTCGACCAAAATGACCAAATAAAAAAGCTTGAGCTAGAAATTATCAGGCTAAATGGAGAAAACCAAAGCTTAGTAGAAAGCAGGAATAAGCTGGAAGAATTTTATTCATCAGAAATGAAAAAAACCCACACACAGCTTGACAAAAAAACTCATGAGCTTGAACAAGCATATTCAAGGCTTGACAGACTGAAAAATATCAAAGCAAATAAAGATGTGGAAGCTTTGAAAGCGTGGGAGACTCGCCAAGCTGCCCAACAAAAGTTATTACAGTCAATGGAAAATCAGCTTAAAGCGCTTAATGCTCAAACAATATCAATGAAAAAATTGAAAAATATTGGGGAAACCTTGGAAAGCAATGAGCTTGAGCTGCTGAGGGCTGAGGTTAATGAAAAAGAAGAGTGGGTAGAGAATATGAAAGAATCAATCGAAAAAGAAAAGGTAGAAATGGCAGGTGAAATTAAGAGACTTAGAGAGATGTTTGATTCTATTAGTGTTGGACAAGAAAATAGAGCGAAAAGGATTGAGGAAGAGTTTAATTTAGTAAGCATTGAGAGGAAGAGGCTTAAAGAATTAATAATCAAACTTCAGCAGCAATTAGACGCAGATGGAGCAAAATCATCATCATGGGAATTCAATGGGAACAAGCAGAAAATTCTGGAAAATAGCTACAGCGAAAGCATAGAAATAATGAAAGAAGAAGTAGAATCCCTTAAAGACCAGTTAGACCGAGAAAGATCGATTTCTAAAAGAGATCTAGATAATACCAAATCTTCCTTAACCGCCGAGCTCAACACTCTTCGGCAATTAGAAGATGCCATGAGCCAACACTTAGCCTCTCAACAAGACCAAATCACAAATCTTACCCAAACCCTCCAAAAGCAAAAAGAAATCCATGAAAAAGAAATTTCTCAATGCCAGTTAGAAATCAAGATCCTTCAGCAAGCTACCAAAGAACGCGTTGATTACCTAAGAAACGAAAAAAGGCAATTAACTGTCGAAATAAACCGCTTAACCTCACTTGCTAACAAAAAAGATGATCAAGCTAAAGCAGAACTCCAAGACAGATTGCATAAGCTTGAAGTCCTTTTAGAAGAAAAAAACAGAATAATTGGCGAAATTTTGACCCAGCAGAACGTTAATTCTAATTGGAGAAATGAAAATTCTACGAGTAATATAGAATTTGACCCTGATTTAAGCAAAGTGAAAGATGAGCTTAAAAGATTAGCTTATTTAGTTGAAGAAAGAGAAAGAAATAGATATCAGGAAAAAGAAGCACTAAATATGACTATCAGCAAGCTACAATTGTCAATAGAAGCAGTCAATAATGCGACTCAAAGTGAGACTGAAACAATGGAAAAAGAAAATGAAATCCTCAACAAGAAAATGGAAATAATTGCATCAGATTGTGAGTTAATTAAAAAGCAAAGAGATGAAGCTCTTGATTTTATCAGCAGATCAAAAAAGCTTGATAAATTTAATAAAAACGACATCATTTTGTTAATTGATCATCTGAAAGGAAATGACCAAAACAGAATCAATAAATTGAGGCAGGAAAATAAAAGGCTTACGAATTCTTCACTTAAAAGAACTAAAACAGGCGCTTAAAAATAATAATCATTTATTTTCTTAAACTTTTTTGTCCTTTATTTCTTCCAACCACAGATTCTACAATTTCGAAAGCTTTTTCTACTTCTTGGTCTATAAAGTTAGCGCTTAACAGCCCCGCGAATTTATTTAAGAAATTTGAGCGGCTCGATAACGTCGGATCATTTGGGGTTGTTTCAATTTTTTTATCTTCAGTAGGACTAGAAATGCCTGGTAAATCAATATCGTCAATAGAGGAGAATTTATTCATGCTGAAATCAATAATGTCTACCTCTGGGAAGTCTTCTTCTTCTTTTACTTTTTCATCACCTGACCTGTTTGAAGGATAAAATTCTTTAGAGGATTCGCTTGGATAAGAATCATAAGAGGACTCATCTTCTTCTGATTTCATTATGTTTCCAGTACCTCCGAATCCTTCTGGGCTCAAATTAAAGTCAATTTCATCTTCGCTCATCACATAGATTTCATTTTTTTGTGATTTTTCATTTGGAGATTTATTTTGGAAAATCTTTTGCTGTGGCTTGATGATTTCATCGGAGCCTATTATTAAAATATCTTCTTGGCTTGGTGTTGAAAGTTTTACATTAAAAATTGGCTGATCTCTAACTGGCTTTTCGGTTTCAATTTCATTTATAATTGGTGATGGAGTTTCAAACTCTATTAGATTAGAGGCTACTACCGTTTCTTTTTCTTTAGATGGCTCATGATGTACAGGTATTGGCTGTTTGATAGGCTTAAAATATACTTCTTCTGCTATATAATTTCCTTTATCATTTTCTAGTTTGGATATTCTACTTTCAAAGATTTGAGCTTGCTCTTCAACACTTCCTTCAATGTTTATCAGTTTATTTAAGATTTCTTTGAATTTTTCATCAACTATGCTATTTATATTCTCTTTTGTAAGGAAATTTTCAATATCTTTTTTTTCAGCATATTCCTTTAGATTTTCTTGGATTGAGTTGACAATTTCGAATTTTTTTTCATCAAACTCTTTTTTAGCTACAAAACTATTGAAATAGGATTGGGTTTTAATATTTTCAAGCTCAATAGCATGCTCTTTTTCCATTTCTGCTTTAAAAAGAACTAATTCTTCTTGTTTCACAAAAACTGATATATCAATTGCTTTTAATTGGTTCGAAATTTCTTGTTGCAATTCTAGTTTTAAGTTTTCAAGGTCTTTTTCCAGAGTCATTTTAATTTCTTGTTTAAAATCCTCAAGTTTTTTGTTGCAAATTTCATTCTCGTTTTGTTTCGAATAAATACTATTTGAAATTTCTTTTATTTTATTTTCTATTTCAGATTTGATAGCAGCTATTTCTGGTTTTGTATTATAATTTAATAAAGATTGATCAATCTTATTGCATTGGTTTATAATATTTGCTATCTTTTTTTCAAATTCTTCCTTAACTTCGCCTATATCTTTTGCTTCTGCATAATTTTCTAAGCCTACTTGAAGTGGACTTGGATTAAAATTAGCTGTATTAATGCTGTTTTCAAGTCCTAGTTTTGTTTGATGCAATTCTTCTTTTGTTGCATAATTTTGAGCATTTTTTGATTCATTTGCAACGATTTTTTCTTCAAATTCTTTTTTACTAACTTCAAGTCCTAGTTTTGCTTGATGCAATTCTTCTTTTGTTGCATAAGTTTGAGCATTTTTTGATTCATTTGCAACGATTTTTTCTTCAAATTCTTTTTTATTAGCTTCAAGTCCTAGTTTTGTTTGATGCAATTCTTCTTTTGTTGCATAATTTTGAGCATTTTTTGACTCATTTGCAACAATTTTTTCTTCAAATTCTTTTTTACTAACTTCAAGTCCTAGTTTTATTTGATACAATTCTTCTTTTGTTGCATAATTTTGAGCATTTTTTGATTCATTTGCAACGATTTTTTCTTCAAATTCTTTTTTACTAACATATTTATCAGAATCTAAATAAAACTGCTGGATTGGTGCTTCTTCTTTTATTACTTTCCTTTCCTCATGCTCTGGCATGGATCTCTGAAGCTCATCTCTGGTCACATAATTAGAAAGATCTAAAGGAGGAGGCTTATTTTTTTCTTGTTTCTGCTGAATTTCAGTAATGGTCTCATTAACTTCTTTTTTCATCGCATAGTTATTTAATTTTGAATCAATCCCTTTTAAGCCATCATCTAATTTTCCCTGCATATCATTGCTCACTCTATTAAGTTCATCTTTTGTTACAAAATTTGATAAATCTTTAGATTCTTCATTACAAAGTTTATCAAGTTGTTTTTGCAGTTTTAATACAGTATCATCTTGAGCAGCTTCATAAATATCTATATCATGCTGATCTTTCATTTTATTCATTTTTATCTCAATCTCGTTAAGCTCTTGCTTCATAGACGAAACAAATTCTTGATATTGCTTGTTTACTTTTTCTAGGCTTTGGCTTTGCGATTTATTTATGCTTTTCTCAACTTCATAAAGATCTTCTTTGGTCGCATATCTTGTAATGTCAAATTCGTTCAATTCTTCTTGAAGTTCTGATAGGTCCTCTTTTGTTGCATATTTTGAAGAATTTATTTCTTCTTCGATTTCTACAAATTCTTCTCTTGTGATGCAATTTTTGTGGTCTTGAGACTTAATCTCTTTCTGCAGATCCAATTTAAGCTTATCAAGCTCATTTTTAGTTACGAAATTTGGATTTTCAATTATAGGCTCGCTATTTTTCCTCGATTCCAATAATTGGATTGATTCTGCAAGCTCTTCTTTGGTGACAAAATTAGAAAAATCTTGATTTGGATTTTGGATTATTTTTTTCTGAGGAATTCTTGCCACATTTTCTTTGATTTCACTTATAGCTGATTCTAGCTCTAGCTTAGTAGCAAACATCTTTGAGTCATACTTTTGTGAACTGGCATAAGAAATTGATGATCTCACTTGACTTATCTCCTCAGTAACATCCGAAATAGCATCATTTAGCTCAATCTTTGACACTAAATTTGATGAATTTATAGATTTTATAGCAAGTCTATACTCTTCAATTTTTCTTGTTATTTGCTCTATTTCATTTTCAACATTTTCGTTGCTTGAAGTTTTAAATTTTTCTAAATCAGCTTTAACCCTGCTTATATCTTTGGAAATAGCCTGGCGGACATTTTCAATTTCATCGTTTATTTCTGATAAAGATTCTTTATTTTTTGCAGACAGCCCATCAGCATATTTTTTCAAATTTTCAATATCTTTATCAATTTTACTAAAACTGTTTGCATTTTTTTCTTTTATATCAGCTTGAAAACTTTCAAAACTCACCAATATATTTTCTTTATTGTTGTTCATATTTTTTGAAATTTCTTTTACATAAGAGTCATGATTTTCTTGGAAACTTGTGAAATTTGAGTATAATTCTTCTATTTTTTTTTCAAGATCCCTCTGCTTTTTTAAAATTGAGCTTGAAAAGTCTTCAATTTGAACGTTTATTTTATCTTGGTGTCTTTTTATCTTATTTTCTGATTCTTGGATAATTTCGCTTTTTAGATCATCTAAATCTTTATTAATCGCGGTTTTTTTTATTATTTCTTTAAGCTTGTTTTCAATTGTATTATAGACTTCTTCTATAGAAGATTCATTTTTATTTCTCAAATCTCTCATATCAGCTTCTAGTTGTCCGAAGAGCTTTACGTTAGTATTTTTTATGGTTTCTTCTGAGATCTTTAAATCTTCTGCTGTAATGAAATTCTTGTAATTTTTTTCAACTCTTTTAAGTTCAGATAAAAACTTACTATCACTCCCTGATGTCGGTCTTTGTGAGTAGTCTTTTTCATGGGAAGATTCAGATTGAGTTTCTAATGTCGTAACTCTTTCACTTAGCATATTAATTGCTTGTTTTTGATGTCTTAGTTTATCAGATATCAACCTTTCTACTAATGATTTGAGAGCTGAAGCATCTATTTTATTTGAAGAGGGAATATCTTCGGCATCAAAAACAGATTTGGGTCGTGGTTGATAGTCATAGCCAATATCAGCATTCCTGGGATAAACTATTGATGTTGAAGGGCGATCTAAGTAGTTATTTTGCATAGGCTTTTGGAGTCGATTGAGATTCACTTCAGTTTTTTTCATAATTGAAGATATTGACTCAGCCCAGTATGAGTTTCTTCTTAAGTCCATACTTTTAAATAAAATATTGCTTAAGTGATTTCATTAAATTCAAATAAACTTTAATAAATGAATAATAAAAGTCAGGACAAAGATGATTTAATAAAACTCTTAAGCAAGCATTTTAAGCCTTTTTACAAGAAATTATTGATGAGTTGATTCTTTTTGATTATTATAGCGGCAAGTTCAATTGAATTGCTTAATGGCCATTATGAAGGGATATTTTTATTGATTCCGACTATCTTAATTTTTCACAATAAATTGGAAAAGTATATGAATTTGAAGCTAATTGGAGTTTTTTATTCAATAATAGTGTCATCAATTCTATATTCTTATCAGAGAAGCTCGAGTTTATTAGAAAATTTACCCATTATATTACTGAATTTATCAATTCTTATTATCATGATATTTTATATTTACTATTTTATTTACACAAGCCATCAATCCGAGTTTAACTCTCTTACTAAAAATCCGAAAAAAGTTTATAGAAAATGCTCTAAATGTTTTATATATTTAGAAAGCATTATTAAAACTACTTGTGGCCATTTCTTTTGTGCAAATTGCTATGAAAAGATTACAAGCAAACGATTATGAAACTCAGCCTCTAAAGATGTTTATTGCCCAATTTGTAATAAAATAATCAACGAAAATATATTATTTCAAAGCAAGAAGAAAAACTTCTTTTCTAAATCTAAAAATCAACTCCCAGAAACTCAAAAATTCACTTGCAGACTTTGCAATGATACAGGCAATAGCGGGATAACTCTGGATTGTAATCATCGCTATTGCCATTACTGCATAAAGAAGCATGTTGAAAAACTTATAGAAAACTCAAAAGTGGGTGCTTTTGATTTTGTTTGTCCCGGATGCCCTAGCACAATTTCAATTGAGCAAGTAAAATCTATTATGTCAAAAGAATATTACAATAAATATTTAAATTTAGTTGTAAGAAATTATAAACCACAAGATAAAAGCTTGATATTAAAGCAATGCATTTATTGTGGAGTTTACATAGAAATACCTGAAGAATTGGAAGAATTACGATGTCCATCATGTTTAAATCTTTACTGTTTAAAATGCAATAATAAACATCAGAATATTACTTGTGAAGATTTTAAGCTTAAGAATGAAGACGAAGAGAAATTTTTGAGCAAATATTTGGCTTGCCCAAATTGCCATAGTGAAGTTGATAAGAATAATGGCTGCAATTATTTAATATGCCCATGCAAAACTCGTTTTTGTTCAATATGTGGGAAAGAATTAAAAGTAATTATTATTTAGGGAAATCATTACAGCTCACATTTTAAAAAAGAAGGGCCATTTGGAAAAACATGCAATACATTGGATAAAATAATAGATGACTCATGCTAAAATAATTCAAAATTTAATTATTAAATATACATATATAATTAGACTAATACAAAAATAGTAAAGATAGTCAAAACTTATTAAAACTTCCAGATAATAAATAAAAATGTTGTCAATTGTTTGCATAGAATTTTATAATGTTATAATTTTGAATTTAATGCCAAATATTGACTTCTAATCTCGAGCTATTCCTTAGTGAACAACTAGATAATAATTTATTAGCATTCCTTTTCTATGTATTATTCCCTTATCCCATGATTTAATCTATTAATAAGAAACATCAATTCCTTCATAAATATTTACCATCTGTATTTCAATTAATAAATAAACCTAATATCTAGGATCTTCATCCAATAAAAGCTGATTTTTACTTAACAAAATTAAAGTTCCATTATTTCTGCTGATCAAACTTGCTACTTAAACTTATCTTTTCAACTTAATCTATATAAAGAATTCTTCCATTTTCAAAGATAATTATTTCAATGAAAATTAATAAGCTCAACTTAAAGCATTGAAATAAGGAAATTATTTATATAAATAAAAAATTTAGATGTTACGGTTTTTATCAATTCAAAGCTATAAGCGATTAAATGGAATTTAATTAAATCAGATTATGGGCTGTCGTCCATCTCTTGGAAAAGCTAAAATTATGAGGAAATCGCTTGCTAATGAATTTGCTAAAGTATGCCCGCAAGAGGAGTTTATAAATTGTGGAACTATATATACAACGGTTATACATTCAAGCACAAAAGAAAGTCCACCAGAGGATGCGAGGCATTCTACTGAAGATGTGAGCCAGAATTCCAGAGTATCATCACTCCATTCCCGAACGAGGAATAAAAACGCATATTGTTCTCGAAATTCAGATGCTGACTTAAGGTCAGATGAAATGTAAAGTTTAAATGATATAAATTATTTCTAAGACTTTTTTATCCAATTCCATATTAGGGATTCTAATTATAAATCTTTTCCAATGGCAAGCTATAATGTAAGTGCAGTTGAAGGAGATAATTCTTGTAGTCCAGCATGTATAAATGGCGGATACTGTCAAAATCAAATTTGCTTCTGTAAATCACCTTATGCAGGACACTATTGTGAAGAAGATTTAGGAATCGTGACAAGAGTTAATTTTTTCGTGCTGTTTTTGATGATAATCGGAGGTTTGATAATTGGATTTTTATTAGCTTTTGTTGTAAGGTTTATATGGGATTGTCTGTGTATTAGGGAGCCTAAAAAACTTGAAGAAAGTGAAGATGAATGGAAATCTTAAAAGCATAGTTGTAAAAACGGATACATAAGAACTAATTTAATATAAATTCGAGAGTTTTAAATTAAGTTTATTTGAGTGAGCTATGAAATTTAGAAAATTAATTAATTTAAGGTTTTTGGTATTATAAAATTTTTAAATTCTAAAATATGTGAAGACTCTATATTACATAATAAAATTTAAATAAATCTTTCATCTAAATTCACAATTGAATATACTTTATTCAACAATTTAATAGCCAAATGGCTTTAAAACTATTTCTTTGATATGAGAACAAACTTATTCAAAAGCCTCTTATTACCAAATCGTGCACAGCATTTTGCACAGCAATGTTAGGAGATGTTCTATCTCAGTATATAGAAAAACGTGCACACCACCTCGGGTTTTCTGCAAATTATCAATTCGAGCGTTCCTTCAAGATGGGCCTATATGGATTTTTCTTTTCTGCACCGCTATATCACAATTGGCTTAGCTACCTTGCTAGGGTAGTTCCTGGTAGGTCTTTATTAGCTGTTACGAAAAAAGTTTTAGTTGATCAACTAATTTTTAGTTGAATTGCAATGAGTGCTTATTTTATCTTTGCCACTATGCTTATGGGTGGAAACTTATCACAAGGGATTACAAAGATTAAGAATGGTATTGTAGAAGTGTGACTTACTGGGATCAAAGTCTGGCCCTGCGTTGCTATAATTAGTTTCGGATTTTTGCCATTGCATTTTCAAGTAACTTTTGGGTGTGTTACTGCTATGTTTTGGAGCACATATATGTCATATCAAGTCAATTATAAACATAAACATTTTGAATTAGAATAAAATATATTGTTCTTGAGCAATTTAGTAAATGGGAAATAAATTGCTCTTAGAAAAATGTCATGTTTGATTGGTTAAATACAAGAGCGTTACGCATAACACTAAGCTTGACAATAATAAGAATTCTATCTTATTTTTATATTATTTTGTTATCAATTTAATAATAATATTTCAAATCAATTAATTTTATTGCACGAGTAGCTGATAGTTCTGCAATTATTTAAAAACTTTAGAAATAAATCCATAATTATGTCTAAACCTAAAGAATGCGATTCTTATACAGATTGTAATGATCATGGAGACTGTATATCAGGAGATTGCAGCTGCGACTTAGGCTGGTTTGGAAAGACGTGCGATGAGAATGGGATTGACGAATGAGGTGAAAACGCGTGAAAAGGACTTGTAGTCATGTTTTCTATTTTCTATTTTTTGCTTTTTGTTCTTGCTTTATACAAGCTTTATAAAGCTGTGAACAGTGACAAGCATTTGGGAATCAACAGGCTTTTTATGAGGCTTTTTAGAAGCCCTAAACACTTAAGTTTGTTTTTTATCAGCTTAATTGGACTTCTAAGAGGAATATGGATCTCTTATGATCCGTTATGCCTACGAAATAAAATGCCAAGAGTTGGAGATCGTTTATTGGGGGAAGTTACTTATCCTATACTTTATGGAGTTTATACGTGCGTTTTACTTGTTTGAGGCGGCTTGTATCAAGGTATAGCTTCTAAGAAATCTGACCCTTTTAGGATTCTGCGCAGATTTCTATTATGGATAATGATACTTTCTTTCCCTTGTATATCAACTATGAGCATTCTTAAAGGGCTAAGATACTCAAACTCAACGATTTATATCCTAGGATCATGCTGTGTTGGCCTAGGAATTGTTATTCTTGTTATGGGATTCATAATGTTTACCATTTTACTCTTTTGTTATGTAGATAACAACGCTGGTAAATCTGAAGAAATCGAATTCAGATTTCAAAACAGTTTCGCTTTAGCAGATACCCAGGCAATCCTTTCACAAGATAAAAGAGAAGAAATACCATCATCCCCAAGCCCTTTTAGAAGATCATCAATAGCGCTATTTCTTGATGATTTTGCGAATAAGCAGAATGAAGAAATAGGCTTAGTTGATGGATCGAATAATATGGCAGACTTCCATAATTGGCCAAAAAAAGATGATACCTGAAATAGTTTCGAAAGTGAAAACACTCCTGCAACTTCTGAAATATTCATAAGAGACACAACAAGACATGAAGACTATAATTATAGACTTCAAACAAAGCATGGAGAAGTTAGCCATTATATTCTTAATCTTACAGAAGAAGATGGCATAGTGTTCAGGAAAATCATTGTTTTATCATCTTTATCAGCGCTACTAGGAATTTTAGTTTTATTGCTATATATTTCATACACCGTTGGTAATTTAAGTAACAATCCCCATGCTACTTTAGCCCTTATTTACATAGCATTTTCACTGGAAATTTTTTCATGTACAATTATTTACAATGTTTTCACAACCCAAATAAAAGTTGAGGCAAAAGAAAGGTTAAATTTTGTGACGAGAATTTGTATAGATAAGTCGGATAAAGAGGTAAAAATATCATACCCAAAGCGTTTTGGGAATATTGGAGACAAATTATATTATTATTTTTAATATAAACGAGGAATTTTTTTATAAAAAATATTATTGCTAAAATTAATAAACTAATTTTAATTACTAAAATATTTTTCTGATTATTGTGTATTACAGAAGCCCTACCCATCCCATCCAAATCATAACCCTCACGAAAATCCACATTTTGAACTGAATCCACCATCTTGCCCACAAGCTGGTATTATTTCTTGTACAATAGTCTGCAATAATCTGAATAGTGTTAATTGGAGCTCCAAGCTCAGCATCAATAGCTCTAAGCCACTCAAAAGTCTTAAACAGTAGTACCAAATCTCTATTAATCAACCCTAAAATTTGATTAATTTCTCTGTTTCACCTAAGTGCGTGGCTCCTCAATGCTTCTTTGTCTGTGGCATAAGCACGAGCATTCCTAAACTTTTCAAATCCTTCAGAATTGCTCATGATTTCTTCCCATGGTCTTCCCACCATCATTCCTGCTAATAAAGGGTACATAGAAGTGACCCCGAGTTCTGCTGCATGTTTTTTCATCCCATCTTCATCTTTAAGAATAATACTTTTCCACATAGCCGAATAACTGTTTTTTACATTTACAGGTAGTTCTTTATATAGCCCATGGTCGAGTAGCACAACTTCAGCCTTTCCATGTATCTTAGATGGTCGAATTAGAATATTCCCTGGATGTGGGTCACAATGTACAAATCCATGTACAAAAATCATTTCATTAAAAGCTCTTGACAAGGTATGGGCAATATCTTTAAAATCCAAACCCATTTTCTGGATCCCAGGAATATTGGTAACTAATACACCGTCAATAAATTCCATAGTAACAACTTTATCTGTGCTCAAATCAGTATACATTTTTGGTACTTTAATATAAGGATCTCCTTTAAATATGCTTGCACATCTTAGCGCATTGTTTATTTCTATGCTGAAATTCAATTCTTGTGCTGTATTTACTTTAAGATCGTCTATAAGCCATTCATAGTCAAATTCTGAGTATAGTTTTTTACCTGTCCTAGCTAAAAAATCAAGGACTTTAATATCTCCAGGCATTTCTTCACGAATATGCTGATGCTGAACCTTAACAGCGACAATGCTTCCATTTTTCAGCTTAGCTTTGTGGACTTGAGCGAGTGAAGCACTTGCTATAGGCTTTTTTTCGAATTCTATAAAAACTTCAGAGATTGGCTGCTTAAGCTCTTCTTCTAAGGTTTGTTTAATTATTTCGAAGTCTTCGATTTGGCATTCATTTAGCATTGGCTTCATTGCGTCAGCATATTCTTGAGGGACTAGTAAGTCAAGTTGGGCTATGGCTTGGCCAAATTTTACATAGCAGCCGCCATTGCTTAGTAAAGTTTTGTAGAGCCTTGTGGCATTTTCTCTGTGTTTTTCAGGAGTGATACCTCCTATATAATTTACTGCGATTACACTAGCTGTCTTTGTAATTCTGAAAATTCTTATGCCGGCATATAAAAGATGCTTTCAGTCATCGCGGAGTAATGGAAATGAGTAATAAAGCCCGGCACCGCCTATTAAGGTTCCAAACGCAGCTACTTTTAGAGCCCGTCTCATCAGCCTTTTAATTTAATAATAAAATTAAATTTTCTCTCATAAATTTTGTTTATTACTATATATTGAGTAAAGTAAGATTTATTTCTCTAAATAACTAAAAATCAAAAATTCTTATTCTAAATTTGAATAAAAAATAGCATAGTAAACAAAAGGCCAATTAAAAGTATGATTATTCGATCATAAAAGCTTTATTTAGTTAAATGTGAATTCAAATAATTATTGCTCAACTAATTTTGAAAGAAGTTCTTCTGTGTATCTAATCCTCCACTGGGTCTGCAAAATATCAGCGTTTATTCTCCATCTCTTATTGGCATTTGTATCTACTGCAGGAATTTTTTCAAAATTTGACCTTAAATCACCTAATTCCTCTTTCAGAGCATTCACATAGACTGTTCTAAGCTCAGGCTTAAGATTTTTTACTCTGTCTTCTTCCCAAGTTCTGATTTCTTTATAAAGATCCATATCTCTTCTTTTTTTACACTGATTGAACTCAATTGAAAATTTCTGGCAATGGCGTGCTCTTTTTACGTCTTCAGTCTTTTTAGGATAATCTAAAAAGCATTTGCAAACAAGAAGCAATTGCTTTTCACATAAATTTTTAGGAATTCTTTCTTTTGGAAAATCATAAGGAATTGAGGGCGAATAATAATACAGAAAGTCATATGGCTCAATTTGTCTCTTGTCGCCACTAAACATATTTGCTTATTATATTAATAAATAATCGAATATAAGTGGATTTCATTAAAAGTTATTAGATTAAGCTGAGCAATAATAAATAAATTTTTTACAAGTTTGATGAATCATTTTGCTATTAGACTGATAGTCTTCTTAAAGACGATAATATTAAATTGTCTAAATATAAATTCAAATGTCTTCTTTTCTGAGTTATTCATTTTAATGGTTTCACCGTATCAGTTATAAATGCCAGTTTCTCTATTTAATATTACATGCACAGAGATTTATACAAAGCTTAGCCTTAAAACCGCTTTAAATAAGTTACTCTTAAATAACAAATTAAATTCCGCATAAAATTAATCTTACCAGATCGCTTTCATTTATAATCGAATATGGCGAAAAAACTGATTTTTATTCTGACGTTTCTGTTTGCCGCTTTAGGAAGAGAACTTCTCTACCCAGAGCCTAAAAAAGATAACCCTAATAATTGGGACAGCCACCCTAGAGGTCAGAGGCCTAAAAGATGGCATGATAAAGATGATCATGACGACCAAGACGATTCCCCTCGCAGGTGGAACCATCCAATCCAAAACAATACTCGGCCAGTTATAGGTATTTTATCTCTTCCCATCCACCCTTATGAGCCTTGGAACACAACTGCTAACACTTACATAGCAGCCTCTTATGTTAAATTCGTTGAAATGGGAGGTGCAAGAGTTGTCCCTCTTAGAATCGATCAAAGTTTCGAAGAATTAAGTTTCTTGTTTTCTAGACTAAATGGCATTCTCTTCACTGGTGGAGATGCTAATATGTGGATTAATAGTTCTACTCCTACATGGACTCCAGATTATACTGAAAAAGCATGTTATCTTTATAGATTAGTCAAAGAAGCTAATGATAACGGAAATTATTATCCTCTTTGGGGCACTTGTTTAGGCTTTGAAGCAATCCAGGTATGTGAAAACAATGAGTTCGAGACAATTGGAAATTTCAATGGAGAGCCGCCTTATACACAGAGCCATGATTTTACACCTAAAGCGAAATGGAGCTATTTATTCAATGGAATTGGAAGAAAATATGGAGAAATTATAAGGAAGATTATGACGGATAGAAAAACTTCATTGCTTTCTCATAGCCATGGAGTAAGCCCAAGTATGTATCAAGGAGAAAACAATCTTACAGCTACTTTTAATGTGTTAAGCACAATGCTTGATAAAAGTGGAAATAGGTTTGTGGGGATTATTGAGGGAAAGAAGTACCCAATTTTTGCCACCCAGTTCCACCCTGAAAAAAATATTTATGAATGGGATCCACAAGTGCCTCAGCCTCATGATTTTTACTCTGTTAAAGCTTCAACGTATTTTGCTGACTTTTTAGTTTCTGAAGCAAGAAGGAATAATAACAGCTTTGAAAGTGAGGAAGAGTTGAAGCCTTATTTAATCTACAACTGGTGGCCGATATTCCAGAATGGCTATTTTACTCAATCCTATGAATTTCAATAATTCAAGTTAACTCTTTAATAGTCTCATTAATCTTGCTAAGAGCCATTTAAAATTTATATTAAATGAGTAGAGCCATAATTTTTTTCTCAGTCGATCAAACATTTACTAATACACTAAACTATTTTATAATAGCGAAACAATATTACTATTACAATTAAAGTTGCTTTAGTTTTCTTAAATCTTTACACTATTATTATTTATATTCTTAAGTTTTCGCCTAAAAAGCCTTCACCTAAGATAAAATGATTGCGGTAGAGAAATGTCCAAAGCTCTAATTTTCCTAGTTTTTATTTATTAAATCCAAATTTTAGTTTATAAGCTATATGATGAGGCTTAAGATAAATTTTTAAAATAAAACCCATTTATTCTCCAATAAAATTTAGAGTTTCCACAATTTATTTATGCCTATACGACTATTCTTATCTAATTTATAAAATCTTCTTGAATTTTAAGTTCTTTTATCAACAAATTCACAGCTTAAAATTTAGATATTACTGGTGAATAAATTCCTGAAAACTCATCTTATAAACATGGTAAAAAATGTTATCATTCTTGGACTTCTAGTCCTTGCTCTCGGCAGAGGTAACTTCCGTCCATTCCCAGAATATGAAGGGCACTTCTCAAACGACCATAGCAAAATTGATGAAGAAATATCTCGTCGCCCTAAAATCCCTCGTCCTCCACAAGGAGATTTTAGGCCAGTCATTGGGATTCTCTCAGTCCCAATATTCCCATACAACACCTGGAATACCACAGCCACCACCTACCTAGCAGCCTCATACATAAAATACGTCGAAATGGGAGGTGCCAGAGTTGTCCCTATTAGATCTGACAGCAGCTTTGCAGAACTTGACTTTTTATTCCCAAGACTAAATGGTATTCTGTTCCCTGGTGGCACTATTTATATGTTTGATAACAGCACTTATCCAGTTCCTACTCTTGGGGCTGATTTCGCAGCAAAAGCTTGTTATCTTTATAACAAAGTAAAACAGGCTAATGATAATGGGATTTATTATCCATTGTGGGGAACTTGTATGGGATTTGAAACAATCCAGGTCTGTGAGAACATTGAGTATGCAACGCTTGGGAATTTTAATGGAGAGCCTGCATATATAAGATCAAATAATTTCACCAAGCTTGCGAAGGACAGTTATATTTTTGAAGCTCTTGGAAAACATTATGGAGACATAATAAGAGATACAATGAGCAAGAAAGAAACATCACTGTTATCCCACATCCATGGAGTTTCTACATCAATGTACACCTATCAGAACAACCTTACTAACTTTTACAATGTTCTCAGCACAATGCACGATAAATCAGGAAGTCCTTTTATTTCTATGATTGAAGCTAAAAACTACCCTATTTATGGAACTCAATTCCATCCAGAAAAGAACATTTATGAGTGGGAGCCTACATCTCCTCAGCCTCATGATCCATTTTCAGTGATGGTTTCAACTTATTTCGCAAATTTCTTAGCTTCAGAAGCTAGAAGGAATAACAATACCTTTGTGAGTGAACAAGAATTGGAGCCTTATTTGATTTATAATTACTCACCTCTATATACCAACAACTATTTCACTCAGACTTATGAGTTCTAAGTAAGCTTCATTTCAATCTTAATTTTAGCGATTTATTTATATTAATAATTAGCAATCGCTCTTAGATGCGAATTTTGATTATTCCCTATTCTAATAATGATTTCGAAAAATATTAAATCTTTTTTTAGTTTTAAAGCAATTGGAATCGATCTAGGCACAGCGAAATCAAGGATGGCAATTTTGTCAGAAACTGATAAAGGAATGCTTGAAATCATTGATCCAAATTATGCTATTAACACAAATGTGCTAATTGACACTGATGGATATAAACATATAGGAATAGATCACACAAATACTCTATTTAACAATGAAAATTTCATATATGACATTTCGAGGGTAATAGGAAACCCATTCTATCACAGAGAACTCCAAAGCCATATTAAAAGGGTTCCATACAAAATAGCTGAACTACCAAAGGAATCTTTCAATATCAGTGAAGCTTGCTTTTATATACAGAACGCTTATTATAGCTCAGCTCAAGTTTTAAGTTGAATTATCAAAGACCTCAAAGCAAAAGCTGAAGAAATTGTAAAAGAACCGATCCTTTATTCGGGGATTTCTATACCTTCATTTTTTAATAGCTCTCAAAGAATTGCTATTAAAAATGCTGCAGAACTAGCAGGGCTAAAAGCATCACTAGTAAATGCTCCATCTGCCTGCATTCTTGGCCATGATGATAAATTAAAAGAAAATACTGAAGTAAATAGAAAAGTGTTGGTCATCAATATTGGCCATGGAACTATGGACTTATCAATAATTTCAGTTGCAAATGGAGTCTATAACGTAGAAGACACACAAGGAAGCTCTAGTTTTGGAGGCATGGATTTTGATAATGCAATCCAAGATTCTCTTTGAACAATTTTGCAAAAAAAATCAGAAGGAAATATTCCTGATGACATATCAACAAGATGAAAACTAAAAATTCTTGCTGAAAATGCGAAAATAGAATTATCAAGCAAAAAGATTGCCACAATTAAAGACTATTTTGTTGAAAAATCAGGAAAAATCTTTGAATTTCTACACAAAATTTCACGAGAAGAGTTTGAAACTCTTGTTTCAAAAGAGCTAAATTTTCTAAAAGAAACAATTGAGCCTATGCTGAATAAATGCTCTGATATTAATGAAATTGTTTTATCTGGAGGTATGACAAAAATGCCTGCAATAAAAACACTTATAAAAAATTTTTTTAAAAAAATCCCGATTTCTTTGGTAACTTCTGAAAGCACTTCAGCAATAGGAGCTTTAATAAACCTATCAATTCACAGAAAATTGACTTCAAAATTGGTACTCAACGACATCTTAACACTCCCAGTCTGCTGAGCATCTAAGCCTGAATTTGAACCAGATTTAGCAGCTGGAACAGTTCTTCCAGCGACTTTTACAAAAGACTACAGCAATTGGGACATTTATCAGCGCTATGATGAAACTTATATATATCAAGGCAACAAAAAAATTAATAGCGAAAATGCATTAATTTGGAAAAATAAAATGGAAATTCGAGCGACACAGTTGGAAACAAAATTTCTAATATTAAATGCTAGAATAAATAGAGAAGGAATATTTGATGCAAAAATTCTTGATAAAGGGCAATATCATTATGGACACTCTTTTACTGAAATGAGCATGACTGAAATATTGAAAATAAGAGATGAGGAAGAAATAAAAGAAAAAATAATTAATGCAAAAAGACAAGGAAAAGCATATAAGATGACAGCTGAGGAGCCTTTTATTTTTAAAAACGCAAAAATTAATGCAAAATGAACAGAGTGCTCACTGGAAAATGCAAATTATGAGAAAAAATATTGGGATAGCTACCTGGTTCATTTTGTGTATAAAAAAGAAACTTATAAAAAGAAAAAAGATACAGATGGTTTTTCGCCCAGCTGGTTCCCTTATGGAGTAAGATATGAAGAGCATTAAGTCTTAAAACTTATAATATTATAATATCGCAAAAACTATTTCTCTTATAATAAACATATATTTTATATTGAATTTTTTAATTTAAAAATTAAAAATTAATACTGCTTAATTTATAATTTGCTGAAAATATTAAAATTTAAATTAGAATAAATAAGCAGCCATCAGTTTATTGGAATTTAAAGACACTCACTATCAGAAATTATTATCTATTATAATTATTCGTTTTTTAATAACCCCGGGATTTTGCAAATCTCATCAATAAAGAATCTAAATCTTCTTATGTTTTCTTCAAAAGTTTTGACAACATCTTCACTTACAGACTGGAAAGGCATTTGGAAAATTTCTTTTTGGATGCCAATCAATTCTAGCTGCTCCATAGCCTCATCTGGATTAGTTAAATATTCTTTTTTTTCTTTTATGATATTATGAAGTTCCCTTTGCAAGCCTTCAAAAGCTGATCTAAGTTCTTGGTTTTCATTTAATAATGAAGCTTGATTTTCTTCATATCCTCTAGTCACTAAAAATGTAAACTCCCCTTCACCAGTCTGCCCAAACATCTTCGGCCCTTCACTATGCAAGTTTTGTGTCATATCTACATGGTTTTGATATATTAAATCTTTTTCCCCCAAAACTTTTCGCAGCTGTTCTTTTAGCCTTTGAATCTCTGAGTCTTTTTTCTTAATTTCATGGAATAGATGTCCTTCTCGCCCTTGGAGCTTTGCAATGTCTTTTCTAGCTTCATCTCTCTCAGTGATTAATTTTTCTTTTTCTTTTTTTCATTTCTGCATTTCTATGCTTAGTTTATTTTGAAGCTTTCCAGCCTCAGAGTTAGCTGAAAAACTATCCTCATTTAAGAGATCAAGTTTTGACATATACATTTCTTTGTCGTTTCTTAGCTTAGCCATCCTTTCTTGCATTTGAGATCGATATTGCATATCTCTTTGTCTCTGCTCTAGAATGGCATATAAGCATTCAATTGTTTTTTTCACTTCATCGGGGTCAGAATTGAAAAGATCGCCGATTTCAGGAAATCCGTAGGCAGAAAGAGAGCTCTTGATGTACATGATTCCTTGTTCGAGCTTTGCTTTGGCGAGATCTTTCAGGGCTTTGTCACTATCAAATAGGTAGTTGGAAAGAGGATCTTCCATCCTTTTAATAATTCAAGTAAATATGTATAGTGATACTTATTTTTTTGGATTCTGCAACAATAATTATTGAAGCCAAATTGTGGGAATGAAGAATATGGTATTATAAAAAAATTAGCGAATTGTTCGATAACCCAATTCTTATTAGTAGACGAAACTTATGATTAATTTAGCCGCGCTTTCAATTTATTTTCATTTAGCTTAGAGACTTCGAAATAATCAGTTAATACGTTATTAAAAAAACTATACTGTTTAGCTTTTATTTATCTAATAATTTTTTGAAACATCTTTAAAACCTGATTATTAGGCTATAATAAATAAAGCTATAAGAAATTGTGCTAATATTTTTTTTAATTTTAGCTTGCCAAGCTTAAAGAAATTTAATATTATAATTAAACTGAAGAACTTGGCTTTATATGTGGAGCTTTTGCAACTTTCTTCAAGCTCTGTAGGAAAGCTCTGTTATATTAGAAAGATTTTAAAAAGAAATCCTAATTAAGCATAAACTGTTAAATGCATTTTTTCATTTTGATCATCTCCAATATAAGAATCACATAACAAATATATCATCACTTCATGATTCCCTGGCTCTGGCGCCACAAAATTCATTTTCACATTCACATTTCCTTGAATCTTCACCTTTTTAATTGCAAAAAGCCTATTCGCCTTTGGCTCACCAATTACCACCCACCAATACTCTTCTCTTTCCCCTGGAAAATATGGTGCATACACACTTTCCCCTCCTCTCGACCTTTCTAGCTGAATTTCCACTTCAACCTCTTCTCCAGTCATAGCATCCCCAGGTGCTTTATAATTAATATAAATATCAGGAAAATCATTGCAAACCCCAGCAATTTCTTCGAGCTGTTTTTGCGTAAATCCCAGCTGATTCCTCTGGTCATCTTCCATATTAGTAAAATCAGCTATATCTTCCACTTCAAAATTTCTGCACCTATCCACTATTTCTGTGTCAAAATGAGGCAGCTGTAGCAATGGACTATCCTTATCCCATAAAGCTTGTGTTATCATTTGGCAGATCATCATTGCATATATAGAAGGAAGAAGTCACCCATTACTTCCTGCAATATCTACTATAGAATGAATCAGTGGGATAGCTTTTTTCAGTACATAAACTTGGTCTGCTATAAGATCTTGTGTAATATTAAATCTAGAAAAATGAGAAAATAATAAAAGCAATGCTTTTGTGTGTGGCTCATTCAAGTAATCTTTTTCAAGGGGTTCTGATATAAGGGAATTTATTTCCCGTAGGTATTTTTCTTCACCTTGCCGGACTGGAAGCAGCTCTAATTCTAATGCAGACACAAGGATTTCGAGAATTCCTCTGATTTTGGTGCTTGGGGTGAGGGAAGAGGAATAAATATCAATAGTGGAGCATTTTATGTAGTAATGAGAAGCAATAATTCCAAGATTAAGAGAGCTTAGTTCATTTTCTTCTATTATTTCTACACAGTTGAAGTTTTTTAGCTCTTCCATAGAGTTTTCGACAAGTTCTGATAGGTGGTCATTGATATGGGCTCCTGAAACGCCTTCTAAATTATAATAGTTTGGGTTTTTGGTGAGTCTACGGTATAGAAATGTCCATGTTATCCAGTCAACTGCATCTTGCTTACTTGTGATGGTTTTAGCTACAATTTCTGCATTATAGTGGTCTGATAAGTATTGATCTAAATGAGACTCAACTGGAAATGGCTCTGATATGAATTTTTTTAAAAACTCTTTTCGAGGAGTTTGGCATAAGACTACACTGGTTGCATTGGTAGTATTAGCTCTATTTATCATCTGTAAAATTTCAGGTATGGTATAATCTACATATCGATGCTCTTTTCCATCATATCGGCACGCGTCCATAATAATTGATAATTTGCAGACTTCTTCTATCTCCCAACACAAGCTTGAAGAAACTACTAAAACTTTAATGGTTTTCTGCTTATATAGGTTTTCTACAAGTTTTCTATCGATTTCTTTCATTCCTTCATATATTAAGCCAATCCCATGCATTAAGCATTGGCTTAATATTTTTGACTGGATTTTTTCAATTTCGTTAATATTTTCTTTTGAGGAAAGGAACTTGTAAGGATTTTCGTCACCTATTGTATAAGTAATCAAATCTAAAGCTATTTGTCTGCCAACTTTTCGATCTGGGGTGAAAATAATGATTGAATCCTCTGAGCCATAGCTTTTTATAGCAGCATATACAGGCTTTGACATAGCTAAAATTCTTGATTGACGATGACTATGATCAAAACTCTGTAAGACCAAATTTAGTGGATTTGGTCTTGTTTTTGGATGAAAATTAAAAATATTTTTATAACTGATTCCAAGCCATTCAGCGATATCTTTTGCATTAGCAATTGAGCAGCCAATCGCAACAATTCTTAAGCTGATTTCGAGCTGTGAAGCTGCATATCTCATCCTCGATAGACAGACTTCTAAAACGCTCCCAGTTTCGCCTACTAATTGGACTTGATCTACAATCAAAAGCCCAACTTCATTGAAAGCTTTTCTTTGTCTCCATCTACGAGATAATGTGTCGAGATGCTCTGATGCAGCAAAAATTATCCTATTTTTTGCTAAAATTGTTAAATCTTTTTGTATTACTCCTGTTAAAATTCCGACAGATTCACCAAGATTTTCGAACTTTTTCATTGATGATTTGGCTAATTGGACGATTTCTGAAAACTGGGATGTGTAAATAATTTTTTTAACACCTTCTGATAATGCTTTAAAAATAGCCAATTCAGCGACCAAAATTCCAGAATTATCTGAAGACCCAAAAAATACAGATTCATTAGTTTGATAAATAGCCTCAAATACCTGGCTTTGTATGCTATTCAAAAATTCAATTTCATACTCTTTTTCTACCTCTGGCCATTTTAAGCCAAAAATTGGGACAGGTGGCATAGACACAAGCTCTGTGCAGGGCGAAAACTTTTCAGGTAAAATTAAATGCCTGAAAGCTACAGGAATCGTCACTTCTGACTGTAACCATTTGTCAGATATTACTTTTATATAATAATTAGGAGGTAGAGGCTCAAATAAAGGTACAGTAAAGACTACAACATGCTGGGAGTCTGAATGCTTCCTTTTCATCATGAATTGTTCATAATGCAGAATTATTTCACTGTCGACATCTTCTACAAAAATCCAAAACAGTTGAGAAGTTCCATGGATTTCTTTTTCCCATTGGAAATCTTTTGTGATTATAAGCTCTATTCTAAGACAGGACCTAGTTATAGGCTGAATATATGGCTCTAGCTTAAGTTTTGGCAGCATATGGACGAGATTGTGGACTTGGTTGCCTTTTCCAGGCATTTTTAGAAGTTCTCCAATTTGGCTTGCAGTTAAATCATAAAAATGCTCCCACATTAACCCTTCTTTTTTTTCTAGCTTTCTTAAAATATCTTCACTGAGCCTATTAAACTGCCTTAATGGGTTCATGACGCTTCACATCCTATGATCGATCATTTTGCAAAAATTTAAGGTAATATAGGCAAGTTGAGCCCAGCCTCTTCTGACGACGATTTCATATAAAGCTCGCATAATTCTTCCAGCACTTTGACTAATAAAAACCATGTCACTCATTAATGTAAACCCTTCAAGCTTTAATTTTGATATATATGATTGTAATAAAATATTCATTTTAGAAGCAGGCTCATCCATAGCTCCTTTTACAGGATATGGCACTTTTTCCATAAGCTTAGCCACTTCTTGTTTTTCTTCTTCTCTGACTGGCAGATATTTAAACTCATAAGACAATGCAAAAATTCTTAACAAATCAATAGGCCCCATATGAGATTTCAAATTTTCATTATAAATAGACACAGATTCAGGCTTTATATAATAATGAGACGCTACCTGTCCAAGAGCTGTGGCTTGGAAAACTCCTGTCCTCTTATCATACTGTATTAAATTATGCTTATTCAATAAAGTGGCTGCTGAATGCAAAATATCGACAACATATCCATTAATTTCTGTGTAGTTTTGAATATCATATCCATATAGAGTAGGAGATTTCATAAGCCTTGTATAAAGATAAGTATGCTCAAACCAATTAATAGCATCTTGCATAGTACTAATAGTGCCAAGCACTATTTCAGCATTTAAATGGTCAGAAAGCTGAGACATCATTTGAGATTCTATAGGAAGCTGTTGATTTAAAAGGGAAAGATAATATTGAAGACGGTTGTGGGAGGTAATAACGATGCCTTCTCCATTGGTGTCATAATCCATTCTTCCAGCACGTCCTATCATCTGTAACATATCTTGAGGAGAAATTTCGACCCATGTGCCTTTTTCAGGACTGTAAACTTGTGTGCCTTTAATAATAACTGTATGTGCTGGCAAGTTAACACCCCAAGCTAAAGTTGCAGTTGATACTAAAACTTGGATATGTTTGTCAGCGAATAGGTCTTCTACGAGTTTTCTGTCGTCTTTATTAAGCCCTGCATGATGGATTGCAAAACTATTGGGAAGCAGGTCTTTTAGCTCATTGTTTTCAATGCTTTGGGACATGACAGATAGAACTTCTTTGCTTTTGGAATCTTCTTTAAGAAATTTAGATAGGTCATTTTTTGTGACTGCCAAGTCACGAAGAGCTTTGGCTGTTCTTGCTGTTTCTTTTCTTGAGTGGACAAAAACAAGTACTTGATTTTTCCCAGCCTGGTGCAAAATTTTTTCATAACAGATTTCATTCATCAATAAAAATTTTTTTATCGCTTTTTTTTCGTTAATTCCTATATATTTCTGTTCTAGCGGCACAGGTCTGTATGACTTATCAAAGAAAAACAGCCCAGACTCTGGGACTTGCAAAAAATTTGCTACATCAGAATAATTAGGAAGTGTTGCAGAAAGCCCTACAAGTCTAATAGATTTCGCATGCGTTGCATTTAAACGTAAAGTTCTAGCTACTATTGCTTCAAGTACTGGTCCTCTCATATCATGAAGTAAATGGACTTCATCAATTATGATCAATTTTACTTTATCAGTAAACGTCCTTTCCCCACTTTTTCTAGTAACTATATCCCATTTTTCTGGAGTGGTCACAATGACTTGTGTTTCATGTATCTGCTGCTTCGTTAGTTGGGCATCTCCTGTAAGCTCTCTTACAGTTACATCATACTGCAAAAGTCTATTACTTAAGTTTCCACATGTTTCTGATACTAATGCTTTCATAGGCGCTATATAAATAATTTTGAAGCCATTTAAATCAAGTTCGCCGTTATCTTTTATATGCTGCTTTAATGTATTTAAAATACATAATAGGGCTATATTAGTTTTCCCAGCTCCAGTAGGTGCACAGATAAGTAAATTTTCATCAGAATTATAAGCTTTTGGGAAAACTGCACTTTGGATGGAGTTTAATTCTTTTACTTTGGAAAAAGCTGGCTTAATGTAGTCAGGAAATTGGGAATGATGGATTCCTGACTGAGGTTTTACAGGAGGAGGGGGGATTATTACTTCTTCGTAGCCTGGATTTTGATTTTTTATAGAACCTGGAGGAAGCTTTACATTAGCGTTAGACATTTTCAAGGGGCCTTCAGAAAATTCTAGCTTAGAAAGATCAAAAACTCGCTTAGGTAGAATTGTTGTGTATTGGGATTTTGGGAGGAGCTTTTCTAATATTTTCAGCCCTTCTGGAGAACTTTGCATTTCCTTTATAACAGCTTGTCGCTCATCCTCATTTTTTACTTTGTGGAACTTAGTACACATAAGGATCTTATAGCGATTTGCTAACAATAAAGTAGCAAGAGGAAGCCTATTAAATCCTAGCGCCATAACTAACTTGTTTTCGCATTTCCTTAAGTCTTCTATAGCTAAATATTCTAATACTTGGCTTTCTTTTGACAAAACTTCATCGATATTATCAAAATATTTTCCAATTTCACATTTCAGCCACTCTGAGTCTATATCTTCAACTAGAATTTCATTTATAGCGAGCTGTTCATCTTCAGCCATGTCTTCGTCTTCCTCTGGGTTTTCTTCTTCAGGTTTTTCATCAAAAATAATAGGAACTCCGATATCTTCTTCCATTTCTCCTCTTTCATTGACATCAGGGTTATAATCTGTAAGCTGCTTAGACATCATATACATCTTATTGAAATCTTCTTCTGAAATATTTCCAATTATCAACTCAATTTCGTTTTTTTTGTCCACATCTAAAATATTTTCTGTCTTAAGAACAGCCAAAATCTGGTCAACTGCGTCTCTAAACATTTCATTTGGTTGATCGCCTAAATATCCTTGCATCATGCTCAGCATTGACTCATAAATTAAGCGTGTTTCTGCAGTTTTCGGATAATAAAGCAGCCCTTCTGGGATTGATGAAGCCTGCACTGAAGCTTTTACAGGAACTTTTTTTGAGTACATTTTTTTAAGCAATTCTGGAGGCTTAGACTGACTATATCTATCACCCATTTTACCAATTTTCCCTCTCAATGAATCTGCTTCACCTGTCGGCTCATTTGCTTGGCGAGGATCGCGTTCACTAGGAAGAACTTTGCTTGAAGTGTTTCTGTAATCAAATTGCTGCTTTCTGATTTGTTCGTCCATATATTGATTATAAAGTATAGCTATTTTTAATAGAGTATGCTAAATAATTGTCTATTTAAGGCTTGTAATAATTAAATTTATATAGAAAATAAGATATTTTTATTATTTGTATTAAATAAGCTTCTATCTAGTAAAGTTAAACATTGATGAATAGTCGTTTTCATCGTCACTTGACTGTCTTGAAGACGAAAATGGCGACAAGTCCATCCCTAAATTCAGTTTTTCAGTAGTTATTACTGTGTGTACAGGCCGCTCCGCTATATCAGTTCTTGTCGGCATTTGAAATAGCGTATCTTGTACAGATGAGCTAGCAATTTCACTTTCCCTCAGCCCAGGAATTACAGCGACAGCTTTTACAGAAAAATCAGCATCAATAGGAACATCAAAAGGAGCGTCATATAATTTTCCTGTCAAACCTGACGGCAAAGAGTTATCAAGTGTATATCTAATAGCTGCATTTGGCTGGCTACAAGAAATGGTAACTAAATAACACTCGTGAAGGGTGGTTATTCGGATTGTTGGCTTTTGGGTTCTTTCTTTATTGTCTGTATAGAATAGTGTTGAGGCTCTGATTTCATGCTCTTCAGGGACTGGAACTCTAAAAGCGACTGGCTGCGGTTCTCGGTTATTTCAGTTTGTAGGAGCACTTACGGTGCCACTAATACGGTGAGCATATAAAAGCAACTCCTTGACTGGAATTTTTCCTAATTAAAAGTTACTGCAAGACCTAGCAATGTCAAGAGAGCACTGAGCTGATTCTATTTTTGATTCTAAGCTGTCTGCGGTGTTGATCAAGGTTTTACAATGTTTATAATAGGTTTCTTTTGTGTTTTGCACTTTTTCTTTAAGAGCTTCAATTTCTTTTTGTTTTTCCAAACAGATTTTGACTAATTTTCTATTACGATCAATTATTTTATTTTGGATGGCAGCTAGTAAGGAATCAAATGAAGCTTGGGCATAAGGGTTGTTTTTCAGTTGTTGGAAATGCTGGATGCTGTTTAGCTTAAGAGTTTTTAAATCATTCTTTAAGCCCTTAAGCAAATCCATTTTATTTAGTAAATTATAATGAGGTAAAATTAATATAGAGCCACTTAAAAATTAGCAGAAACTTCGTTAATATAACTTTTACAATATTGTGTTAGGACTAAAGTAAAAAATTATAATGCCATGAGTCAGTAACAGTTTTCATACACGACTCAGCTGATCGGTCTCTAATTTTTGGTCGAGGAATCCTTGAAGGTGTAGACTGGCTTGAGGTCAAAATTGGTTGATAATTTAGAGGAGGCCTTCGAAAAGCTGATGGGCTTGCACTTACGACCCTTTTCATGCTCGCTTCTTTTGATTTTAGCTGCTGGATAGCTTTATTCTTTGCTAAGGCTTCATTTTCTGCATGTGATTTTATTATTCTTAATTTTTTGTTTGACTCTTCTTGTGAATTTTTCAGTGAAACTAACTCTTTCCTTAATTTATCATTTTCTTCTGTGAGCTGTTTTTCTTTATTTTTCGATTTTACTATAAGTCCTCCGATTTTTGAGTCTCTATCTTTTATAGCATATACATAGCTTTCGATATCCCTTTCTAGCTTATCTAATTTCCTTAAAATTGTATTTTTATCTGCCCTTTCTTTTTCTAACAACCTCAATGTCCTCTCTACCTCTTCATTTTTTAGGTTTTTTCTTATTGAGTATCCTAAATCTACAGATCTCAGCCTTGTTCCTAGCGCTAGGGTACAAATGGTTTCTCCAGAGCTTTCTTCACAAGGGCTACAATTTAAAATCACGGTGACCATGCTTTCTTCGCCTCCCAATGTCTGCTGTAAAATTCTTGTCAGCATAGAATTTCTATATGGGATATGGCTTTGTTTAGACTCTAAAGCAGCAATCACATCTTGTAGAGCCGATAAAGATTTGTTAATTAATAAGGTCTCTTTTAAGACGTCTCCACTTGCTTTGCTTTTGCTTATTCTTTCGCTGCCTGCTAAGTCTACAAATTGAATTATTCCTGTGTCTTTGCCTTTGACGATTTTTAAGGTATAAATGCAATGGCTTCTGGAAGAGCTGGAATTGGATTCAGTGAATTTTGTGGACCGTTTTAAGGCGGCTTGTTGGATCAATGCTAAACTTTGGTCATATCATTCGTTGTCAAGCTTAATTTCGGCCATTTCGATTATTTCTTTTCAGTTTTTGCTGAGTGGGTCATTGCTGAGGAGGTTTCTGACTTGTTCGTTATAAATTTCAATGCAGTGCAAAAATATTTGGCAATCAGTGCCTATGAGTAGCTTAAGAGCTTCTACAGATTTTGATAGGACTTCATTCATCGTGTGAGTTTTTCCTGAGCCTGTTTGGCCGTATGCTAATATACAAGCTCTTCCTCCGCTTGCTACCATATTGAGTGAAGGAGTAACGTCATAAAACAAGTCATCAATGTTAGATTCTGAACCAAAAATCCTATCAAATTCAAACTTTTTCACATCAGTTATTGTTTTCCCTTTTTCTTTATTCAAAACAGTACTCACCTGTATCCCAGAATCATTATAAGCTAAGCATACACTTTTATTCGCATCACTTTCTAGCACAGGCCTTACCTTTACCAACACTTTTACACTTTGGCAAGCCTCAGCCGGAGAATTTGTCACAGAGTCAATTGAATCCCTCCTTGATGATATATGTGAAGATCCTGATTTTTTTGTCTGTCTGGACACATCTAGTTGTGATTTCAGCTCTTCCTGCTCTTTAAGCGTATTATTAAGCATTTGTTCTAGCTCAGCCAGCCTTGTAGTATCCCCTTTTTGTGCTGTCAAAGTAGATATTTCTTGTCTTAACTCATTGCATTCTTCTTTTAATCGTTGAATTTCGACTTCTTTTGCACAGGCGATTTCGTCTAGCTCTCCTTTATACATAATTGCGTTTTCTTCAGCTTGGTATAGCCTTTCTTCTAAGTCTTGTTTGGAAAACTCAAGAATTCTTGCTGAGTTTTCCCATTGATCATTTAAATGTTCAAGTTCTCTTTTCTGTTCTTCAAATAATTTTAGTCTACTTTTGAGGTGTTCTATTTCTTTTTGGAGTTTACAGACTTCGAATTCATTTTTTTGGTATTTTTCTTTGTAGGATTGAAGTTCTTCAGTGAGTTTTGAAGATTTTAGGAGGGCTTGAGATAGCTTTTCTTCTTTGTCGGCTACTTCGGACTCAAGAAGCTCTTCGTATTCTTTTGATTGGGCTTGGTAACTGATTAAAAATTACTCTTCGTATTCTTGTTTTAATTGGTCTAATTGCGAATAGATATCAGCCTCTTGGTCTCCCATTATTAGGAATTAGAATAAATTGAAAAAATAGGTAGAAACTGTTAAAAGTCTGGAGTATTAAGGGGAATGGCAAGAAGAAATGTTTGAAGAAAATATGCAAGGAAAGAGAAAATAGATTATTTTCGGTGTGAAAATAGCGAGGAAATTTTTAAGATAGGGAAGTAAGGCTAAAATTTGTACTTTTATGGATTTTAGTAGGTTATAATGAAAATCAGTGCTCTTATATTTAAAATTCAAAATTATTAGCCCAAAATTAAAATTTGAAATGAAATGTAAAGGTCTTTAAGGAAGAGTTTATATGTTAATTAATAGACATAAAGCGAAAGATTATGGGACTTTTGAGTAGTTATTAAGAGTTTTTATTAAAGCTGTGGATCTTCAAATCAATTATTTCTTAATCTCAGCAATAGTAACAGCTCGCATTATATAAATATACAAAATTAAGAAATTTACTGTCACTAATTTACTTTTACTTGATTAATCAATAGATGTTAAAATTTAATTTAAAATTTAAAAATAAATAATCAGCTAAAATTTAATTAAGTGAATTAAAATTTTCCAAATTTCAGAATTTTTACACAAATGCTATATAATTTAATCCGAAATTCATTATGTATGCCTATTTTCCATCAAAACCTGTCTCATTTTTTGATTTTCAACCTGCAGCTGTGAGTTTCTTTTCGATAAATCTGCAATATCATCAACTAATTTTCTGATTTTCTCTTCTCTTATTGTATCTCTCTTATTGTACTCAGAAATCAGTTCCTTATGAAAACTAAGCATTTCTGTGAATTTGTTTCCAAGAGCTTCTTGAAAATATGTCAATAAACTAATCGGCACCGTATCTTCATGGTTTCTTGAACTGTCGCATTGCGATAGTTCTTCTTGTCTTTTGCTAGCATTGTCTGGATCATCATCTTGGTTGAATTCTGAGTAGCGCGAATTATGGGGACTATCATAGCCACTTCTATTAGCTCTTGAAGGAGCTGAAGGGTGGCTAGAATAATAATCTTTCATCATTTTAATTATCCCACTTTTAAATATTCCTCATTAACAAAAAGCTAAATTTAATTATAATCCTAGTTTCTAATGTTTTTTTTATGTTTATCAATAAATCCTCTGATTTATATTCCAAAATTTTATATCAAAACCTAGCTAATATTTTAAATTTGAAATTTATATGGGCTGCTATCAAAGCAAATCAAAATCAGACAATTCAAAAATCGTCACAGTAAAAGACCTGAAAGTCCAAAAAAGTGCTTTTGTTCAGCACAATCCGAATCCTTTTCAAGAAATCTACTCAATAGGCCGCAGCATAGGCACTGGCGCTTTTGGGGAAGTTCGGCGAGTAGTACATCGCCAAACAAATGCTACAAGAGCTGCAAAAATATTCAGAAAAGATCTTGCGAAAACAGAAGAAGCCAAACAAAAATTGAATCTAGAAATAAACATCCTTAAAAGTCTTGATCATCCAAATATTATCCGAATTTATGAATTCTTTGAAGACCCGAAACGTTTTTATATAGTTATGGAGCACTGCAATGGTGGTGAACTATTTGAAGAGATCCTTAAGCGACAAGCTTTTGGAGAAGTCCATGCAGCACAGATAGTCCAGCAAATTTTATCAGCAGTTGCATATTTGCATGATCGTGGAATTGTTCATAGAGATTTAAAACCAGAAAATATTTTGCTTGAGGAACGAGGGGATATTTTGAATATCAAGCTGATTGATTTTGGTACTGCTGTTTTTTTAGAAAAAAATAAAACAATTAGAGGGGCTTTGGGGACAGCTTATTATATAGCTCCTGAAGTGCTGACGGGGTATTATAACGAAAAGTGTGATATGTGGAGTATTGGGGTAATCATTTATATTTTATTATCCGGTGTTCCTCCATTTGACGGAAAAACCGATGACGATATCATCGAAAAAGTCAAAAAAGGAAACTACTCCTTTGCTGGCGCTGCATGAAGAAACATTTCAAGAGAAGCTAAAGACTTAATCTCTTCCCTTCTATGTCCTCCAGCTAATCGTCTTTCCGCTCCAGCTGCTTTGCTGCACCCATGGATTGCCGCAAACGCTTCTCGCTCTCTTCCAAGTATCCAAGTAATGCAATCTGCATTATCAAACCTGAAAGGTTTCCACAACAATAACAAGCTAAGAGACGCAGTGCAAACATTCATAGCAACCCAGTGCATTTCTCAGCAAGATACAAAAGATATGAGAGAAGCCTTTCGTGCTATGGACACCAATGGGGATGGGAAATTAAGCAAAGAAGAGCTGTTAGCCCAATATGCAAGAACTATGGGTCCTGAAATGGCTGAGGTAGAAGTCAATAGAATTATGGCAGAAGCTGATTCTGATAATAACGGCTTTATTGATTATACAGAATTTTTAAAGGCAACGCTAGATATGAAAACTGCGATGTCTGCAGAAAATTTAAAGGTCGCGTTTGATGTGTTTGATAAAGATGGAAGTGGGAAAATATCGACACAGGAGCTAAAGAGGATTTTGGAAGGAGGAGCGCAGACTGAAAAAAGCTTGTGGAATATGATTGTGAATGAAGTGGATTTGAATGGGGACGGGGAAATTGATTTTTCTGAGTTCCAGAATATTATTCTTAGTAAACTTTAATTAATTGGATATTGTAGTTAATAATTTTTAAGATTAAAATAAATAAAAAATTTAATAAGATAAAAACATTTAGTATTCTATTATTTAGCAGAAGTTTATTTGCGTTATAATTTTGGGGGAAAATATCCAGCTTCTCTTATTGATTCATCACTTAAAGCTCCATTCAAAATTTGTGTAGAATCTAAAAATTCTTCAATTTGCTCGACTTTCTCATAGCCTTCTTTTTCATTCTTATATAGAAATTTATTTCTCATATCAGAAGCAATTCCTTTAACACAAATTTTAGTACCATATTCATTTTCCATCAACTCTCCAATTTCTATAAGTGATTTTTTAATTTCATAATATCTTTTAATCGCTATTTTCCCTCAAAAATCATTATTTTTTCCATAAATTTTTTCAATGTTTTTTTTAATTAAATTTATTTCACCTTTATTGAAATCCGCAAAGCTGACAGAAACTGGATATTTATCAATGTATTCATATTTAAATGAAATTCCTGGAATAGTAGGGAATGTTATGCGACTAAATAAACATTCTACTGCTTTGCTGTTTCATGATGTGACTAATGAAGACTCTTTTTCTTCACAATATTTTAGCATTAATTCAAAAGTTTTCATTCAAAAAACTCCGCTCCCTCGAAATTCTTTATCAACGGCTGAGCGAGTCATTTCTAAAACATTTTTGGGTCAGTTCAGTATATTATTTAACTCAGCGTTATAAGGCTGGTACAGTTGCATTTCAAGTTTATTATTGTCATCTCGAGGACATAGGCGAGAGCAGCAAACTAGTCGATTGTTAAAGAATGCTCCAAATCAGGTAGCCCGATTACTATGTTTATCTTCTAATATTTTTTTGTTATTTGGTAAGGTTTCATAACAAATTTTTGAAGGGTTATTAGAGAGAGGAAGTCAGCCTTGCTCTTTGAAATAAACCTCATATAAAAGCTGCTTTGCACTATTAATCTCTTCCTTACTTTTTAAAATACGAAATTGCGTTTTTGGGGCTTTTTCAAAGGTGTGGAAAACAAATAAAATAGTTGGATCATGACTTTTGATAAGCCAAGGTGTGGCAGCCTTTATTAATGGTAATTTTATTTTAATGCTACAATCAAGCTTGTCATAAGCTGTAGGTTCTGTGCTTAAATCAACTTGAGATGAGCTACAAACAATTGTGTCTATTATAAGTATATCAACTGCTCCGAAGTTTTCTGCTGTAAAATCTATCAAATTTTGTGATTCATCTTCAATATTATAGTTACAGCCTTGCACCACAATTCCTTTTCTTTTAAATTCATTAATGGCTTTTTTGGTTTCCCAAACATTTTTTGAATTTATAACAATTTTCCCACCTTCTTGACCTATTCTTTTAGCAATCAAAAAAGCGGCCCTACTTTCTGCAGAGACTAAACAGATTTTGTTTCTGAATCCGTTTACAGTTAACATGGATTTGGAATTAAATTTTACCGTTAAAATATGGATAAAATCTTATAGCAATTGACCCCTCCAAAACACATCATTTTATTGAAAATCTTTTCTATAAATAATTTCTCTATTATTTTCATAAACAAATAATAATAAAAAATATAGGAATATTAAATAAGAGATATTTACTAAAAAGATGATGAATAGACAAAATATTGTCTGGCAACATCCAGATATAAAAAAGCGTAAAAATAGAGACTAACCTTAGCGGTTTTTCTTTGGGCAAGAAGTAAAAATATTTTCAGAGATTGACGAGGCAGCTGACTTTTTTGTAACAACAAACGATAATTGGATTCTTTTAATATCTGGGTCAAACGGTTGTGAGCTGACTAGACGAGTTTACAACTTATCAAATATATTAGGAATTGTTATTTTTACAGGACCTGATCCTTATGATATGGAATGAGCACAAGATTTCTCTAATGTCAAAGTAACTCGAGGCTTTGGATTTAAGCCAGCTTTAGATGAGATCAAAAATATATGAAATAGATATATAACTAGCGCAGCTCTCCAAGCTGTCCCTAATACAAGTACTGCTGTCGGACAATTAATTTCTGCAATTGATCCTAATCATTTCTCAGAACCTCCTATAAAAGCAAAAAAAAATTACTACCATTGGCAAGACGAGCTTGAGATGGGATTTTTGCAAATCTGCAAGCTTACTATGAAAAATTCGCAAATTAATCGGCAAGCTGTATTTAATGAACTTCTCTGCCTTTTGCCATCACAAAACAAAAGAAAAAAGCTTGAAAGTATATACAACAGATACCCTAACGATTTATTACAGTCATTTGTGACAGTTTACTCATCAAATTTGGTATATAAACAGCTTAATGACTGCTACGCTTCTAATAACTATAAAAAGCATGGCAGTTTAGATTTAATATTCTATTATTTAGGAGAAGTTTATTTGCGTTATAATTTTGGAGAAAAACATCCAGCTTCTCTTATTGATTCGTCACTCAAAGCTCCATTCAAAATTTGTTTAGAATCTAAAAATTCTTCAATTTGCTCGACTTTCTCATAGCCTTCTTCCCCACTCTTATATAGAAATTTATTTCCTATATCAGAAGCAATTCCTTTAACACAAATTTTAGCACCATATTCATTTCCCATCAACTCCCCAATTTCTTTAAGTGATTTTTTAATTTCATAATATCTTTTGATCGCTAGTTTCCCTCAAAAATCATTATTTTTTCCATAAATTTTTTCAATGTTTTTTCTAATTAAATTTATCTCACCTTTATTGAAATCCGCAAAGCTGACAGAAACTGGATATTTATCAATGTTTTCATATTTAAATGAAATTCCTGGAACAGTAAGGAATTTTATCCGATCAATTACATATTCTATTGCTTTGCTGCTTCATGATGTGACTATTGAAGACTCTTTTTCTTCACAATGTTTTAGCATTAATTCAACAGTTTTCATTCAAAAAATTCCGCCCCCTCGAAATTCTTTATCAACGGCTAAGCGATTCGTTTCTAAAATATTTTTGGGTCAGTTCAGCAAATTATTTAGCTCAGCGTTGTAAGGCTGGTACAGCTGCATTTCAAGTTTATTATTATCATCTCGAGGACATAGGCGAGAGCAGCAAACTAGCCGATTGTTAAAGAATGCTCCAAATCAGGTAGCTCGATTACTATGTTTATCTTCTAATATTTTTTTGCCATTTGGTAAAGTTTCATATTTAATTTTTGAAGGGTTGTTGGGGAGAGGAACCCAACCTTGCTCTTTGAAATAAACCTCATATAAAAGTTGCTTTGCACTATTAATCTCTTCCTTACTTTTTAAAATACGAAATTGCGTTTTTGGGGCTTTTTCAAAGGTGTGGAAAACAAATAAAATAGTTGGATAACGACTTTTGATAAGCCAAGGTGTAGCAGCCTTTATTAATGGTAATTTTATTTTAATGCTACCATCAAGTATGTCATAAGCTGTAGGTTCTGTGCTTAAATCAACTCGAGATAAGCTAAAAACAATTGTGTCTATTATAAGTATATCAACTGCTCCGAAGTTTTCTGCTGTAAAATCTATCAAATTTTGTGATTCATCTTCAATATTATAGTTACAGCCTTGCACCTTAATTTTTTTTTTTTTGAATTCATTAATAACTTTTGTGGCTTCAAAAATGTTTTTTGAATTTATAACAATTTTCCCACCTTCTTGACCTATTCTTTTAGCAATCCCAAAGGCGGCCCTACTTTCTGCAGAGACTATACAGATTTTGTTTCTGAATCTACTTAAAGTTGGCATGGTCGAATTGAATTTTACATTAAATATGGAAAAAACATAGTAACTGACTCCCTCCAAAATCATAATTTAATTCAAAATCTTTTCGATATATAATTTCTCTATTATTTTTACAAAGAAAAAATATATATAAATATTAAATAAGTGCTATTTATTAAAAAGATGATGAATAAACAAAATATTGTCTGGCAACATCCAGATATAAAAAAGCGTGAAAATAGAGACTGACCTCAGCGGTTTTTCTTTGGGCACGAAGTAAAAATATTTTCAGAGATTGCTGAGGCAGCTGACTTTTTTGTAACAACAAACGATAATTGGATTCTTTTAATATCTGGGTCAAATGGTTGTGAGTTGACTAGGCGAGTTTACAACTTACCAAATATATTAGGAATTGTTATTTTTACAGGACCCGATCCTTATGATATGGAATGAGCACAAGATTTCCCTAATGTCAAAGTAACTCGAGGCTTTGGATTTAAGCCAGCTTTAGATGAGATCAAAAATATATGAAATAGATATGTAACTAGCGCAGCTCTCCAAGCTGTCCCTAATCCAAGTGCTGCTGTCGGACAATTAATTTCTGCAATTGATCCTAATCATTTCTCAGAACCTCCTATAAAAGCAAAAAAAAATTACTACCATTGGCAAGATGAGCTTGAGATGGGATTTTTGCAAATCTGCAAGCTTACCATGAAAAATTCCCAAGTTAATCGCCAAGCTGTATTTAATGAACTTCTCTGCCTTTTGCCATCACAAAACAAAAGAAAAAAGCTTGAAAGTAAATACAACAGATACCCTAACGATTTATTACAGTCATTTGTGACAGTTTATTCATCAAATTTGGTATATAAACAGCTAAATGACTGCTACGCTTCTAATAACTATAAAAGCGTGGCAAACATCACAACTGCTTGTGTTCTGCAATTAAAGTCAAGATATGAATTAAAGCTACCTCGAGGCACAGTACTTTATAGAGGTGCAACTATTCCAGAAGAAGATTTAAAAAGTTATCAGGTTGGAAAAAGTGGCTTTTGGAGTGCTTTTACAAGCACTACTAAAGAATTAGAAGTTGCAAGAAGTCCAATTTTTGGAGGGAATGTGCTGTTTAAAATTCGATTATCGAAAAATAATGCACATCCTCATATGTGTATTGAGGATTGGTCTAGATATCCAAATGAAAAAGAGGTGCTGCTGTTACCTTATTTTCCTTTGGTTATTAAAAAAATTGAAATAAAGCAAGATGCTGGTAATTATTACACTCAAATTTCAGTCAATCAAGATAAAAATCATCCTTCCCTAGCTTTCAATAATGAAATTCTAATTAATTACTGAAGAGGACGAATAGAAAACGAAATTTCAATCCCAGTCAACAACATCTGCCAAAGGATCAGAGAAAAAGTTGCAAACTCTGTTGATTTATTATTATATTTCAAATCAGCTAGATCGGAGCACGAGGATGTCCCTCAATTTGAAAAAGATTTGAGGAATGTCATCACAAAATGCTATCATAAAAATAAAGCCAATATAGAAAAATCCTTGAAAAGCTCTGAAGGTGGTTCATCTCTATATACTTATTGGAATGCAATGAAAAGTGATATAGAGGCTTCTATAATTGATCACATTACAGCTAATATAGAAAAAATGTTTCAATTAGAATTTGAGAGAATTAAGAAAAATATTGTCAAGATAATCAGTAATCAAGCATTCACAGCATTTTATATACCACAAAACACCCTCAGAGAGGCGACTTCTCCTATATTTAATTATGCGGGATCGGTTAATTTTACAAGCAAGCCACAATCACTGTTAGAAGAGTCCAAAAGTGATCACTTTGGGGCATATTTAGATACTTTTATCAGTACAATTACAATTGCTATGAAAATGGCTGTAATGATGTATGAGCGTTCTATTATAGCGACTACTGTAAAACTTCGAGATGAATTAAGAAGCCAATTAGAAGTTTTAGAAGGAGAAATAAAGAGGTCGCTGGAGTCAGTTCTTCTTTAGTTAAAATTAATAAAATTAATTAAA
The DNA here is from genome assembly GCA_949751835.1 of Blepharisma japonicum. Taxonomy (NCBI): domain Eukaryota; phylum Ciliophora; class Heterotrichea; order Heterotrichida; family Blepharismidae; genus Blepharisma; species Blepharisma japonicum. The sequence goes on from CATKHK010000016.1 coordinate 414,161, forward strand.
ATAATCATATATTATTTCTTTTTTGTCTAAGGATTTTCTTACTAGAAAAAAATCGGTATTAAAAAAGTTTCCAATCTTTTAACGGTGATAAAGTTGGAGGAAAAAGCTCCAAGAACTTTTTTCCAGCAACCTGAATGTCTCATGCTAACATTGAATAACTAAACAATTCGAAAAAGACTGAAAGGCGGCTTAAAAATGTTATTTGGAGGATTTGAGAATTTAAACTTAAGAACGAAAAACCTCTAAGTTAGCTGCTCTAAACGAGCTTAAAAGCTTCAGAGAAGACAGTGAAGATAAAATAAAACAAATTGAAAAAAATTGCTAGCAGTCCTGATGATTTATTAGTTGTAAAGGCTTTATATTGTGAATGGGGATAGATTTTCTATATATACGAGAATTCTCTGAGACAAGATGAATAGACATCACGATTTTTAGTCCTTCTATAATTTCTATATATTAAATTATTGACGATATCATTTTATTTCTTGATATATATATAAATTTGCCATGCTGAATATATAAGCATGAATAAAGAAAACATATTTTTATTAATTTCAAGGCCTAAAAAGGGTTGGCAATCATAAAGAATTTTTTAACTGTTTTTACCTGACTTAAGTTAATTTTATATTTGTTAACTTGCAATACATTTCAAAAACAAGATTATCTTTTTTATATAATTATGAAAGCTAATTTCTTATCTCATAATTATATTTAAAGGAAATCTAACATACCTCAGAGTTATCCACCTTCTTTTATTAATCATTTTATCTTTTGCTAAAATTTTTCAGCACAGACTTAATATAGTTTCATAATTGCCATCAAAAATTTAAAATAATTCTTATTCATACTAATAATCTAGTTTTATTAATTCTAAAGAAGCACACTTTCAAGAGATTGATGAAGCTTATTTTTTAATTCTTCAAGCTGTCTATACAGTTCATTTTTAATTACTTCATTTTTGTCTTCAATAAATTTTCAGTATAGATTGATATTCTGTTTATACCTTTGACCATATCTCTAATAAAGCTATTGATGTATGAAGTAGAACTAGTAGTTTTACGATATCCAGATAAGCTTATCTCAACCTTTTTAGATTTACAACAAAATGGTACCCTATAGATTTTTCGAATTAATTGTCTCAACATATCACTATGTATGCTAAAAGTTGTTATCGCTTCATAACTCATTATTTTTATGATATTGCTTTTAATGCTCTCAAAATATAAATCAAAAATTCTTTCAATCCTCTTTTTTATGTAGAAAATTATTGAATCCGCAATTTCATTCTCCATTCTATTAAAATATTGATATAGAGAAGATTCACTTAGTGACCTAGCTTCGTTATTTTTATAAATTTCGAGAACTATTTTCGTGAAATCTTTAACAATTGGCATCTCTGGATTCTCAGAATCTAGGTCAGTTTTAAAATATGCAGGTAAATCAACGATGCTGATGGCTTTTTGTCTAATTTTATCGCATATATTATCGATAGGCACAATAACCTCTGCCTCTATTCTTGGCCTTCAATAGTTTATCAAAGTTTGACTATTAAAAGCAAGGGATGGATGAGTCGAGTCCTGCTCGGCAGTTATATATGTAACCTTGTCTATTTTTTTAATATTAGTAATCACTAACGGAAAATAAGGCAGCAATAAGACTTCTTGCTCTAATGCGCACTCTGATCATGACTGCACCAATATATGAGGATGAGGCTCATTTGCTTGCAAATGGATCTCAAAAATGACAGTAGCATCAAAACAAGGCATCCTTGCAACTTCTTCTCTTATAGATGCACTTGTAAAAGCAGGCCAAAAGCCTCTATCTCCTATAGAAAACAACTTTAAGTCATTTTCTGGAATATTTACGCCTCTATAAAGAACAGTTGGATTCTGAAGCATGAGCTCTGGCCTATATTTTAGCTCTAAAAGACAAGCGGCCGTTATGTTCATGACTCTTGAGTAATCATTAAGGGCATAACATTCATTTAATCTTTGAAAGACTAAATGTGTTGTATATACATATACAAAAGATCTTAATAAATCAAAAGGATACTTACCAAAAGCCCTTTCAACTCTTTCTTTATCTTCATCAATTAATACAAAGCTTTTAAGTTCGTTTAGAACTGCTGATCTTGATATAGCACGATTCTTTAGTGACAATTTGCAAATTTGCAAAAAACTCATTTCCAGCTCTTCTTCCATATGATAATATGCTCTATTTGTGAAACTATCAGATATCATAAGGTTAGTTAAACTCCCGCTTGTAGATAATTCAAGAGCATTAATAATTGAGCCATATTCCTTTCTTCCTTTTTGAGTCATACTTAAAGCATTATATGTGACTAGTTTATCTCAAATGTTTCTTGCTTGCTTTATGACATTTTTAAAGCTTCTAGTTTCCACTTTTTTTACTTTATTAAATGCAGAAGACCATTCCTTGTGATAATTATAATTCATGCAAAAAATTATAATTCCAATTACAGATGGGAAATCGTGGACTTGCTGAACAAGCTCTCGACCATTTGCTCCAGATGTAACTAGAATTCATTTATCAGTAGTTTCTGTTAAAAATTGAACAGTTTCGGGAACAGTTGTGAAGGCGTTGTATTGCAAAGGAGATAAGTATTCTATGAGATAGCCAGAGTTCTCTGGGCTAAGTATATCAGGATCATGCCATACAATTTTAGTGGATTCCATATATTTTATAAATCTTCTATAATTATTTAATCATAAAATTAGTTTATAACAAAATATGACTTCTTTTTATTGCAATTTTTCATCCAAAAAAATATATGGAGACAAGCTCATGACTTAATTTTATGATACTCTACTACAATTATTAACGTCATAAGAAAAGGCTACCTACCTTCAGTAAGGTTAAAAGAATTTAAATTAAAAGCCATAAAGAGGCCATAGAGTAAGCCAGAAACATGTAGGATGAATTAATCACACTTAAGGCTGTAGAAATGGGCTTGAGGAGAATATGAAGAATTTAAGCCTTATTTATGTCCTAAACAGAATAATATCTCATGCTAAAATTTCAACAATTGAACATTTCGATCAAGAATGGTATTATCATCTGAAAAGAGAGTTGAAAATCAGTTTTGGATTTGTAAGAATGAAGAAATCTCTAGATCTGCTGTTCTAAGTGAATTTAAAAGCTCCCAAGAAGAGAGTGAAGACAGAATAAAACACATTTCAAAAGAAATTGGTAGGATTCCAGATGATTTACTAAGATCAATTTTGCATACATACACAAGTAATCTCATATATAAGAGCTTTAATAAAATGCTATGTAAAAAACTATTATGAGAGAGTAAAGAATATAAGCTGCTTGCATTTCTCGAATGAAAAAGAAACCAATATTAATGTTCAGTCACCACAAATTCTATGAAGAAGTGCTAGAATTGATCAAAACACTTTGGATAAACTCAGACACAGGATAGAGAATTTTTCCCTACTTTTACCAGTACATCTATGAGTAAAGAAGTTTTAAATTGCATTGCAAAAAGGCTTATCTGGGGTAGTGCTCTTTTGAGATACATCTGCAAACGGATAACACCATTAGCAAGGACATCGTCTAGATTAGGTATGAAGAAGAAGTTCTATTTTTGCCTAATTTTTCATTATCCACTACCGATATCAGAAAGGAAGCAACAAGAAATTTATAGAGCAATATATTTTGCATCCATCTCATAATATTAGTAACCAAATTTTAATAAATTATGAAAGCCAAGAATAGAAAGAGAAGTTATAGCTCCAAATTTCAATACTTTAGATCCTGCTAAATACGGGATTACTAGATTTATTAATTAAAGAAATATTTTACTGTAATAATTTCGTTGATGTCCACTCTACAATCTATGTGAAGTAATTATTCAGTTATTAAAAATTGTAGAAATGAATCAAATGGAGCTTCATCTAAAAAATGTGCTAATAATATTAAGAATTTATTAGTTTTATATATTACAAAAATTGCTAAGAATGAGCCCAAGGAAGTTAATAAGCTTTCAAACAATAATAGACAGTTACTCAAATCTTTTTTTTAAAAATGCTTTATGAGTTTTGGTTGAAAATAATAAGCTAAGCATCAGAAGAATATATACTTGATATAAAATGCAACGATATTGATGTCATAATACCAGCTGCAATAAGAGGTATAAGAATCTCCTATAAGTATAATCAATGAATTCGTCAATTTTCCAAAATATTTGAAAAAATTTTAATGAGATTAAAAGATAGCTAGTGGAGCACATGAAAATCTTAAAAAATAATTATAGTTCTATTGAAAGAATTTTCGAGTAGATAGCATATAAGTAATAGCCTATTAAATAAAGACGAAATTTAAAGGATTCATAAATATATGTATAAATTAATAAGATGGAATCTACAAAAATTGTTTGACATGATCCTCGAATTTTTGGTCCAGAAAACTCTAATTATATCAGAGAGTATTTATCTCCTTTGCAATACAACGCCTTCACAACTGTTCTCGAAACTGTTCAATTTTTATCAGGAACTACTGATAAATGAATTCTCGTTACATCTGGGACAAATGGCAAAGAGCTTGTCCAACAAGTCCACGATTTCCCATCTGTAATTGGTATTGTAATATTTTGCATGAATTATAATTATCACAAACAATGGTCTTCTGCCTTTAATAAGGTCAAAAGAGTAGAAACACAAAGCTTTCAAAAAGTTGTTGAGCAAGCCAGAAAATTTTGGGATCAGTGAGTCACAATTAATGCATTAAATATGACTCCAAAAGGAAAAAAAGGTTATGACTCAATTATTAATGCTCTTGAAATGACTACAACTGGAACTTCAAGCGGTTCTATGGTATGTGATAGTTCTACAAATAGAGCATATTACCACATGGAAAAAGAGCTAGAAATGAGTTTTTTGCAAATTTGCAAGCTTTCACTTAAAAATAATACTATCTCAAGATCAGTTGTCCTAAACGAACTTAAAAGTTTTGCAAAAACTGATGCAGATAAAGTAAGAGTTGAAGAAGCTTTTGGTAAGTATCCTGATAAGTTGCTGAGATCATTTGTTTATGTATACACTACAAATTTGATCTTTCAAAATTTAAATGAATGTTATGCCAAGAATGATTACTCAAGAGTCATGAACATAACGGCCGCTTGTCTTTTAGAGCTAAAATCAAATCCACAGCTCATGCTTCAAAATCCAACTGTTCTTTATAGAGGTGTAAATATATCAAAAGAGGAATGTGAGAAGCTGACTGTAGGAAGTAAAGGCTTTTGGCCTGCTTTTACAAGCGCATCTATAAAAGAGGAAGTTGCAAGAAGGCTTTATTTTAAAGCTACAGTTATTTTTGATATCCATTTGCAAGCAAATGGGCCTCATCCTCACATATTGGTGCAATCATGGTCAGAGTATATATCAGAGGAAGAAGTCTTATTGCTCCCTTATTTTCCGTTAGTGATTACTAATATCCGGAAAGAAGACAATGTTACATTGATAACTGTCGAGCAGGACTCGAGTCATCCATCTCTTGCTATTAATAGCAATATTCTAATAAATTATTGAAAACAAAGAATAGAAATAGAATTTATGACTCCAATTGATAGAATCTGCGATGAAATTATGGAAAAAATATTAAATTCTGTTAACTTGCCTGAGTATTTCATGGGAACGTTAAGCTCAGAGAATTCAGATTCGTCATTTGTAAAGGATTTTGAGGAAACAATTCGCAAAACTTATAATAAACATGAGTCTGAAATTCAAAAATTAAATAATTCCTCTAGTGGATCACTTCTTGATTATGTAAAAATTATGAAAGAAGATCTTGAGAATTCAATAATTTCCGATATAAAAAAAATGATCGAGAGAATTTTTAATTCATACTTTGAGAAAATTCAAAGCAATATCATAAAAATAATGAGCTATGAAGTGATAACAACGTTTGATATATCTGATAGTATGCTAAAAATTCTGATTTCTAAAATCATAAGAAAAGCATCCACTTGCAATTTTTCAGCAGCATCAGCTGTGAAAAAAGAGATCCACGAGGAATGCAAAGGGGAAGTAGAGCCATCTAAATATCTTGATAATTTTATAAAAGAGATGATCAAAGCAATGAAATGTGCACTCCTAAACTACCATGGAGAGATTGAACAGAAAAATGATGAAATTAAAAATGAACTTTGCAAGCAGCTTATTGCATTGAAAAATAAAATTCATCAGTCTCTTGAAAATGTTCTCCTTTAAGATAGTTCATTGCATATATTTTATAAAATTAAACAATTAACTGATTAAATTATTTTGTTGTGTTGATAATTATTTTTTAAAAAATATTAGAATATATAATTTCACTATTAAAACAAATTCAAAACCTTTCATAAGCACCAAAAATGTGCAAAAAACAAGATGAAAAACCCATTATGGGATTAAAAATAGGAAAAATTTGGTCCCTTGAAAAATTATTTTGTTAAAAATATAATTAAGTATTTAAAATTTTTTACCCCACTGTGGGCGACCCTTAACAAATAGAGTAGAAAAAAACTGATAAAACTGCCATTTATATTTTTATTATTTCAGGGCTTCTTAACCTAGGTATTAGTTAAATTGATACTCATATTCTCTGCCTTGAAAATTAATACAAAGTAATGATATTTTATTCGTAAATCATTTTAAATATAGAAAGTTTGTAAATATGTGTCTACTAAAATTGTATCATGATCCTCGAATTTTCGGTCCGAAAAACTCTAATTATATCAAAGATTATTTATCTCCTTTACAATACAACGCCTTCACAACTGTTTCTGAAAATGCCCAATTTTTACAGAACTACTGATAAATAAATACTTGTCACATATAAATATTATAGAAAATTAGAAAAATAGAGTCTAGAAAACTTGTGTGGCACGATCTTTACATTTATTTGGTCAGAAAAACTCGCTATATCATAGAAAATCTATCTTCATCACAATATAGAGCCTTTACGATGGTTAGTGAAGCTGTCCAATTTTTATCATCAACTACTAAAAATTAATCCCTGAATATCTGGAACTAATGGGTAAGAACTTATTCAGGAAGTTCACAATTTACCATCAGTAATTGGCGTCTTAATATTCTGCAAGGATTATAAATACCACAAAAAATGATCATCTGCGTATAATAAGGTAAAAAGAGTGGAGACAAAAAGCTTTAAAAATGTTTTTGAGCATGCTAGACAAATTTGGGTTCAACAATAAAGCTAATATTATCTTTAGTTGCTCACAATAATAAAATTTAGATCAGATAAGGGTTTTTAAAGAAAATTCATAAGTTGATAATAATATTTTTACGATAAGATAACCAATTATTTAATATATAATTCTTGATATATTGAAAAATACTTATCTCAAATTTATTTTGGCCTTTAAAGCTGTTTCTAGAACTGTTCAATTTTTATCACCAGCTACCAATAAGCGAAATTTCTCTCTGAGACTAATGGCCAAGTGCTTTTCCAGTAGCTAAAAAATAAAGTATTCCAAAGATTAGCTTATTAGAATAGTTTAACAATTTTGAAATCTAAGATGAAGATATATTACAAATCGAAGAAGAGGAATGGTTTTCTAAACTCCTTAGTATATCGCACAACATAAATTGTATTGTAATGGAGATTTTAATTGAAATGTATAGATTATAATAAACATGGAATCATTAAAGATTGTCTGACACGATCCAAAAGTCTTCAACTCTGAAAATTCTAATTATATGACACAATTTTTATCTCAAATAGACTACCGAGCCTTTACTACTGTTCACGAGACTGTCCAATTTTTGTCTGCGGTCAATGATAGATGGATTCTTATCACATCAGGCACAAATGGCCAAAATCTTATTCAGCAAGTTCACAGTTCTGAAGCTGTAGTTGGCATCATAATTTTTTGCAAGAATAATGCCTACCACAGGCAATGGTCATCTGCCTTTGGTAAAGTTAAATCTGTAGAATCTGGTAGCTTTAAAAATGTTATAGATCGAGCCAAAGAAAGTTGGATTCAGCCAGAAAAAATCGAAGAGAAAATTTTAGAAAGATATTAGGATGTAGCATAATTGCTAATGAAATCGAAATAATTATAATTTTTTCCTTATAATTAATGAGATAAATATTTTCCTCAATAAAAGTTAATTATTATAAGCACAAAGCTCATAAAGTTTGTACAGTAATTGAGTATTTATATAAAAAATCTATAGAAGTATTATAAAATATGGAATCAACTAAAATTGTATGGCACGATCCTAATATATTTGGCCCAGAAAACTCTGAATATATTAAGCAATATTTATCTCCGCTAGAATACCAGGCCTTTACAACTGTCTCTGAAACAGCCCAGTTTTTATCAGCAACAAAAGATAAATGAATTCTCGTTACATCTGGGACTAATGGCCAGGAACTTGTTACACAAGTCCATGATTTTCCAGCTGTAATTGGTATTATAATATTCTGCGCCAATTATGAATACCACAGACAATGGTCATCTTCCTTCAAAAAAGTAAAAAGAGTTGAAACCCAAAGTTTTAAAAGGGTTGTCGAGCAAGCTAGAAAAATATGGGATCAGTTAGTCGCATTCAACGTGCTATATATGACTCAAAAAGGGACTAAAGAATATGATCAAATTATAGAAGCCCTTGAAATCGATACATGTGGGTCTCCAACAACCCCTCTAAGATTAGACAAGATCAGAAGAAAAGCTTACTATCATATGGAAAAAGAGCTTGAAATGAGCTTTTTGCAGATCTGCAAGCTTGCTCTTAAGAATGAAGCTATCCCTAGATCTGCTCTTCTGAATGAGCTTACAAGTTTTGGGATAACTGATGAAGATAAAGAAGAAATTAAAGAAAAATTTGAGTTATACCCTGATGATTTATTAAGATCTTTTGTATATACCTATACATCAGATTTAGTTTATAAAAGGTTAAATGAATGCTATGCAAAAAATGTGTATGGAAGAGTTATGAGCATAACAGCAGCTTGTCTATTAGAGCTAAAAAACAGGCCTGAATTAATGCTTCACAATCCACCTGTTTTGTGGAGAGGTGTGCAAATCCCAGAAAATATTTTGAAAAAATTCACTATAGGCCAAAAAGGCTTTTGGCCGGCTTTTACTAGCACAGCTATGGTAAAAGAAGTTGCGCTGAGTCCTCCTTTTAAAGGGAATGTAATTTTCGAGATACATTTACAAGCAAATGAGCCTCATCCTCACATAATTGCAGGGTCATGGTCTGAGTATGAGGACGAACAAGAAATCTTATTTTTGCCGTATTTTCCATTAGTTGTTACTAATATCAGAAAAATTGGGAAAATGACACATATAGTCATTGAGCAAGACCAAACTCACCCATCTCTTGCTATTAATAGCCAAACTTTGATAAATTATTGAAGGACAAGACTGGAAGCAGAAGTTATAGCTCCGATTGACAAAATTTGTGATACAATTAGAAATAAAGTCACCAGCTCTGTCGATTTAGTCGCATATTTTAGTCAAGATTTTCACTCAGATAACCCTGTTTCAAACTTTGCAAAAGATTTTGAGAAGGTAATCCGGGCTACTTATAAAAAATATGAAGCCGAAATCCATAAGCTTAATAATTCACTAAGCGGATCCTTACTAGATTATGCCAAAATTATGAAAGATGATCTCGTGAACTCTGCAGTTTCTCATATAAAAGCACGAATTGAAAATATTTTTGACTTGGAATTTGAAAGGATTAAGCAAAATTTCATAAAAATAATGAGCTATGAAACAATAACAACTTTTAATGTGCCTGGTGCGCTATTAAAAGAGCTAATTTCAAAGATATTTAGACTCTCCATCATGAGCCATTTTTCTACTATTTCTCAAGTTAAACAAACTATTCATGAAGAAAGCAAAGGCGAAATAGGATCTACTGTATATCTTAATGCTTTTGTAGCAGAATTCACAAGAGCAGTAAGTCACGGGGCTAATGGCTATAAAGAAGGAATTGAAGAGACAAATTATGCAATAAAAATTGAGCTTAATAGGCAGCTTGAGGAGCTGAAGCTAAAAATTCACCAGTCTCTTGAAAATGTTCTTCTTTAGATAACTTTATTTTACACTAAATAGTCGATAAAAATTATTATTAAGAAATAAATTTTAGAGAAAGTATGGATTCTTTAAAAATAGTCTGGCATGATCCAAATATTTTTGGGGAAGAAAATACAAAGTATGTATCTCGGCATCTTTCAGGGATTGATAATAGATTATTCGCAACAGTTAAAGAAACAACCAAATTTTTGGCTAACTCTCAAAACAAATGACTTCTTGTTACATCAGGTCGAAATGGCCAAGAGCTTGTCCAGAAGGTTCATGATTTTCCTTCCGTAATTGAAATCCTGGTATTTTGTGGAAACCCGAATCTCCATCAGCAATGGGCTACTGCTTTTCCAAAAATAAAATCTCTTATCAGCTCATCCTTTGGTGATGTTGTAAATCGAGCAATTAGGGATTGAAAGCAAATGGCTTCGAGTGTAGATATTTATATGGAGCCTCCTAGGCCAGTAGTCTCTTTAAAAATTGATCCAGTATTGAAGCTATCTTTTACCTCTATAAATCAGCTTGATATTTCTTTCTTTGAGTTTGTAAAGCCAACTCTTCAAAATCAAGAAATAAACAGAGATGATATATTAAAAGAATTTCAAGCTTTAGCCACTCAGCAAAATGATTTTCAGCTCATTTTAAGTATTTTCGAAAAAAATCAAGATAATTTACTTAAAGCTACAATTTTAGCGTATATACAAAGTCCATTTTTCGAGCATATCAACGGCTGCTATAATAAAAATTATTATCAAAAAATAATCAACATCACAAATGGATGTCTTTCTTTACTGAAATTAAAGCCAGAGCTAATGATGCAGCAGCCTAAAATTCTATATAGAGAAGCATATATTCCAGCTAACAATTTATTAAATTATTCACAAGATCAAAAAGGATATTGAAGCAGCTTTTCCTTCACATCACTAAAAAGAAACGCAGGACACCCAGGAAATGTTCTATTTGAAATCCATTTGTCACCATATTTGCCTCATCCTCACATATGTCTGAAAAGTTTAATCCCTGACTATGAAAATGAAAATGAAATTTTATTGCTGCCTTATTTTCCTTTTATCATACTTTCAATTGAATCAAAAAAGAAATGCACAAAAATCATTGTCCGTCAAGACGAATCTCATCCGTCCCTATCAATTAATAATGATCTAATAAATGCGCATTGAAAAAATTGGATTTGGACAGAAATTCAAGAACCATTTACTAAATTTTGTAAAATAATAAAGGATGAGAATATAGATTCTATTAATTTGCCAAAATATTTTATGCCAAACTTGAATGATGGTGAATCACCATTTCTAAAAGATTTTAAAATTATTGTGCATCGTTCTTATCATAAAAATAAGGAAGCAATCTTTGATAATTTTAAAACTAACAGTAACAGCTGAATGAATAGCCCATTAATGGTCTATTGGAATGTTATGAGAGATGATATCAGAAATTCTTTGATTTTTAGCATGAAATCATGACTTGAAAAACCTTTTGGATTCTTTGATAGTTTTAATCAAAAAAATATTGGGAGAATTATTAATTATGAAACAATACCAAAAATCAGTGTTCCTATAGACATTTTAGCAAGCTTGGTATTGCAGATTTTTTGCTATGCAGAGACTCAGGATTACTCAGGACCAGCAGAAATAGATGGTGAAGCATCATTGGAAAGCAAGGTTTTGGAGGATTTGAAACGCATTATTGACGTATTTGGAAAAGGTATTAGATCTGGAGCAGTTTTTTATGGAACAGAGGTGGTTGGCATAGCAGATGAAATTAAGAATGAGTTGCATGCTCAGCTTAACGGCTTGGAACAAAGAGTTAACTATGCCCTTGAATGCGCTTTAGCTTATTAATAATTTATATCTCATAAAAATTATCGTTAATATGCAGTTATAATATAAAGATATTTATGAAAATGGAATTTTTAATCACTAATTTTGGTTGAAAAGTGTAAAAAGACTACTTTAAATTATAGCATTTCTTCATTAAAGAGTTCCTTATATAATTTTTATTTTATGAAAGGCAGCCAAGTCGATAAGTATGGCTTTATCTGTGAAAACCCACCAAAAATTTCAGCAAAAGAAGCCCAAAAAGAACAAATTCAGGTCCAAGAATGGGATTTTATCATGAAAAACTGAACCCAGCAGCTTTCTCTTAGATTTGAACAAATTAAATCAAGGGTCAGAAAAGGGATCCCTAATAGTATTCGTGGGCAACTTTGATATCTCATATCTGGAGCTGAAATATTTAAAAGCAATTACCCAGAAAATTATTATCAAACTCTTCTGACTATTGATGCAAATACTGAGGTAGAAAATGATATTTCTGCAGATATAGGCAGGACATTCCCAAATCATACAAAATTTCAAACGAAAAAAGGCAGAAGATCTTTAAGTAGAATTCTTAAAGCATATTCCTTACTCGACCGAGAAGTTGGTTATACCCAAGGCATGGCATTTATTGCTGCTTCATTTTTAATCCACCTTAGTGAAGAAGATAGTTTTTGGCTATTTGCTTCTGTGATGACACAATATAACTTCAGAGAGTGCTTTATATTAAAAATGCCCAAAGTAGATGAATCTTTTTATATTGCCAATGGATTAATGCGGCATTATTTATCAGGCTTATGGAATTATTTTAAAAATGTCGAGATAAATGTCTCTATGTTTTCTACGCAATGATTTATGACTGGGTATAATGTAGGCTTTAAATATGAAACAGCTGCAAGGGTCTGGGACTGCTTTTTATTTGAAGGGGAAAAAGTGTTTTTCAGGGTGTTTTTAGGGGTTTTGAAATTGCATAAAAAAAGCTTGAATGGGCAAAGTTTTGAAAATGCGATGGGAGTGATTAGAGGAATTGGGAATATTACAGAAACAGAGCTGCTAATGAAGACTGCGTTTAAGTTTTCTCTAAGCAAGAAACTAATTGAGAGGTTGAGAAATGATTATAAAAATAATCCCAAGCCAAAATATCTTATAGGGACTAATAGAAAAAGCAGATAGCTGAAGCTAGAAAGATAATGTATAACTTTATAGTAATTGAAATAAGAAATTTAGCATTAGAAAAGTAAATATCCGGACTTAACATAGAGATATTTACACTCTTGAAAATACCTAAAAGCAAGTGGCTTTTCATTATTTTATATGGCAGTTTATATAATCATCCTTATAAAATTTAGTTTAGAATAAAAATCATTCACAAGCATCAAAAGGTTTTATAATTGCTCCCAAAACCCACAGTTTCCATATGCAAAATATCCATAAAAGATCTAAAAATGCGTAAAAATTCATATAAATATGTTTACACTAAAATATTACATTTTACTTATATCTTTGTATATTGGCGGGAAAACCCTCTTCATCTTAATTTTTCCTTTCCCCAAAAACCCGCAGCTATCCATTTCCCTATGAATTTTTCCATTACCCACTTTTTTCTTTTGCTATCCCAATGCCCTAAATCTAGCTAAAAATGATCCTTTTTCATTTTCTATTAATTTCATAATACAAAAACTGAATTGGCGCAATGCACAAATCACACTCAAAAAACCATTCTTCACGCTCATCAGCACATAAATCAGTGTTAACAGCTTCTCATCTCTATCAGAATGAGAATAATTTCAAGAATTCTGGATCTCTTCATAAGGAATCCTCAATTGTAAATTGCCAAAAAATGTCAATTGAACAAGAAATTGATTTGGAGTGCCATGATACGCTAGACTCAGTGTCTGCAGACTTAGACTTGCCTCCACCCATTTGAAAGCCAAAAGACAACGAATTCCTTGAGCTAATTAAAGAAAAACAGATAATGTATATGCCGAACCCTTATTTTATGGAAACGAGCCAGCCTCATATAAATCCATTAATGAGAGCAGTCTTATTTGACTGGATGATGGAAGTCACCAGTGAATTTTTAATGAAACGCGAAAGCGTTTATTTAGCCATGAATTATGTAGACCGATTGTTATCGATCGTTCCAAATGTAAAAAAAGACGAATATCAGCTTGTAGGGGTCACTGCTTTATATATAGCGTCAAAACTTGACGAAATTTATCAGCCTAAAATCAGTGACTTTGAAAGGGCAGCCGCAAATGGATATTCAGTGAACAGTATAAAATTAATGGAAAAAATTATGATGAGGCATTTAGGGTGGAAAATTATGCCAGTTACGACTTATAATATTTCCAATTGACTCTTAAGTCAGTGGGATTTATATATAACTTATCATTTTGGAAGCCAGATTTATAATAATCCCAATGATTTTAAGAATCTCCCAAATGATGAAAGAAATAGAGAGCAGGCGAAATATGAAGAAAGATTTATTACTTATAAACAGCCTAATAATCTTTCTTATATGAGATTCAGAGACGCTATTCATGTGCTGGATGCAGCCTGCTTAGATCAAAGGACACTGAAATTTTCCCCTGCTATAATTGCAGCTACCTTAATTTACTTAATGACATCTAAATATTTCAAGACTTCAAAATATGCTTTATTTCTTCATAATACCATATTTCAAGACCAAGAGAGCTTTACTCATCTTGAATTTGATCTAGCTTGCCGCGCCCAACAATTTATAGCGACATTTTTGGCAAGTGCTTTGGAAATCAATAATTTAGAAGAAATTTATTTTTCAGCAGAATTATTAATTCAATATATAGAAATTGAATTTACTTATGAGCTCCCTGTGGTTTGTAAGGTGCAATCAAAGGATAGAATAGAGCAGCATTATGAAGAATTCTTGACTTACCAAACTCATAGTCCAACACTTAAAGAATTTGTGGAAAATAAATTGAAAAATGCAAAATAAATGGTAAAGCCAAATATCACATTAACATAATTCCAGAGGGCGATTTTAATAGTGAAATTGTTTTATAATCTTTTATAAATAACTAACTATTATATTTCCCTTTAAATATTTTCTTAAAATATTTATTTAAAAACATAAAGGAATAAATTAATTGTTTTGCTTAATTAAATTATTTATCAATGCTTTTAATTCGATCCCAAACTTCGCAACCCCACTAACCTCAAACATCCCAATTGGTCTATCAGTCTTATGCAAGTCTTCAGCTATATCTCTACAGGTTTCCAAACAATATAGATCACTCGTCATGTATTTCTTGTGGCACATGCCTCCAAATAGCAAAATTCTGGTTCCATATCCAGCCATTGTGTGTCCCCATCTTCCTTCAGGACTAGCTCCATGAATTTCTATGATTTCCCAAGTTAAAGTTTCTACGTTAAATACATTTAAATCGTTTAAGCAGGAGTCTCCATAAGTATTGAACATTAAATCATTCCTCCCACCGAAAATATAAATTCTAAATTTTATTGCACATGCACTATGACCATATCTTGGAATTGGCGCATTTCCTTTGCCTGTAATTTCTACTCATGACAATTTTCCTTCTCTCATATAAAGACCGTACATTTTGTTACTAGCCTCGCCATCACATGCATGCCCACCAAATAAATAAAATCCACTATTATTAATTTCAAATTTTTTTTGGTTTTTTGGTATTGACAATATAGAAACACTAGAATCTTCTTTTATCATATCAAGGAAAACTGGGGTTAAAGTAGCATGAGATAACTCACAAGGACATTCAGGAGTAGTCAATTCAGGGAAAATCCATAATTTTTCTTTCATATCAAAAACTCACAAATCATCTAAAAATTCGCCTTCTTGGTCGATACCACCATATATAAGTAAATTTCTTCCTAATGATGAAGCTGCGTGGTTTCTTCGTGGTGAAGGCCAATCAGTTGAGTCTTTATAGAACTGCCACTTATTCTCTTTCAATGATAAAATGCCAATTTTATTTGAGCATCTTCGAATTCCTAAATTTTTACTATGACTTGAAGTCCCACCAAAAATAAAAAGATTTCGCTTATATGCTACCATACTGTGTCCAGAAATTCCATGAGGTGAATAATCAGTGGACAAAATACTTCAGCTTCATGAAATTATGTCAAGCTCTTTTACATCACTTTGCTTTATACGGCTTTGTCCTCCATAAATATAAGCTTTTTTATTCAGTATAACTAATTGGCTTTCTTCTCTACTACTAGGACGAGTACCTGAAGGATTTTTTATATATCAGCACCCATAAGCTGAATTGTTTTCTTTTTTCTTTTCAAACTCGAAATCTTCTATTTCATGGAAATTTTCAAAATTGTTTGTTATCTTATTTTGGCTTCCTGCAAAAATGTTATAAATGTCGATTGACTCTTTAGATCTTTTACTATTCTGTTTTGTATCTTCTTTGCTTTTCCTTTTCATTGTTTTTAGGTTTTTAAAGATATTCCCTTTATTTATTTTTGGCGTTGATAAGCTTGATCTTCATTTTAAGCTTTTCAGTAAGTCAATGTTAGACTCAAATTTAGGGAGTAATTCTGTCGAGTGTTCTGAGAGTCTTGATCTAAATGTACTTAACATTTCGTCTACAGATGAAGGGGAATTTAAATTTTTTCCTGATAAATCTGTTTCTATTGTGGGATGATGAGTTTGGCTATGTATATAAGGCATTTTCAGCTTGACAGATTTTCGCTTGGTTTGTAGGAATTGAGATTCAGAATTGGGATATCGGTATATTTTGAAAGGGATAATGGATTCTTTTAGCTTTTTATCACTTGACATTTCAGAATGTTTATACTAACTCATAAGCCAAAGAAATTGATATTTAATATGGGAATATAAAATAAAATCTTATATTAAAATAAGGATAAGTCAGATATTTGCTTCTATCATTGAAATTATTTTGATTTGTGTTTTTTATAATTAATGGTTACTTTTAAAATTTCAATTCGCAGCCAATTTATGATAAACCACCTTTCTCTATTCTAATAATCACAATTATGCTGCTTGCTTACCCAAAGTTGACTAGAAGCACTAATGCAAATATTACTCAAATCCATTATAACTCAGCTTTAATTTATGCTCCATACCATCTAAAAATTACTCTTTTATAAAGCTAATCAAAAAATTTTACTGATAAATCTTATAAATGGAGGAAAGCACTTCTATAACAGAGAACGCACTTATGGAAAGAATCCAAAAATTCTTTGACGAGTTTCACTTATCCCCACTTCAAAGGGCTGGAGCTTTAAAATTCATAAAAGAAAAAATTTCAAATCCAGAAGACCAAAGTGTCAATCATGTTAGAGAATGGATGCTAGCAAAACTTAATAACAAGCGTATTCCTCCTATAGCACCAATGCAACGAGGATGTCCAGAAATTATCCCGGGACTTCGCGCTCAGCCTTGGTGGGACGCTAATGATTTTCCATGGGTCAGAGATATAGAAGCCAATTATGAGCTTATAAAAGCTGAATTGTTAAGTTTATATCAAAAAGGTGGGTTTCAACCTTATAGAGGCCCATCTTGGGCTGTAGGAGTTCCTTCACAAGATGTAGGAACTCAAAGCCATACCTCAGGAGATTGGAATGTGTTTTACTTATACCTTCATGGGATGACTTTTGATGAAAATCTTACAAAATGTCCAGAAACAGTAAGGGTCATTAATGATATAATTCCTAGGCACTATGAGCATGCTTTTTTTTCGGCACTGAACCCAGGAACTCATGTATTACCTCATCATGGCCCAACAAATAAAAAACTTAGGCTCCATTTGCCAATTATTGATCTTTCAGGGACAAGATTAAGAGCTGCAGAAGAAACTAGGACATTTGAAGAAGGAAAAGTGGCTATTTTTGATGATTCTTTTGAGCATGAAGCTTGGCATGAAGGAACTACTACAAGGGTAAATCTAATTATTGATTTTTGGCATCCTGATTTAAGTGATGCTGAAGTAAAATTTTTGAAAATTTTACAAAATTCTAAAATTAGAGCTGAAAAAGAAATTACATCAAATGAAGAAGACACTTTTTATTCTGTAATAGAAAGAGCTAAAGAGATCAGGCCTGGTGATAACTCTTGGTGGTGCCTTTCAGAAGAAAATGAAAGAGCATTAATTAATGCTGGAAATCAGGAAGAAAATTAAATTAATTATTAAATAAAGGAATAAGAATATGCTTTATTATTTATGGATTATAAGGAAATTATGATACCAACTAATTAGATTATCTAGAAATAAACTGATAAAATAAATTATATGTTTTATACTTTAAAATGCTATTGATATTGATTAATAATAAAATTATAAATTAAAATTAATAAACACTTTGTTAAAATTTTTTGTAAAATGCAATACAGTGATCAAAAATGAAATTTTCCACTTTTATTAGCATATTAAGAACAATCAAATTTACAACTGAATTTATTTGAGAAAATCATATAATAATTAATAATAAAAGAGCTGATTTTTAATAAGATTTTAAAGTAAAACAAACATAAATTTTGATTATTTGAATAGTTTGAAGACAACCCATAAAGTAGCTTTTATTCCATTCAAAATTAATTACCTACCGAAGAAAATTCATGATTAATGCCATAATTAATTAAGTAATAGTAGAATGACAACAATTTGCGATTTCCAAAAAGCGGTGAAGGACTGCAAAAAATTTGAGAATGGAGACAAAGAAATTTCTTGAAGCATTGGTCATATAAAAGGAAAAGGTATAAAAGAAATGCCCATTCGCCAAGAAATATTTAATTTTCTTTATAAGCTCCAAAATAATGAAGATAATCCAGAAACTGCAAGGTCTGTGACTGCCTTACTAAAGCTGACAATTTTAAAAATTGTTTTATCCTCTCAGTTTGCAAGCATTGCTTGAGATCAAAAATCACCAAATAGTTGAAATTCTATTGACGCTTTTTGAAATATTATTGGGTATATGAGGTTGGATAACATTCTTTCAGATCTTGGGATTCTTGAATGATTTTTATATTTGACTTTAATAGTGGTGTGATGCTATTACATAATTATACTCTCTTTATATTTTATATCAAGAATTAGGCAAAATATTTCCCATTTATGATGAAAACTTGAATCTGCTCTAAGAGCTCTTATTTTTGAATTTTGCTACATACCAATGGTTTTTTCACTCATAATCTCAATAAAATATCTTATATTTTATTACGATAGAAATATTAAAGAATACCAAAATAAAAAATTAAATTCCTCAATGATAAACTGTCTGCCATTATTTATTTTAACTGTGCTTTCACTCATGATTTTTAATTATATTTATGAAATATTTATTTATGAATATCGGCACACCCATGCAAACAGTAGTTTATTGGCAAAAGCACATTCTTACACTTCAAAAATTAAAATAATTAGTTTTGACCTTATTTTATTTTACCTTACATTTTATGATCCTTTGAACATAAATTATTTAAGATTTTTTATGTTCTTAGCAGCAGATTTGAATATTTTTGTGCATTTGTATTATGCTCCATACTTTAACCAAATTACAAATTTCTTAGAAACAAGTAGTGTATTATTTGCATCGATAACTTCGGTTTCCTTAATAATCGGGGATATTCAAAATAGTCAGTCCACTGGACTTGTGCTATTTTTATTTTTAAACCCAGTTTTTATATGATTTTTATATATTGTTACAAAATTTAGATATTCAAAATTATCAAAGGGTTTACAGAAACAATGTCGAGATATTTATAAATTTGAGAGATTTACGAGATGTATGCTAATTGATAAAAATTCTGATAAAGATCAAGTTTTAGAAATTTTTACCAATGCACATGAAAATTTCCAGCTGAATACCTCAAGACTTCTATCAATATGGGAAGCAGAATACTGTTTCTATATTCTTGAAGATGCAAGATTGGCATCAATCAGGTTTGGCTCTCATTATCCTTGAAAAAACTCTTGCTTTGAGGAAGAATTTTTAGAATTTTGCCTCAGAGCCGAACTATTTGATGAGCTTTTTAAGCATCAGTATGATATAAAATTCCTTATGAGACTAGAAAAATTAGAAGGTTGAAAAAAGCTTGATAAAAAATTTTGCATTTCTTTAAACCAAATTATTGGCTTAATTTACACAAATAACTGCTCAATACCAAAAATCTACCCCACAATTAAAAATATGAATGATAAATTTGATATTTTGAGAGGCGATTATAAAGAAATTTCAAAGAATACTGAAACAAATAGGACATTTTATAGAAGCCTTAGTGACAAAAGTGAATTTGAAAACTCTGATTATCTGTTTACAAATAATAAAAAAACACAAATAGATATGAATTCAGTTATAAAAAGAAATATAAAAGGAAATTATAATGAAGATATTAATGGAATACTTATAATCAGTGGCCGCAGGGAAAATATTGGCATTATTTTGTATGCGAATCTAAATGCAGCAAAAATATTAAGAGAAACCACTTATAGTATTATTGATTCTGATATAAATAAATATATTCCTCATCCTTTCAATACTAATCATAAAGCAAAAATCGAGAATTTTATAAAACACAGCACCTCATCAGATATTGAACACTCAAATGAAACATATCTGAGACGAAAATCTGGATTTTTAATCGAAATAAGCCTTACTCTTACTTGTGCATCTCTAAACAAGCATCCATTTTTTCTTTTCCTATTTAAAGAAATTAACGAAAACCATCCTAAATGTCTGCTAGACGAAAGAGGTCTAATTATTGGATTTAGTGAAAATTTTCCTTTTATATTAAATTTACCCTCCAAATCACTCATAAATAAATCAATATTTGATTTTAATATCCAAATAGAAAGAAAAGGTAGCATTATCGAAAATAATCTTGATGAAGAAATTAATAAAGAAATAGAGATTTTCCAAGATAATGATTTTATTAGATTATTTTTTGATGGAAAATCTTTTCCTTGCCAATTTTATAAAAAAAGAAACTGCAATAACTTTTTGAATATTCTGATAGTTTTAAAAGAAGAAAATAAGGGAAAAGAGATTTTGCAGAATTTTGATTCTTTTTTGTATGATAAAAGCTTGCATTTGGATTTTATTTCAAATAAGATAAATCAGGGAAGATTTAAACATGATAAAGTCAGCTTTTTCGATGACGTAAAGCAGAGCACAGATATGAATGAAGTAAAATCAAAAAATATCAGTGAATATAATAATATTAATTATACAGAAAATGATGCTACAAATAAGCTTGCCAATACTTCACAGTCTTGGTATTTATCAAAATATCCTGATAACGATACTTATTGGTGGAAACTGTATATTTCAAAATCAAAAGACAATTTTCTATATACAAATGATTACTTTTTTTATGTATCATAATATTATTAGCTACTAGCGGCACAATCTTAGGCTATGCTCTTTCAGAAACTAATAAAGCGAATAATATAAATGCTCTAACAAAAACTGGGCTTATTATTGATACAATGATTTCTATATCTGGCCATGCAGTAAGAATGGATATTTCGACTTATAATAATGCAACAGTTATGACGATAACGCAAGGCTATGCAAAAATAAATAATTTTACAAATAACTTAAAATTAATGACCAAAGATATGCTGACTGAACTCCCTTCATGGAATTATTGCCCATGATTTACATTTTATAGAGATGAAGAAATTCCTATGTGAGATACAATAGGGAAATATAAAATTGTCATGAAGAATTTTGTTGATATAATACAAACATATGAAGAAATTGCAACTGATTTTTTACATAGAATTTCTCACAATGAATCTTATGCAGATGACCTAAACTTTTTGATATTAAATAGCATGGGAATTCTGGCACATAAAACTGATTATATTTTAAATATTTTAACGTCTTGTGAGCATTACAGAACTCAGCAATTAACTGATGCTATTACATGACTTGTTGTGGTTGCTAACATTATTCTTGGCTTTTGTGCTTTTGTGCTTATTTGTATTATTTTTATTATTTGTTATACTCTTAAAAAATTTTATTTTGAAATGACTCTAAAAATAAAAAAATCATATGGAGATGTTCACAATAAGTTAATAACAAGATTAAGTGATACTTATGGATATGATTATGAGATCATGAAAGATTTGCCTAGATCTTTAGAGACCAGTAAATGGTTTGAAAATGACTATTTAAGACTGCTATCAAAAATTTCCATTTATTTTTTAATCACATTTGGATTTTATTTGGTATTTTATTTTTACGCCTACAAAAATGGTGAAGATTATTTACTTTCCCGACCTGATGTAATTGCTTTATTAATCAAACGGCAAATTTTTGGAAGAATTATATCATTTTGGGCAAGAGTCTATGTATTTCAAGACACGCCTATAAGTATATATAGCAAGTTGAAAGAAGATTATTTCTTTTCTAATCCAGAGACTGAGTACTGAAAACTTGCTGGGTACTATAAGGATTGGAAACTCCCATTATTGAGTTATGATGTTCAAAAATTTTTTTCATCAGAATTACAAACAATGATGTTTGAAAAGCTCAATGTAGCTGATGCCTTTGCACAATATGGCGCTAGTGCATGCCAAGACGAGCAAATAACGGAAATGAATTATTTGTTTGGCAGCACAAGAAATATGAAAACATATTCTTCGATATTAGTGAGACTAGATAACATAAGAAATGTTTTAAATGTTATTAACAACCAAATGCTTTTAATGACTACTGATTACTCTACTCAACTTATTCAAGACAATTTTGAAGTATTGACATGATTAACTGTTGTTTATGTTGTTTTTTCGTTATTGATTTATTTTTTATTTTATCTGCCAAATATTTTAAAGGAAATGAAGAGGCTGGAAATATTGAAGAAGTTTTGCAAACTGATCTAATTTATAATATTTAGAGTCTCAGCAAAAGAATTCATTTTAAAATTTTGCAATCAAGATATTGAGTAATAAGCTTTATAAAATAAATTAATAAGAACATATAAAGCTCCCATAAAAACATATCTCTAAGAGGAAGTTTAATTTTCCATATAGGGATTTTCTTATGTTTTTGTCTTCTGATTAAGGGGATTAGAAAAATTTTTTGCTAAGATTTTAATAATAATTATAAGAAGACAAAACATTTTAAAATGTAAGGAGAATTTTCCTTAAAACAGTCTCAGAGAGAGAAATCCATAACACTTTGAGAGTTCTGTATAAAAAAAGACTTTCTGGAGGTTTGGCTTACGTTTGGACATTTCAAATTCTAGCGGTCATGAAAATCGACTGAATTCCAGATCAATCTTAACATAAACATAAGTAAGAAGATAATTAAAAGCTTAGCATTAAAATTAATTACATGTAAAAGAATTTCCGGCTAGCCCTAGAGTAACTATTTCCCTCCATATCTCCGTCGCTCACTCGATTCTAGTCCATATAGGACATTTTACTTTATTGCTCCTTCCAGACAAATCTTAGCACTTGCTGCATAAAAGTCAGAGAATTAGATAACCTTTGCATGCATTCCAGAAAATTCGAATTTTCTTATTGTTTGTCGACCAAGATAGAAATCAAGAGCTAGAAGGCAAAGCTGGCTTCGCGCTAAGGAGCAGCTAAATGCATATTTAGCTTCTTAGGTAGTGTAGGCTTAAACTTACCCTTATCCTTTCCAGCTCGAAGTCCATCTTCCTACTAGGAAAGACCAATCTTGATGTGAGCTCGTACTGGCCAATTCAATGTACTGTTTTGATAAATTAGCCAAAATCAAGCTGCACACATTATCAAGCTCCCTTCTCCATCCTCAAGAACTTTGGTGCTATGGGCTTCTGGCTATAAGGACTTGAGAAAAAGGGCTAATTGTCTATATCATTTTATATAAGGGAGGAAGTTAGCATATTATTGTTACCAACGATTAAATTTTCTTGAGTATAATTTCCATTTTTAATTATTTCTTCCATTTTGAAAATAAAACTGCTTAAAATTTAAAAATAACTAAAGGAGAGAGTCAATATTCAGTTTTATTAGAAATCCTGGCTAGTTAGAAAATATAAGAAAAAGACTCTTATATTATTTAAAAAATGAATTAAATTAATCATAACCAAATTACTTGAAAATTTCAACTAAAATTATTAAAAATGGTACCATTTTCTTTATAAAATTTTTCGAAGGTTTCCCACCTTCGGTTGAATAAATTAACTAATTGTTAATAAAGTAAAAATTGCCTATATCAAAATAAATAATTATTAAACTATTGGAAAAGGAAAATTTAATAAGCCGAAATTAGCTAATTTACAACTATTTTTAATCTGCATCAACATTTTTATAATAAATACCTTAATTTTATATATCCACGCTTAATTTGGTTAAGAAATATGATTAAAATTTTAATTTATATAAAAAAATATTAGGTAACAGTAAATATGATAGAAAAATTCCACTTGCAAAATACAGCTAAAGAATATAATCAAGACCAAGATATTTCCTGAAGTATTGGCTATACTAAAGAAAATAACATCAAAGGTCAGTCAGCTCGTCAGAAAATTTTCCATTTTCTTCTCAAGCTTCATAATCAGCGAGATTGCTCTGAAACTGCGGCATTAGAAGTTTCTTTATTTAAGCTCACAATTTTAAAAATGATCTTTTCCTTTCAGTTTGCAAGCATAGCCTGGTATCAGGCAAGCGATCGAAATTCCGTGGAAGAGTTTTGAAACATTGCCAGTTATCTGAGATTTGACAGCATTTTGTCAGATCTTGGCTTAATTGAATACTATATATATATTGCTGCAGTAATCATATGGGGTTACTCTATATTTGTGCTAATTCTGTATATTTTATGAAGATTAAACCAACATGTTTCAAATATAAGTTGGAGACTTGAAAAAACCTTAAGAACTTTAATTTTTGAAGTTTGCCATATTCCTATCACATTTTCGCTTATAGTTTCAATAAAATATTTTTTATTTTATTATGACAGAGACATGAAAGAATACCAAAATAGAAGGCTAAATTCCTCAATGATAAGCATTTTGCCATTATTTATTTTTACGGTGATTTTACTCATGGTTTTTAATTATATTTATGGAATATTTATTTATGAATATCGGCATGCCTACGCAAATAGCAATTTATTAGCAAAAGCGCATACGTATGCAACAAAGATTAAAACAATTGGCATTGATCTCATTTTAATTTTTATCGCATTTAATGACCCTGATAACATAAATCATTTGAGAATTTTCATCTTCTTTATAGCTACATTTGTTATCATTGTGCATGTTTATTATGCTCCATATTTCAATCAAGTTGCAAATTTCTTAGAAACTAGCAGTGCATTATTTGCAGCAATAACATCAGCTTCTTTAATTATTGGGGATATTCAAAACAGTCAGTCTACTGGACTCGTATTATTTATCTTCTTAAATCCAGTTTTTATATGGTTTCTATACATAGTTACAAAATTCAGGTATGCTAAATTATCTAAACAGGATTTAAATCAGAAATGCAGAAACGTTTATGAATTTGAAAGAATTATCAGATGCATGCTAATGAATAAAAAATCTGATAAAAATGAAGTTTTAGGTATTTTTGCCCAGGCTCATGAAAATCATCAATTAAATTCATCCAGAATGGCATCAATATGAGAAGCAGAGTATTGTCTATATGCACTAAATGATACAAGATTAGCATCAATAAAGCTTGGTTCGCAATATCCTTGAAAAAATTCTTGCTTTGAGGAAGAGTTTTTAGAATTTTGCCTTAGAAGCCATTTATTAAGCTCCCTTTATGAGAGTCACGATGATATAAAATTTCTTATTAGATTAGAAAAAAATGAAAGCTGAAAAAAACTTGACAAAAAATTTTGCATCACTTTAAATGAAATTATCAAATTGGTTTATACAAGCCATTACTCAATATCAAAATTATATCCCACAATTAAATATATGAATGATAAATTCGATATTTTAAGAGATGATTATAAAGAAATTTCAAAAAATATTGAAGCAAATAGGGTGTTTTCTAAGAATCTTGGTGAAAACAGTGATATTAAATATTCGGAAAGTCCATTTATGCAGAATGAAAACGGTCATTATGATGAAATTTCAGCTTTGAAAAGGAACAATAAAATAAATTATAATGAAGACACCAGTGGAGTGTTAATTATCAGTGGATATAAAGAAAATATTGGCAGCATCTTGTATGCAAACTTAAACGCTGCTAAAATTTTAAGAGAAACAACTTATGGCATTATTGGCTCTGACATAAACGACTATATCCCTCACCCTTTCAACAATAATCATAAATCAGCTTTAGAAAATTTTATAACTTTCTGTACTTCTTCAGACATTAACCATTCAAGTGAAACCATTTTAAAGCGAAAATATGGGTATTTAATAGAAATTAGCTTCACTCTGACTTGTGTATCTTTAAATAAATACCCATTTTTCCTTTTCATGTTTAAAGAGATAAATCAAAATTTTCCTAAACTCCTTTTGGATGAATTAGGATTAATCATCGGATGTAGTGAAAATGTACCAATAATATTGAATTTAGAATCTGAATCACTTATGAACAAATCAATATTCGATTTTAATGCTCAAATAGAAAGAAAAAGCAGTGTCATTGAAATTTACCTGGAAGAACTAATAAATACAGAAATTGATGCTTTACGTGATAAAGATTCTGTCAAACTGTTTTTCGGGGAAAAATCGTTTTATTGCAAATTTCATAAAAAGAAAAATTGCAATAAATTCCTTAATATTCTAATGATTTTAAAAGAAGAAGAAGAAGAAAAAAAAAAAGTAAATGGAACTTTACAGAAATTTGAATCTTTTCTTAATGTTAATAGTCTAAATGTAGATTTTTCAACAAAAAATAAAGATTCTAAGCGCGAAAAAGTTAGCTTTTATGATGACACAAATAGAAGCACTGAAATAAATGAAGAAAAAAGTCCTAGAAATTTATTAGAAAACCAAGCTCAAAAGGTAGAAGAAAATGCTGAATGCACCAAAAATCCTGTAAATACTTCATTATCTTGGTATTTATCAAAATATAGTGACAAAGATAATTTGTGGTGGAAAAAATATATTGGAAAAATTAAAAACCAATTTTCTATATATAAATGAATGCTATTTTTGTGTATCCTCATATTACTAGCGACCAGCAGTGCAATTTTAGGCTATGCTCTTTCAGAAACTCAAAAAGCGAATAATATAAATGCTTTGACACAGACTGGGCTTATTATTGATACAATGATTGCTATATCTGGTCATGCAGTAAGAATGGATATTTCGACCTATAATAATGCAACAGCATTGACATTAAATCAAGGTTATGCAAAAATAAATAATTTTACAAATAACTTAAAATTAATGACCAAAGATATGCTGACCCAACTGCCTTCGTGGGATTATTGCCCGTGGTTTACATTTTATAGAAAAGACGAAATTCCTATGTGAGAAACAATAGGGAAATACAGCATTGTTATGAAAAATTTGGTCGACATTATACAAACTTATGAAGAAATTGCAACTGAATTTTTGCATAGGATTTCTCATAATGAAACTTACATTCATGAAATTAATTTTTTGATATTAAACAGTATGGGAATTCTATCACATAAATTGGATTTTATTTTGGACACTTTAACATCTTGTGAGCACTATAGAGCTCAGCAATTGACTGATACTATTACTTGGCTTGTTGTGATTGCTATCATTATTCTTGGTTTATGTATTTTTGCCATTGTTTGTCTTATTTTTTCTATTTGCTATACACTTAAAAAATTTTATGCAGAAATTAATCAAAAAATAAAAAAATCGTATGGAGATCTCCACAATAGGCTGGTATCAAGATTAAATGATGCTTATGGATATGATTATGAGATTATGAAAGAGTTCCCTAGGTCTTCTCCAACCAGCAAATGGTTCGACAAAGATCGAGTTAGGCTTATTTCCAAAATTTCTATTTATTTTTTAATTACATTTGCATTTTATTTAGTATTTTATTTTTACGCCTACAAAAATGGTGAAGAT
Source organism: Blepharisma japonicum (assembly GCA_949751835.1). NCBI lineage: Eukaryota > Ciliophora > Heterotrichea > Heterotrichida > Blepharismidae > Blepharisma > Blepharisma japonicum. The sequence continues at coordinate 442,068 of CATKHK010000016.1, forward strand.
TATTTACTTTCTCGGCCAGATGCAATTGCTTTATTAATAAGAAGACAAATTTTTGGAAGAATTATATCATTTTGGGCAAGAGTCTATGTATTTCAAGACACGTCAATAAGCATATACAATAAATTGCCAAAAAATTACTTTTTTGCCAATCCAGTTACTGAGTATTGGAAAATTGCAATGTATTATAGAGACTGGAAGCTACCATTGCTAAGTCACAATGTTCAGAAATTTTTTTCAGCTGAATTGCATGAGATGATGTTTGAAAAACTCAATGTGACTGATACTTTTGCACAGTATGGGGTTAGTCCATGCCAAGACCAGCAAATGTATGAAATGAATTATTTGTTTGGTATAAGCAGGAATATGAAGACATACTCATCTATATTAGTCAAATTAGACAATATAAGAAATGTCTTAAATACAGTTAATAACCAAATGCTTTTAATGATGACTGACTATTCTACTCAGCTTATACAAGACAATTTTGAAATATTGACATGATTAACTGTGGTTTATGCTGTATTTTCAATATTTATTTATTTTTTCTTCTATCTTCCCAATGCATCTAAGGAGATGAAAAGACTAGAAATATTGAAGAGATTTTGCAAGCTGATTTAGATAATTATTTATAAATTTTTATATTTACTGATTTACTTTGTTAATTTAGTTGCAAATATTCACTTTCTCTTCCTATAATTTTATTCTCTATAAATTTAAAATAACAAATATTCATATAAAAATTATTGTGGCTTGATCTCAATTAGAGGCGAACAAAAAAAGTTATAATTGCTAATGGAAGATAATTTCTAAAAAATTGTCAATTTCATGTAATTTTCTAATAAAGTTAAATGGTTCGGCTATTTGAATCAGAAGAGAAAATTAAGGGCATGATTTCAAATGAATCAAATATTATAGAAGAAAGTAGACTTTCTTGAAGCATCGGGAGGATCACTAAAAGGGAAAGAAACACATTAAGGTATATATTTTATGGTTTTCTTTATAAGCTTCAACACAGGGATAAAAGCAACAAGAATAGCCAGCCATTTATGTCGCAATTAAAATTTTCAGGGTGAAAATTAATAATTTCTTTACAATTATCAAGCATTCCATGAATTCAATTTTTTTTTTATCACAAAAACTCCGCATTTTTAGATATTTTCACCCTATTTCTGAATTTTTCAATTTTTATTATATGAATATATTTTTTGGATCTCCTAGCTATTTATTTTTTACAAAAAACTAGTAAAATTATTTTGCTTTTATTAAGGACTGAAAAAATTTTGAGGATAATTATTTTTAGAGTTGGATATATTCCTATAGCTTACTCATTGGCAGTTACACTAAAATATTTATTTTTCTCCTCGAATTTGGAATATATTGAGCATCATAATTGAATATTAAATAAAAATTCAGATGATTTTATTGGTATATACATAATTACAGCATTTGTGCTAATTGTTTTTGCATGCTTTCAGGAATTTTATATTTATGAGTTTAGACATAGCCATTATCCAAATGAATTAATGTCCAAAGCACATTCAAAGTCTGAAAAAATCAAGCTTATAGGAATTCATATAATCCTACTCACAGTTATGCTATCTGAGACTTCAAATGTTTTTTATTTGAAGTTTACTATTTTTGTAGTATCTTTTTATATTACCTGTATTTATATTTATTATATTCCTTATTTCAGACTTTCTTTTAATTTTTTAGAAGCATCAAGCACTTTAGCTGCAGCACTAATTTCTATTGAATTTATGATTGACGATGCACAAACTGGATTTTTCTTATTAATCTTCGTCAATCCATTTATTTTGTGATTTTTATATTTTATATGCAAATATAGAGCTTCCCATATAAAACCTTTTTATTTGAAAAAACAAAACACAAACTTATATGGATTTGAAAGAGCCTATAGGAAAAATCTACTTGATAAATGTTTTTCAGAAGACTTGCTAAATATTTTTGATTCAGCTTTAGGCAATTTAAAGCTCCAGCGCTCAAAAATGTTAGCAATATGAGAAGCTGATTATTGTTTAAGCACCTTAAATGATTATAAATTAGCCTCAATAAAAATAAGCACTTGTTATTCGTTAGAAAATTGTAGTTTGGAAGAAGGATTTTTGGAATATTGTTTAAGAAAAGAAATCCTTAAAAATCTTTATAAAACTGATGAAGAAATCAAATTTTTGTTATGTTTAGAGAAGCTTGAGAATTGGAAAAAAGTTGACGAAGAGTTTTGCGTTGATTTAATTGATTCAATAAATCTAATTCATAAGCAGAAGTATGGAATTTCTACAACTTTTTCATCAATCCAAATGGTTTACCAAAAATTTATACAAATGAAAAATACTCATAAAGAAATAAAATCAAATTTTCAAGGAATTTCTCTTTCAAATAATTTCTTTATAAAAGACAACTTTAAAAATATGATGGTAGCAGAAAACAAATGAGGTTATAATTTAGATGATTTTCAAGAAAATAATGGAATGATTATTGCAAGTGGAATGAAAAAAAATATTGGTATAATTTTATATGCAAATAGTAAAGCTTCGAGTATTTTGCGAGAGCCTACGACAAGTATAATCGATTCGGATATAAATGAATACATTCCGAAAAATTTTGATTTTGATCATTCTAATTTAATGAAAAAGTACCTAAGAAATTGTTTTTCATCAGAAGTTAACCACCCTTATAATTCTGTCTTAAAAACAAAATCAGGGTTAGCAATTGAAATTAATATGTCTGTGAAATGACTATCTTTTGAAAAGCATCCATTTTTTCTTTTTCTGTTTCAAGAATGCTACAAAAGTTCTAAACGCCTAATAGATCAACAATATGAATCAATTTGATGTGTAGATTATATCTCTCGAGTGCAAAGCTCTGAGAGCGAGAAACCTGCCCCAACAGATAATAATAATGAAAAAATTATGATTAAAGAGGAAACTATTTTTAGACCAAGCAAAACAGAACTGCAGGATTCAAAAATAGTATCATCAAAGCATAAACTTGTTTATCCGAAACCTCCCCAAAAAGCTCCAAAAAATCTAAGCCAAGAGCACTCCTCATATCATTCGTCTTCTCTAGCCAATTCATTCTTATGAGAAAAATACCTACCCAAAATAAAAAAAGAGTATTTGCTCTATCGATTATTTTTATTTCTTTCTATCTTAACTATTGTTTGTACAAATGCTACTATTTTAGCTTACACTTTAACTGAAATAAGCAAGGCAAAAAATATTGATTCTTTGAAAGAAACTGGACTTATTTTTGATTCAATGATAGCTATATCTGCAAATGCAATGAAACTAGATTATTCGACTTACTCAAATGCTACAAGTTTAACTCGTGCCCAAGGTAATGATTTGATAAATAGCTTGCTTTTAAAATTAAAATTAATGACTAAAGACATGCTAAGCCAGGTTCCTTCTTGAAATTACTGCCCAAAATTTTCTTTTTATACAAAAAATGAAATTCCAATGTGGGAAACTACTGGAACTTATAGAATCGTTTATAAAAATTTAGTGGATATGATATACGGATACGAAATTTTTGCCTCCGAATTTCTCAAAAATTATAATAATAATCTAACCTATGTAAATGAACTTAGTTACTTGCTTTTAAATAGTTATGGAATAATAGCTACTCGATCAAACTTTCTAATGGATACTTTAGTATCATGTGAAAAATATAGAGCAGAAAACTTGACTACAATAATATCATGATTAATTACTGGTGCAAATATTATTCTCATTTTTTGTGCATGCATCATTATTTTTATTATTTTCAGAATCTGTTATAATTATCGTAGATTCTATGAGCAAGCTATCAAAAGACTTGTAACATCATATAAAAATCTACATAGCAAATTAGCAACTAGATTGATAAATACCCACAATTATGAACCTATAAATATCAATAATCTCTGAAGATCTAAGCCACTTAAACGCTGGTATACAATGATTTTTTAAGGATTTTTTCTTCTGTTTCTATATATTTTCTTTTAACTTTTGCATTTTATATCGTTTTTTATTTCTATGCTTATAAAAACGGCGAAAATTATCTACTGGAGCGATCTGATTTTGTATTGTTATTTATTAAGCGTCAATTATTTGGGAGAATACTTATGTTTTGGACAAGAGTTTATGTTTTCCAAGAAACGCCAATTAGTTTATCTAATAGACTAAAAGATTCTTATTTTTTCAATGAGCCTAAAAGTGAATATTTAGACCTTCTCCGATCTTATAACAAATTGCTAAAATTTCCTTTATTAGAAGAAAATATGCAAGAACTCATGTCAGAAAATTTGAAAAAAAATATCTTTGAGAAGATTGATACTATACCAATCCAAATAAATGGCTTAAAATATGCTGAGTATGGAGCTTCCCTGTGTCACGATGAGCAAATTTTTGAAAGTACTGAAATCTTAAGTTCAGAAAGAGATTTTAATAAATTTTCATTAGTACTCAAAAATATGGAAGTATTAAGAAGTGTATTGAATACCGTTAACTATAATATTATTGATATGGCAACAGATCATTCAACGGAATTGGTTCAAGAAAATTTTAAGCTGCTAACAGAAATTACAATAATTTATGCCATATTCTCTATTTGCATTTATTTTGGATTTTACCTCCCTCTGATTTCAAAAGAATTAAAAAGATTAGAAATACTAAAAAGATTTTGCAAATTGATATAGATTTTTAAATTCCAATAATAATGAGTATTAATTATTCATTTTGTGATAATTTTTAAATAATTAATATTGATAAAAATTAGTATTGAATCTTTATTTCTAGTGATATGATATCTCAAATTTAAAATAAACGAGAAAAAATAATAAGGCTGATTTCTCATAATAAGTAAATATTAATTTCGGACCTGCAAGTACATGAAATAAATTTTTCAATTGATGGAAAAGAAATATGGGAGTAAATTTCATTATTTTAATAAGACTAGGCAATATAAGAAATGTCTTAAATACTGCCAATAATCAAGTTTTAAAATATTTAATTGATTGTCTGAACTATAGTGAAATTTTTATATTAATTTTTTTCTTTTATCTTTGAAATATAGCAAAGGTAAAGAGGCTAAAAATATTGAAGAAACCTTGCAAACTGACTTTGTTGCAAGTCATTTGATTGGAACACTTGGCATTCCCTTGTAATTTTTAGTTGAATTTTTTTCGCCGTAAGATATTTAGATAATTATCTTAGTAATTTTCTAATTTTTTTAATTTAATGAAATTTTCATTTTTATTAGAACGATCGTCAATTGAAATAAATATATAAATAATAAAAATTCTTAGATAATAAAAAATGATCATTTGATAAAAGGCATCTTCACTTTGCAGTTAAATTAAACAAGCCAAAAAATGCTTAAACTTCAGATAATAGTGGAATATTTAATAAAAAATGATAATCCTGCCATTTATTAATCGAGGTTTTGAATTATCAAATAAAATTGCTAAGTTTATAAATGATTATCTATTTTCAAGCAAAAATATTCTTTGATTTAACCTAAATATTAAGGTAGAAACCTGGAATTGAGAAGAATCTGCTAAAGCATGGTAATTTTATATTTGAATAATCATTAAAGTTATCTAATAATAGCAAGTTGAATTAGCCATGGCTATGCCACTTTTTAATTTTCAGTCTTTAAGGACAGCAAAAGGTTAGCTTAAACAGCAATTAGTGCGAATCTTTATCTAGAAAGGTAGATAGTAGTGCTGGATAGGATATGAGTGCAAAAAATTTCACAAGAAGTATATAAATAATCTTACTCAATAATCATGAACCCTAAAGTTATTTTTTATTAATAGGGAACAACTGGAGAAAATATTTTTGCTTGTGATTAGTAATAATTTTTGACTATAAAATATATTGAAATGAATATATTGAGCAAAAAGCTTAAATTTTAAGTAGCATTTCAGGGAAAATAAATCATTTTCATAAACCCTTTCAAAATATTTCTGTTTGCCGATATGAATTATTTAATTTTCTAAATTTAATAAGTTAAATGGCTCATCCTTTTAACTCTGGTGAGAAAAATTCTGATTTGATTATGTGTGAATTCGATCAAATTGAGCAGAATCATATTTCTTGGAGTATCGGACGAATGGATAAAAGTGAAAGAAATACGTGCAGGTATATATTTTATGGCCTCCTTTATGACTTTCAAAGCAGAGATAAAAATAATGAAGCTGCCAAGCCATTTATGACTCAATTAAAATTTTCATTGTGGAAACTAATTATTGCTTTACAAATATCGAGTATTCCATGGATCCAAAATTTCTTTGACTACAAAAATTCTGCATTTTTAGATATTTTTAGCCTATTTCTCAGTTCTGCAATATTTATTGTATGGATATATTTTTTTATCCTTTTAGCTATTTACTTTTCGATAAAAAAGATAAAACATATTTTGCCATTTTTATGGAGGATTGAAACAATTTTAAGAGTAATTATTTTTAAGGCTGGATATATTCCTATAGCTTATTCATTAGCAGTTGCAATAAAAAGTTCACTTTATACCAAAAATTCTGAGTTTAATAAATACAGCAATCAGATTTTAAATAAAAACTCATCTAATTTTATTGGCTTATGTATAGCCACAACGTTTTTGTTGGCTATTTTTGCATATTTTCATGAATGTTATGCTTATGAGTTTAGACATAGTCGTTTTCCAGATAAATTAATATCCAAGGCTCATTCAAAGTCTGAAAAAGCAAAGTTAATTGGTATCCATATAATCATCCTCACAATTATGATATCTGAAACTCCAAACATAATTTATTTGAATTTTACTATTATCATTATATCACTCTATATAGCCTGCGCTTATATTTATTATATTCCTTATTTTAAATTTTCTTTTAATGTTTTGGAAGCTTCAAGTGCTTTATTTCCAGCAGTACTTTCTATTGAATTTATGATTTTTGAAAGACAGACTGGATTAATCCTATTAATCTTCATCAATCCTATAATCATATGATTTTTGCATTTGATATGCAAATATAGAGTTTCTCATATAAATTTGTTTTTTTCGATCAAACAATACGCGGATGTTTATGAATTTGAAAGAGCTTATAGGAAAAGCCTACTCAATAAAAAAGATTCAGAAGGTATGCTGATAATTTTTAATGAAGCTCATGATAATTTAAAGCTGAATAATTCAAAAATGCTAACTATATGAGAAGCTGATTATTGTTTAAATATTTTAAATGACTCAAAATTAGCCTCCATAAAAATAAGTTCTTGGTTCCCATTAAAAAATTCTAATTTTGAAGAAGGATTTTTGGAATACTGTTTAAGAACAGAAATTATTGAAAATCTTTATAAAACTGATGAAGAGGCTAAGTTTTTGTTGTGCATAGAGAAGCTCGAGGATTGGAGAAAAATTGATAAAGAATTCTGCATTTATTTAAATGACTCAATAACTTTTATTCATAAGAAAAAATATGGGATTTCTGATGCATTTTCCTTAGTCCAAACGGTTTATCAAAAATTTATACAATTGAAAAATACCCAACCGAATTTCCCAAAAAGTTCAAATAATTTTTTTAAAAAAAATGAGTTTAATTATTTGATGGCAGCGGGAAACGAGCAGGATTATAATTTAGATGCTTTCGAAGAAAATAATGGAGTAATTATTGTAAGTGGAAGAAAAAATAATGTTGGTAAAATCTTTTATTCAAATACCAAAGCTTCAAGTATTTTGCGAGAACCTAGGGCAAGTATAATCAATTCTGATATAAATGAGTACATTCCAAAGCTTTTTAATTTTGATCATTGCGAATTAATGAAAAATTATTTAAAATGTTGCATTTCAGCCGAAATAAGGCACTCTTATGATTCTGTTTTGAAGACGAAATCAGGATTAATAATAGAAATCGACATGTCTGTGAAGTGTTTATCATTTGAAAAGCATCCATTTTTTCTTTTCCTATTCAAAGAATCCTCTGAAAGTTCTAGATGAATTATGAATGAGAATTATAGAGCCATTGGATACTCAGGGTGCTACCCAAGCATGCTCACTCCAGAACATTCTAAATTTATATTAAAAGATAAAAATAGCGAAAAATTGATATTTAAAGAAGACACTCTTATTAAATCAAGCAGTAGAGAATTAATTGACTCACCAATAATCTCATCAAAGCTTAAACTTAATGATAATAAAATAAAACAGAAAAACTCAGAAAATTTAAGCCAAGAACAGTCTTCATATCAATCATCTTCTCTGGCTAATGCATCCTTATGAGAAAAATATTTTCCAAAAATAAAAAAGCAATATATAATATATCGACGGTTTTTATTTCTATTTATTTTAACTATTTTGTCAACAAATGCAATTATTTTAGTTTACACTTTAACTGAAATAAGCAAAGCTAAAAATATAGATTCCCTAAAAGAAACTGGGTTTATTTTAGATTCAATGATAACTATATCTGCAAATGTAATGAAACTTGATTATTTGACTTACTCAAATGCCACAAATTTAACTATTGCCCAAGGTAATGATTTGATAAATGACTTGCTTTTAATATTAAAAGCAAAGACAAAAGATATGCTAAACCAGGTTCCTTCTTGAAATTACTGCCCACAATTTTCTTTTTATATAAAAAATGAAATTCCAATGTGGGAAACTACAGGAAAATATAAAATTGTTTATAAAAATTTAGTTGATATTGTATATGGATATGAATTTTATGCCTCTGAATTTCTCAAAAAATATAATAACAATCTATTCTATTTTAATGAGTATGCCTATTTGATATTAAATAGTTATGGAGTTATAGCTCCTCGATCAAAATTAATAATTGATGCTTTGTCGTCATGTGAAAAATATAGAGCAGAAAACTTGACTAGAAGAATATCATGACTAATTATTGACGCAAATATTATCTTATTTTTTTGTGCTTGCTTCATTATTTTTATTATTTTCAGAATTTGTGAAAATTATTGCAGCTTCTATGAGCAAATTAACAAAAGACTTCAAACCTCATTTAAAAGTCTCCATAAGAAGTTAATAACGAGATTGCTAAATGTGCACAATTATGATCCTATAAGCATCGATAATTCATTTAGATCTGAGCCACTTAAACGCTGATACGACAATAACTTTTTAAGGATTTTTTCTTCAATCTCTATTTATTTTCTTTTAACCTTTACATTTTATATTATTTTTTATTTCTATGCTTATAAAAACGGTGAAAATTATTTACTTGCTCGACCTGATTTTATATCACTATTTATAAAGCAGCAATTATTTGGTAGATTACTTATGTTTTGAGCAAGAGTATACGTATTCCAAGACACACCAATGAGCTTGTCCAGTAGATTAAGCAACTTTTATTATTTTTATCAGCCTAAAAGCGAATACTTAAACCTTATTAGATCTTATAATAAATTGCTAAAGCTATCTTTATTGGAGACAAAAACGCAAAAGCTAATGTCAGAAGATTTAAAAAAACTTATTTTTGAGAAGATTGATGCTGACTTAATCCAAAATAATACTTTAAATTGTAGTATATATGGAGCTTCTTTATGTCAAAATGAGCAAATTTTTGATGGCAACGAATTATTTGATTCAGAAAGAGATTATGATAAATTTTTATCAATATTAAAAAATATGGAAACATTTAGATCTTTAATGGACACAGTTAACTATAAAATAATTGGCATGGCAACAGATCATTCAACAAAACTGATTCAAGAAAATTTTGAGCTATTAACAGAGGTGACTATAATTTATGCCATTTTCTCTGTTATCATTTATTTTTGATTTTATCTCCCAATGATTTCAAATGAACTCAAAAGATTAGAAGTACTAAAAAGGTTTTGCAAATTGATATAGATAAATTCCTATATAATCTTTTAGATCTCTAATTTATAATACTTAAAAATATTAGAAAATAGATAAAGCTTGTAGTTAATTTTTTAATATTGCTGGCATTAAAAAATTATAATCACTGATTCTTCATACGAAATATTTGAGTTTAATGACATAAAAAATAAAAAAAATTATATTTATTAATATAATTATGACCGATTTAAATTTAAATTTATATCCATATTGATTGTGTAAAATTAGTTATAAATTATTTATAATTATAGTTTTATAATTAATTATTTCTTCTTTTTTAATTTTATTTATTTTGAATTAAAATGTCTCTTATAATTTTAAATTATAGGCATCCCTTTTTTTTATAAAATTTTCTAAGATTGCTATTTAGTCCCGACCGTTCGACTTTTGAGATTATTTTGCAATATCTACTATCCTCCATTGAATAGCATTTAAATCAAAGATTTAATGCCATAACGAATAATCTTTTATAAAAATATGAGAGAAATTGTGCACGTTCAAGGAGGACAATGTGGAAATCAAATTGGAGCTAAATTCTGGGAAGTCATTTCAGATGAGCACGGAATCGATCCTACAGGAACTTACCACGGAGACTCAGACTTACAACTCGAAAGAATCAACGTTTATTATAATGAAGCTACTGGTGGGCGATATGTTCCGAGAGCAATTCTTATGGACCTAGAACCAGGGACGATGGACTCCGTAAGGGCTGGCCCATTTGGCCAACTGTTCAGGCCAGATAACTTCATTTTTGGTCAATCCGGAGCAGGTAATAATTGAGCAAAAGGTCATTATACTGAAGGTGCTGAGCTTATCGATACTGTATTAGATGTCGTCAGAAAAGAAGCAGAAGGATGTGACTGTTTACAAGGTTTTCAAATTACTCATTCATTAGGAGGTGGCACTGGGTCAGGCATGGGAACTCTATTAATTTCAAAAGTAAGAGAAGAATATCCTGATAGAATTATGGAAACATTTTCAGTATTCCCAAGTCCTAAAGTTTCAGATACAGTCGTTGAGCCATATAATGCAACTTTATCAGTCCATCAGCTTGTCGAAAACTCAGATGAAGTGATGGTTATTGACAACGAAGCTTTATATGATATTTGTTTCAGAACTTTGAAATTAACCACACCAACCTATGGAGATTTAAATCACCTAGTCAGTGCTTCTATGAGTGGAGTTACTTGTTCAATCAGATTCCCTGGACAGTTAAATGCTGATCTAAGAAAAATTGCCGTTAATTTAATTCCATTCCCAAGGCTTCATTTCTTTATGATAGGATTTGCCCCATTAACATCAAGAGGGTCTCAACAATACAGAAATTTAACGGTCCCAGAGCTCACTCAACAAATGTTTGACGCCAAGAATATGATGTGTGCCAGCGATCCTAGACATGGCAGATACCTTACTGCAGCTGCTCTTTTCAGAGGAAGAATGTCAACTAAAGAAGTTGATGAACAAATGCTTAATGTCCAAAATAAGAACTCTAGCTACTTTGTTGAATGGATTCCAAACAATATGAAATGCTCTATTTGTGATATCCCTCCGAAAGGGCTTAAAATGTCAGTTACCTTTATAGGTAACTCAACTGCCATCCAGGAAATGTTCAAAAGAGTAGCTGAACAGTTCACAGCTATGTTCAGAAGAAAAGCTTTCTTGCATTGGTATACTGGAGAAGGTATGGATGAAATGGAATTCACCGAAGCCGAAAGTAATATGAACGATCTCGTAAGCGAGTATCAACAATACCAGGATGCAACTGCTGAGGAGGAAGGCGAGTTCGATGAGGAAGAAGAAGCCGCTTAAACTATAATTATTCGTAATTTTTAGTTATTCTCAACAAATTTTTCAAATAAAATATTAAATTAAGTTAAAAATAAATTTCCAGTTTTCATATTTGTTAAATTATTTTATTTTATTTGCTTTTTCTTATTGAAGCAAATTTATAAAATACTTCGTGGGCTTTTGAAATAGTTTTCTGATAAAATTCATTTATGATACCATTATGAATACTCTTTAAAAAGATTTGAGAAATTAGACTTATATTTATAATAGCTAAATATTCCTAAAATATCAGCGATTATTTGACTTAAAATTAATAGAAATATGTTTTGTAAATATTAAATATCTTTTATTCCAAAAAGTTTTAATTACTTCCAATTGCATTTATTTAATAAGATTAATATTTTGGAGGTCCTTATTATAAGCCTCTATATTTTTAATAAAATTTTAATTTTCCTAAAAGTGCGATTTACACCCGATATTTTGATTTTAATTTTTTTCAGTATAATATAAGATGTTTACGTCAAGAAAATTAAAATATGAGAGAAATTGTACACATCCAAGGAGGACAATGTGGGAATCAAATTGGAACAAAATTTTGGGAAGTAATCTCAGAAGAGCACGGAATTGATATAACTGGCACTTATCATGGAGACTCAGACTTGCAACTTGAAAGAATTAACGTTTACTACAACGAAGCAACAGGTGGCCGATATGTGCCAAGAGCAGTTCTTTTTGACTTAGAGGTAGGGACGATTGACTCTATAAGGGCCGGAACCCTTGGCCAGATGTTCAAATCTGATAATTTAATATTTGGAAAATCTAGCGCTGGCAATAACTGAGCTAAAGGCCACTATACCGAAGGCTCTGAGCTTATAGATACAGTATTAGATGTCGTCAGAAAAGAATCGGAAGGATGTGATTGCTTACAAGGATTTCAAATTGCTCACTCTCTAGGAGGAGGCACTGGCTCAGGTATGGGAACTTTATTAATTTCGAAGATTAAAGATGAGTATCCTGACAGAATTCTACAAACATTTTCAGTATTCCCAAGTTCAAAAGTCTCAGATATAGTTGTTGAGCCTTATAATGCCACTTTATCAGTTCATCAATTAATTGAAAACTCAGATACCGTTATGGTTATAGACAACGAAGCTTTATATGATATTTGTTTTAGAACTTTGAAATTATCTACACCCACTTATGGAGATTTAAATCATTTAGTAAGCACAGTTATGAGTGGAGTCACTTGCTCAATTCGGTTTCCAGGACAATTAAATGCTGACTTAAGAAAAACTGCAATTAACTTAATTCCATTCCAAAGGCTTCACTTTCTCATGATCGGATTTGCCCCTTTAACTTCACGAGATAATCAACAGTATCAAAATTTCACAGTCCCAGAACTTACTCGGCAAATGTTTGATGCCAACAGTATGATGTGTGCTTGTGATCCTAAATATGGCCGATATCTTACAGCAGCTGCTCTATTTAGAGGGAAAATGTCAACTAAAGAAGTTGACGAATATTGACCTTACAGGTTAAAAAACATAAGATATTTTGTCGAATGAATTCCAAATGGAATGATGACATCTATTTGTGATATTCCTCCTAAAGGAATTAATATTTCTGCTACGTATATAGCGAACTCAACTGCAGTACAGGGGATGTTTAAAAGAGTAGCTGAAAAATTCAATGCTATGTTTAGAAGAAAAGCTTTTTTGCATTGATATACAGGAGAAGGGATGGATGAAATGGAGTTCATTGAAGCTGAAAGTAATATGAACGATCTCATCAGTGAATATCAACAATATCAAGATGCAACTTGTGATGATCTTAGTAATAAACATTATTACTTAGATTTTTAATAATTTAGTATTATTTAAATTTTTTTATAGAAATAACGTTCCTTTAAGAGCAAAAAATAAATTGTTGCTAGTTAGTCCAAGAAAGATTTTTCATAGAATGAATTCGAAACAGTATGACAACCTCAATTTGTGATATCCCGCCTAAAGTACTTAAGATGGCAGCATCTTTTATAGAGAGCTCAACTGCTATTCAAGAGTAGCTCAACAATTTGTTGTTCTACTCAGAAGAAAAGCTTTCCTGCATTGGTACACTGCGGAAGGTATGGATGAAATGGAGGTCACTGAAGCTGAAACAATATGAACAATCTTGTAAGTAAATACCAGCAATGCAAAGATGCAACTAGTGAAGATCAAATTACAATTAATCATCATTAATTATTTTAAACAATAATTTTATTAAATAAAATGATTTTGCTTTAAATCAGAAATTTTGGAATTATTATAAATTAAGAAATCTGAAAAAATATGATGGATGAAAAATTAGTAACAGGCCCTTTATCTCATGAAATTATTCTTGAAGAAATCGAGCCACCTATGCTTACGCATCAAGTATCGAACTACGAGAATTTAATACAGCAGCTCAGCAGCATGGGCTTTGACAGTCAACGAATAGAAGCAGCAGTCACCTACACAGGAGCTCAAAATATCGAAGATATCTGACCTTGTCTAATTAAAGGGGAAAGAGGCTGGGAGCATGATTTTATACGTAAAAAATAACATAGCGAAAGATCCTCTTACGGATCTTTGTGAAATTTGCAATGAAAATAAAATCGAGCATATTTCTCATCAAGAAGAAATCATTTCAGATGTACAAGTGAAAATGGAAGAAGTAAAAGAAAGGCATGAGCTTTTTGCAACACATTGGTCAAGGGCTTATCATGAAGTCTCTGGAGAAGTTTGTGGAATTTGCTTTGAAAGAATAAGAAATGAATGGAAACACCCAGAATGCGAAATACACATTTTTTGTGAAGACTGCATCAAAATGTACCTAAAAACCAAAATAAACGATTCCCAAGTCCTAAAAATCCCATGCCCAGGTGAAAACTGTAAAAATTTGTTCACCGATGAAATGATACAAGATATTATAGATCCTGACCTTTTCGAAAAATACAAAAAATTCAAATGAAGAGCTGAACTATTACTCGATCCTCAGATAAAATGATGCCCCACCCCTAACTGTGATGGCTTTATGAAAGGTTCTTCCAAAAAACCTCATTTAATCTGTCCTATCTGCAGCTATGAAATTTGTTTTAAATGTGGAAATGCCTGACACAAAAAAAAGACCTGTGAAGAAATTGTTGATGAAGGCTATGAAACTTGGGCAAAGGGAAAAGAAATTCAGCTATGTCCTAAATGCAAGCATAGAATAGAAAAAATTGAAGGCTGCAATCACATGTCTTGCTCTATTTGTAGCTACCAATGATGCTGGTTATGCCGAGGAGCATATTCTGCTTATCATTTTCGGTCCATGAATCCTTTTGGCTGCCCAAATTTGCAGGCTGGCTCGAATACTCGTGAAGATTGGCCATTGTGGAAAATCTATTTAAATCGTGTGAAAAATTTGGGAATATGGATCCTTATTATTATCTTTTTCCCTTTAATTCTGTTATTACTCCCAGCTGCTGAAGCTACAAGATCTAATAATAGAAACCTTAGAAATCGAGGAGTTTCTTTAGGCTGCAGAATTTTTATTTTATTTTTCCAGTTCATAGGTGTAGTTTTGATCACCCCAATTGGGGTGGCTTTAGCTATCCCCGTGCTACTGGTGTATGGAATATATATTGGAATTAGATTTATATGGAGAAAGTTAAAGTATCGCTAATTATCAGATAAAGAAATTAAATATCTAAATTATTCATCCCATCCAATATCTCCATCTTCATCAGGGATCACCTCAGGCGGGATTTCTACCACTTGGTTACTTTCTCTTTCATCAAATTCTGCTAAAAATTCAGCTTCATTAAATGGTGTTTTTTCTACCCCTTCTTCAAGATTTTCTTCATCTTTTTCATGTCTTTCTTTAGCATCTAATAGTGCATTTTTTCTTTTTTCTGCTAATTCTTCTGCGAGTTTTATGGCGTTTTCTCTTTCTTCTTGTTTATTATTGTAATCTCTTCTTCTGTTAGAAACGTCTTGAATTCTGACTTTAAGCAATTGGTCGAGAAATGAGTAAAGTAATGATAAAGGAAAAGAATAATGCTGGACGTCATCAAAAGAAATACTACTTAAATCATTTTGCAGCTTTTTTGTCATAGCATATGCTGGAGGTTTTTGAGGTTTCGGACCACAAGGATTTATATGTTTTAAGGTATTCAGAAAATTATCATTTAAAAACTTTTTCGCAAGTTTTCAGTTCAGCCTATTTGTACCAGGCTCCACAATTTGAGCTTTCGGAACTCCAAAATAGTAAAGGACAAGCTGGATGACTCTGGAATATTTAAGGACTTTGAACTCTTTATAAGAATAAAGCTGGTCAACTACATATTTTTCTAATAATCGCTCTCTATACAAGTTAAGCAAAACAATGGCAGTCTCAAGCTCTTTTGTTTCTTCAGAAGCCCCAGCATCAAGGTCTGCAAGTCTTTCATCAATAGCCACCCTTTCATTTTCTACCCATTCTCCTTGCTTATCTTGTAGATTTTGCAAGTCTAAATCATGCTGCTTCATATAGACATTTATGTCATGTCTTAGGCTTTCATCTTCAGCCCTTTCCCATTGGGATTTAAAAAATTCTACCCATTGTATGACGTAATTTCTTTTTTCTTCTGAAATTTCACAGTCTTTGCCCATAGTGTCGACACATAAAACAAGTTTTATGTCAGTTGTGACGTAAGGGGCTTCTTTTATGTCTTCCCAGACTTTTTCTTCTTCCTCTGGGTTTTCTTCGCCTTCTCTGTAGGTTTTGTTGTCTTCTGATTTTTTTTCTCTTTCTAATTCTTGGTCTGCTCTTCTTCGCCTACAATCTAAGGCATCATCAACCGCTGTATCAAAGCTGCTTTCAGATAAACAACTTCTATATGTAAGTGGGGTCGCAAAATACGCTCCAAGCTTTGGGACATCAAAAAACTTGATTTTTGGGTTATTGACAACATCAGGGACGTATGCGAATTTTGCCTTTTTTTCAACAACTTTTTCATGATCTCCTTCTTCGCTTTCTGGCTTATCGACTTCAGCTTCTTCTTCTTTCCAGATGCTATAAGTGATTTCTCCTTCATCTTCTTTAAGAGTTTTATCTATCATAAATTCGTGGCCTGCTGAAGCAGCAATATATCGAATATGATCTTGAGCGGAATCATCAACATGAGCGAATTCTCCATCTAAATCTGTGATTGGCCTTTTTATTTTTTCTAAAAGTCCGATGTAAACGCCTGTGCATTCGAGCTCCTCTTTTAAATGGTTAGCGAATTCTGTTAAAAGATCGTCAACATCTAAAGAGCTTTCTATTTTTGAACGAAAATCGTTTTCTTTTTGAAATTTTTTTGCTGCTTCTTCTGCTGATTTTTCTTGTTGTTTTATCATTTCTTGGATGGCGTTTTCGTATTTTTGCTTTAAGCGGATGGTTTCTTCTGCTTTCTTTTTAGCAATTTCTTTGTTTTTAGTTAATGAAGCGTAATTAATCAGCCAATTGCCAAGGAAATGCAAAGGGTTACTTGGTTGATGTTTATAGAGCTGTCCTAAAGCTTTTGAGAGGACTTTACCAACGGCATCTGATTTTAGATAAGCAACATCAGGGTGATCTCCAGGCTTTTTGAAGCGGTTACTCTGAGAATGTGCCATAATTAAATATAAGAAATCTTAAGCTATCAGTTCAGCATCTAAAAATCCTCATTAAAATTAATCTAATGCCTTATTTCTCAATCTATATTCAATTATTACTTACAATAAACTTTTATTATTACGAAAATCTCTCCAAAATTTAACAATCATTTGTGCAGCTAATATTTTTTTGACTGAGCCTAGCGTTTTTCTTAGCCTATATCCTCTCCAGCAAGACTGAATTTTAATAATCGCTAAGTCTGAGCTCATATAAATTTGATTACAATGAAGCTCATCAATGTCATCTAATATGTATTTTTGATACATATTAAGAAGATCTGACACAGTCTCTCCTTCATTTGTAAAAAGTTCCCAAATAGTACCTGATATCCCATCATTTAAACTGCGAAGTTGAAAATAAAAAGCATCGCTGGTGTAACCCCACCTGAAAATAGTTTCAAATGACCATTGTCTTAAAAATTCCCTAGTTTCTTGACTAATAATAATAATTCCTATTGATTTTACGCCTAATTGTATCCTCTCTGGTATATCTCTTGACCTTCTTTGTCTAGCATTAAAAAATCTACATCCAAAAACTGACAATTTCATAGCTTCAAGAGTATAAGTTTTCTTTAAAAATAGTAAGGCTTTCTATATAAAAATTACTGGCTCTCCCTGCTTATACTCGTCTAATAATCTTTTTTCTATATATTTAGACCCATGTTGCTCTAATAGTCTTTCTGAAAAAAAATCACGAATTCTTGGAAAAATAAATCCAGGCTTATGCTTTTCTGGATTAAAAGGACCAAATTCGATCTGCATTTCTATAGCGGCAAGAGTGACTGCAATATGTAAAGGTGCGTTAAAATAACCACTTATAATATTTTCTTTGGTTTGAATATAATATAAGTGTGTACTAAATTCATCAGCGTTTATGATATTTAACTCTCTGAACATTTTGCATTTAAATACGATTTTTCTGTCTTTTTTATGCTTTTTTATGACATCAGAGATGTAATCATCATCTTTCAGCAGCTTTTCTTCTACGCGATTGCTGTGTGTGTAAACATCAAACATTCCAAAATTTTCAGAGTTTGTTATGCTCATCTTCTTTGACATTTGATCAATTAAATCAATTGCTCTTGTGCTGTGATCATAAGTTAACGTCTTGAATTCATTATCCAGCAAATAAACTCTCAGATTAAGCGATTTTGGGCTATTTCTTTCAATATTAGAATAATTCGCACCATCTGCTTTATGCACTTTTTCTTTAGGTAAATGAGTTCTTGAATTTCGTAGTTCTTCCATTTAAATAATTAAAATAATTATTGCTAAGTTTTTTATATGCTTTCTATTACTTTCTTATGACGTTGGAGCCTGAATTTCATCTAACAGAATACTATGGTATTCTTTTTTGGCACTTTCTTGCTGCTCAGGAGTTAAATCATTTGTTAAGCCAAAAACCTCTCTTATTTGTTCAGCATTTTTTCTATCAATCAATGTTGCGACCTTAGCCCCACATAAATTAACGAGAGGTGCGATATCTAGTAAATGTGCAGCACACAGAAGATCATACAAATCTGGGATTTCAAGTTCAACAAATGCTGCATCCCATTCTGATACGACTTCTTTGAGAACTTTAGCTCTCAATGGTCTTTCTATTGATGCTGGGGCGTTATTTTTATATTTATTGAGATACTCTAATATTTTTGATAAGGTTTGTGCTGAAAAGTTGAGTTCTATAGCATCGTCTCCTTCAAGGTCACTTAGAACTCTAGAAAGCCCTACAGAGTCCTTAGGAATTCTGAATTCTGGACCGTTTCCTCCTTCACTTTTTAGGATGTAAACTTCTTGATCAACGTCCATGATTAATGAATTAGAATTTTTCAGAAAATAACCTTAGTATAAATTCCAGATATCGATTAATTACAAAGCTACTGATATTGATAAAATAAATTAAATTAAAGCAGTCTGTCTCTAAGGATCAAATAGAAGCTACCCTATGCCGAGGTAGGAATGTTTGGCAAGTGGAAAATGACCAGTGCTGGTCAAAATAAATTTACAAATTTGGTTCTTCTTCAACTATAAGCTCTATTAGCCCAGGCGACATAGTGTCGCATGTGTCTGGGGTTTTTTGGCCTATACTTTCCTTAAGAAACGAACGTTGTGGAATAGGTTTTCCCAACTTCCTTAAGGATCACAATTTGTTATCTTCAAGCGGTTTAAGTATTATGAAGTTATATATTGGAGTCGCACGCGGATTCTCATCTATGCTAATAATGCATCCCATTTTTAATTATTATAACCATAACATGGTTTTGAATAATTAGGCCCTGAAAGATGGTAGTTGAGAATTTTATTTTTATAAAGATTAACAGTCAAAGTATTTTATGTAAAAATAAATAGATAAGCAAAAATTAATATTGTCGAAATAGAGTGAAAAGTAAAGAAGCAAGAGTAAAAAAATAAAATAAATTCTGGATGATTTACGGGTTGCTAATAAAAGCTTTAGTGATACTTAAAAGGCTAGATTTGGCAGTTCTACTTTTAGACGTTAACGTTATGAAAATCTTGCAATAATGTGGATAGTTTAGAAATTAGCCATATTTTTTGAGATTTGAAAAATCTCAGAAAAGAGAGTGGAGCTAACAAAGCCGGAGGGTAAAGAGGCAAGCTGCAACTTTTACATAAATAATCTGTTATAAATCTCTAACAATAATTCTTTGAGGTGGGAAATATATTCACCGAATTATTTTTTTATCCATTTAAATCAAATAATTAAAATAACAGTTATATTGATAGAAGGATTAATTTTCCATATTTAAGCATATATTTGTGTCTATCAATAATTTTAGATCGAATAATTTTATTTTATAAAAGCTAAAGCAAAATTCTGATTATTTATTTTACTTCATATCAACTTTTGAGATATTTTGATTTTAAAATAAATAAACAATTATCCAATTATATATAAATTATTTAAATTAATTTGGAATTGAAAATTACAATTCAAATAGCCAAAAATTTGGCTTTGTGACTGCAAGGCCATTTTAACTCAATTTAAAAAGAAATCTTTAAGAGTGACATAGGGAAAGGATAATGATTATAAGGTATTGAGTCTAGGTTGAGGCATTTTATTTCTGTAAAAACTGCACTCAATCTTTAAAAGAGATTTAGTCGGTATAATGCTAAAAGAAAAAGTTCAGTTTATAATATGAAATACTGAAGTAAAAGTTTAAGACTACAATTTTGTGTTGCTTTAAGAATGTTTAGATAAGCTGATTATTATGGCTTATTACTATTAAAAAAAAATAATTTAATTAGTAAGATACTCTCATCAAAACAAATAAATATTAATGTATAACAGTTTTTAAATAATATAAAGACCACTCAGGAAAGCATTTCATCGAACTACATCTTGCTTTTTCATAATCTTCTTTGTGATTATTACTCTGTAACTCATTAGGAAGCTCAGAATTTATAAGCTCTCCATTTGCTTTACTATTATCAAGTTCTTTTAAGACACATAAATTTGTTGTAGAAATATCTTCATCATTCTTTTCAGTATGTGTGCCATTTACAGGGATCTCAACTTCCATACTTATCTGAATTTCGTCATTTTTTGGTTTTTCTTCACTATTTACCAATTGATCTGTTTTATTTTCATTTTCCACCTGCTTTTCTGCTTTTTTTTCTTCATTGTTTATCACATTATCTTCTTCATCCTCATCAAGCGAAATAATCTCAAACGGCACAAACTTATCTTCATCATTCTTTTTTTTCTCTTCTGTATCCCCCTTTTTAGGCTCATTTTCATACCATTCTTCTTCCTCCAAAATATTAAATTTTCTTTTATTCCACGCTTCTTCTAGCATTTTCTGGATATATGCACTTGTGTCTATTAAATTATATCTTTTTCCATTAGTAGCCAAAGGGTTTAAAACATGCAGCCTTTTTATCAATAAAATCAAAGAGTTTTTTTCTAAAATTAAATCTCAATGCAAAATATCAATAGAAACAGGCGAATCTGGAGGCTTCAGGGTGTCTGAAAATTTTACTTTTATAGAATAATAGCCATCATGAGCAGTGTCTTTATTTAGAGAAACTTTAAAAGGAGTTGTACAAGGATCGTCATATTTTAAATCTTGGGTAAATAAAGGATTAAAATCTGGCAGAAAATTCAAAGGCTCTGGCTCGGTGTTGAGATGCTTGATTGTGATGTAGCGTTTAATAAGGGTTAATATTCGTGATTCTGTAGAAGCCATTGCTTATTAAAATATAATTATTGGGAAATTCTTATAGCAGGGGGATTTTTAGCTAAAATTATAATTTTCTATTAAATCTGCTTATTTTTTGGCTGAAAGATGGATTTTTTGAATAAATAGGAGAGTCTGCTGCAAACTTCCTTGCTTTTAATTGAGAATTTTGCAGCTTTAATTCTTGGTTTTCTTTGATTAATTTTTCAATATCCAAATTCTTAGACTCAATCTCACTTTTCAAGTTTTCTATTTCAAGCTTTTGGGAATTAATTACATTCAAATAATATTTTTCAGTTGCAGTCATAGTAACTCTTATATGTACATCAGATTCTGGAACTTGCTTTCTTTGAAAAGGAATTTTATCAAGACTTTTACTGCGCTGGTGACTCGCAAATCATGAAAATTTCTTGAGAGAGCTTGGCTGATGCTCAAGAACCATTGAAGAGGTTAAACTCACTGGCTGTGTTATATTATAAATTTTTGAGTCACCTTCTTTTCGTATGCAATATGACTGACTTCTTATACCGGAAGACGTTTGTGCTCTTGCAAGTGTGTAGCTCATTGAAATTTATTCATTTTAATTAAAAAACAATTAAAAACTCCACTCATTTATTTATGCTATAAGATACTGGTAGAGCTGAGTGTATTTTAATAATTACCATGCAAATTTTATTATTGATTAGAAATTAAATTTTTAATAAAATATAATCTAATTACAATAAAGCTATAAAATGCCACCAAAGTAATAGATATTTATTAAAATATCATAGCTATACTCAATAACTAATAATTTCTGAAATAAATCGAGTCTCTTTAATATTGATTATTGCTGTATAATATCTAACTTTTTATGCATAATAAAATGTTTTATTTAAATTAATATTTTATTGTTCCATAAAACACAATAATTATAAATCTAATAGTTAATTTATCCTAATCCACAAATTATAGGCTAATTCTGAACTTTTAGCTTCCATCATACCTCCACAAATAGCGCAGCTGTCAGGATTTTGTTCTTGCATAGCATCTTGGCATTCATGACAAGGATAACAATTTCCAGACAGGCACATTTTTTCTCCTAGAAATACCAATTTTTGATTATTACAATTTGGGCAAAAAATTTTATTTTCATTTTCTATAATCATATTTGCTTGATAAGAAACAGGAGTGTTGCATTTTGCACAAACGTCATTTCAGCACAGAGCCCAGCACATTCTGCATAAAAGTCCATGAGGATTATCCCCTGGCTTGCATTCAAATTCATAGAAATCTAAAATATGCCGAGTTTCAGTACAACTTTCACACTTCTCTTTCCAGCTATCGATTCCCATAAACATTTTTGCATTGCATACATTGCATTCAATTTCAGCTTGGAAATTTTGAATTTCTCGCCGACGTGACACTACATATTTTTCTAGACAAAAAAGACAAATGCATCTTTTGCAATTGGTGCATTGGTTTGCTTTTTCTAATTCTAGCTCTTTAAGGCAGCTTCTACATTCAAATTTATCGTGGGCGCTTAAATACTCATCTCTTAGCTTAGAATATTCAGAAAATCCAGTTAAATCTTTAAGCTCGATTATGAAGTCATCACATTCTTGACAGAAAAAAGACTCAAATCTGTTAGGTGCTATAAGGGTAAAGATGCAGCCTGAGCAGTAATAGTGATTACATGGGGATTTCCAAATGCCTTGCTGCTTGTTACAATAACAGCAGGTTTTCACAATTTCGTGAATAACCTCATCAGTGAGTTTGATAAATTCTAACTTATTTAATTCCAATTTTTCTAAAAATTCAGGCTTTAAATTATTTTTCATGAAATCGATTTGCGTTTGGATTTTATTGACGCTTGCCATGGTTTCTTTTGGGTTAAGCTTGACGTTTGAATCTTTTAACTTGTTATAAAGGGAAACAATATTTCTGTCATAGCTTTGTATAATTTGAGATTCTAGTTTTAAGGCAGATTCATATGATTTTAATTCTTCTTCTTTTATTTTGCTTTTTTCGTCAGCTTCTTTTTTATAAAAATATATATATCTTTGAGGGTTTTCTATTCTGCGGGGTTTATAGACTCCTGAATTTACATCATATCCATCTAAAAAGACCATTTTTTTGCTATAGAGAACATAAAGCTTTACTTCAGGATTTGTTATCATAAAAAAGTTCAGGACTGGGCAAGAATTTTCTTTTATAGGCTCATAAGCTTCTTTTACTATCCCTTGGTCTGTGGACTTAAAAACTTTGATCTTTGTTCTTAAAGAGTTGGCGAATATTTTAAATAAAAAGTCATCAGGTGGTGAGTTTCCTTCAAAAATTGCGTTTATTATTTCTTTGATTGTGTTATCAATTATTTCGTCACCAAGAGCTTGATCAAATAATCCTTTTGCTTCAGCAGAAAATAAATAATTTTGGTTGACAATAGCGATCCAGCCTCTTAGGATTTCTATATTTCCATCATTTTCTGATAGTTTTGATACTTCTTCGATATTTTTGCTTAGCAAATTTCTCATGCTGTTCATTATAAGTTCGTATTGCTGATTTTGATAAGTTTGGAAAGTGTCTTTTTTCTGGCTGATTTCATAAGAAATTTTGTTATTTTCTGCTTTTAATGCAGGAATCATAAAATAGTCATAATAAGCAACAGCTAAAGCTGTATTCATATTAAATATTGACCCAATACCCCTTACTTGTGAAAAGCTAAGCTGCAAGTATTCAAAATCTGCTTCATTCATTACATATGGCTTTAACAAAGAAATATCAGTCCTTTTAGAAATCCCATCTGATTTCACAGGAGTGATCTGTGGAAATTGAAGCAACTTTGGGATTGACCGATTATTAAGAGATGCTGAAGCATTTAAAATTTTATTCTGAGGCGTTTTGGCTTCTTCTTCTCTTTTTACTGAATTATTGCTTTTAATTGAAGCTTGTCTGTGGTGGAAATTGCTCTGGACATCGACTTCTGTTTCGAAATCTGAATCCTCTTCTTCTTCTTCGTCCATAGGATCTTCATATTGCTGAGGCTGAACAACTTGTCCTACTGGGAAAGATTTATATAGTGGATTAATTTCAGTTTTCCCTAGAGATATGTCAGGGAGGTCTTCTTCATCTTCAGAAATAATATTCGGAGGGGGTTGAGTATTTGGGATTACTCGACTTAGAGGAGAAGAATTAGACATGTTGGGTGCAGGCTGAGGTTTTGAGAGTGGATATATATTAGGCAAGTTAAAAGAATTAGGGAAGGGTTGAGAAGGGTTAAATTGAGCATTGGGATAGCCGGAATTTTGGAATGGTGGAGGATTGAACTGAGCTGAATTGAAGTTTGAAGGATTTTGGTATGGTGGAGGAGGAGGAGGATATGAGCCTCCCATTTGCTGGTTATAGTAGGGATTTTGCCCTTGATAATAGGGTTGATTAATTTGGCCTGGAGGATAGTTTTGATATGGGTTGCTTGCGTTGCTGCTATTGAGATATTGAGAATTCTCCAACGATGGGGAAGGATCTGGCTCATCATATTTTCCCACCGGCTTTTGCTTCTTTGACGACTTTTTCTTTAAATCCTTCCTTTGCATATTATTTTTATTTCTATAATTTTATATAAAATCATAAAAAATTTATCAATTCTCTTCAAATTTAATTTTCTTTTGTTAAAAATAATCTTCAATATACGATTTTTCTTATAAAGTTTTAATTATTCCTGATCCTTATTTTCACCATAATTCCATTTAAATCCTAAAATCTTAAACTTATTTGTGAAGTTTTTTAAAGCCATTTCATAATGAATGAAATTGAAAAGTGGAGAGCCCAACAGCAAAAAGAAAAAAAATACCAAAAAGAAATAGAGCCAAGAGATTCTTATAGAAATATTGCTCAATCAATTTTTAATGAAAAATCTGATTTTACAAATTCACAGAAGAATTTAAGAGCTTCACAAGAACTAAAAAATCCTTATACCCGCTCATATATGCAAAACTATTTAAAGAGGCAAAAAGAGAAGTCAACTGAGGACATATACCCGGACTATCAGAGAATTCCTGAATTTCTGAACGAATTTACACCTTCAAAACGCCCAGAAAGCCCAATTGATTATGTCCCACAAAAAGAGAGAGAAATTGATAAGGAATTTTTAAAGTCTACTTATCAAAATCTAAAAACAGACGCCTCAAGACTTATTCAAGAGCTGCAAAGGAAGCAGCAAGAAGAAGACAGAGAGTTAAATGCACTATTGGCTCAGGAATACGAATCAAGCTCTGAACACCTTTTAGACGAAGAAAGTTCAGAAGAACTAGGATTTACTCTATCAAAACCGCTAAATACAAAGCCTGAAGAAGTGTATACAGAGACTTTCTATGAGCTGGACGAGCAGCCAGTTAATGAAAATGCTTTAAGTTATGAGAAGTTTTCGTTTAAGAATATTGATAAAAAAAAGGAAAAAAAGCTGGAAATTGATAGAAATCAAGAAGTCAATTATTTCACTTTTGATCAAAAAGTGGAGCCACCTAAAAAGGTGGAGCCACTGAAAAAAGTGGAAGAAAAAATAGAAAAATTGAATAAAACAGAAGTGGAAAATAATGCTATAACAGAAAAACAATTGACTAAAACCCATATGAAAAGTACAAGCTCTATACATTTGAGCACAAAATCAATTGACATTCAAGCAGATTTTCCAATAGAAGAACCTGAATACCCTCAGAAATCTAGTAGAGAGCCTTCAAGGCAAGAAACCCCTCGCGAAAGTCTGCCTTATTTTGGAGTTCAAGTTGTTCCAGTTTATCAATATATGCCTCCCCCAGTAATGATGCAATACCCCTACCCTTATTATCCTCCTCAATTTATGCAACCTCCTCAATACATGAATTATCAGCCTCAGATGCCTCAGCCTCATATGTTTAGTAATCAAATTCTTCCTAACACTGCTTATGTAAACCAAGTAAAAGAGCAAAGTCCTCAAATAAACCGTGTCACAAGTAGCCAGAAGTTTGAATTTACAGAAACTGTCAAAAAATCAGCCCCAAAGCCACAAGTTTCTTCAGAAAAAAGGCCAAGTAGTGCTGCTGTGAAAAAACGTGAAGTTTTAAAATATGAAAAACCGATGACACCGATGCCATTTTCACCAAGAGAGCCTGTCACAAAAAGATCTGTAACCCCACTCTCAAGATCTCCTTGTATTTCTCCTAAAACAGCTAGGCCTTCACTTGCAGAAAAGGCTTCATTAAATACTTCAAGAAGTTTTACTAAAACTCCAATAGAAGATGATATAAATGTGCCTGCAGAAGCTTGGGATATAAAATTTTCAGCTCCAAATAAATCAACTGACAATAAGCAGGAAGAATTTCTGAAGCGTCTACAAAAGCGCAGCTTAACTAATAAAGTTACAAGTAAAAAAGAAACAAAAACCAAAGAAGAGCTCCAACAAATAAGAAAAGAGATGCTTAAGTCAAAAGTTGCGAAAAAGCCTCAAAATGAGATTATTGTAGAAGTAAACGTAAAAGAAAGCCCTAATAAAGGTCCAAATCCTGAACTGCTTAAAAGATTAGCAAGTGGAGAAAAACCAAAAGTTACAAGAGAAGAAATGAAAAGATTAACAGCAAAGCATTATTCGAAATTGCCTGAAGTGAAGAAAAAGCAGGAAGAAGATTTAAAAAGACAAGAATTGATATCGAGGCTGGAAAAAGCTAAAGCATATGATAAAAATAGACATATGCAAAGAAAGCTTAAAGATAATTAAATATGTCTTAGTGTTTAATATGGAAATAGCGATTAGGAGAGGAAACTATACAGAGAAATATTGACATATTTTGGCCAAAAAATAAGTGAAACAATAAGATCTAGGAAGTATTAACTGTTTTTTTGTGTAAAAATAATAAAAATCTTTAAAGATATTTTTCTGTTATTTTAGGCTCTCAAACTGATTTTAGCCATAAATTAAGCTTTAAGCTATAAGATTGAAATAAATTTCAATTTAATTTGCTGAGCAGAGATATCTTTACTAATTTGTTTTGAGTAGACATTATATAATGTCATTTGAAAAAGTCGATGCAAAAGATACTCTTTCAGAGTTTTCAAGCAAAAATAGTGTTCTGTTTAGCCTATTAAGCTTCCATAATGATTTTCTTCACTTTGGCAGCTTATTTTCAAGGTAATTTTAACATAGCCAGCTAGCCTCAGACAATGAAAAAGCTTATAACTACTTTAAGGATTTTTTTAATGGAGAAGATAGTTTAAAACTTTTAGAATTCATAGAAAACTCAATATTTGATAACAAAACATTGCAAATTTACTCAGAAATACTTATTAAGATAATATCAAAGTAATTTATAAAAAGGAAATGGAGTTTATTCCCTTATGATTTTAATTCAAGATTATGCAAAATAATCCAAAAAAGGATTTTTGATGATGCTAAAGATATTATTAAATTGAGAATGCTAAAAGAATGCTGGGCACAATTGATTGGAGAGATGTATTTTCATGAAAATAACGAAAATCTCTGAGAATTTATAATTGGAACTTTGGATCTTTCTTATAAACACATAGATATAGGCATTGATATAATCAAATACATAATAAAGCGCCAAAATATCTTAGAAATGTTATGTATAAAAGATTTTCATAGAAAATTCTCTCAATTGATGCCTATTACATCCCCAATTACAAAAATAATAGAAAGCTTATTATCAAACAAAAGCCAAACTAGTGAGCTCGGAGAGATTAGCTTTAAGATTTTTAAATCCGAAATATTACCATCTCTATTTATTAAACTTGTAAATACTCTAGAGACCCTTATAGATGATGCAACCAATAATGGTAATAAAATTGAAATTATCCAGAAAATTGTATTTTTAGTAAATGATATTTTGGGGTTTGATGGAAAGTTGGTTTTTAAAAATGAAGAAATTGATGAAATTTATTCAAGAAATATATTTTTGACATATTTCAAATTATTTGAAAACTTTTTAGCATTAAACAACCCTTTGGCTGCTGCAAATTGCTTGCAATTTATAGAGCTTAATCAGGAAAAGATATTTATAAACCTAAACCAAATTCTTGCTAGATATCACATTATAGAAATAATCAAAGGAATTACAGTGATCTTAAAAACAAAATTTGGCCTTGATCATGAAATTGTTTACAATTCTTTTATCAAACTTATATCTAAATTAGACCACAAAGAAATAGCCCATAATATTGATTTTTATATGGAAATCAGCAGCTTTACAATCAATGCTTTACAATCAAAAAATTGTTGACTTGATTTAATAATTTTTTGGAAAAATCTTTCAGAAAATGATTTCTTTATGGATGGGGTTTTAAAGCAAACTTCATGGGATATTTGAAAAATCTATGCAAAAATCATTTTAGATTTTGAAGATGAGGTAATATGGAGCCATGATGACGCAAAATCTGTAGTTGTGCTTAAAATTTCAAATGACTATTATCAGGAATTTGGAAGATGAATACTTAAGAATTATAATGTATTAATATCAACAGATATAGAGTATGAAAACTGCTCAAAGCTAATTAAACTGATTTATATTTGATGCTCTGTACTAAAAAATGACTATAAAAATTTATCCCACAAAAGCCCGGTCTCAATAGAGGTAAATTTTGATAAGTTTAGCATTCATCAAGAAATGCTTGAAAATGTTTTAAAGCTGATTTTGACAATAGGAAGCTTCAATAATATATTTTCTCATCCATTAATGCAGCCTTGTCTTTATTTCATAAAATGCTTTACTAAGCTCTACTGCAGTAGTTTCTGAAGCCAAACACTCAGCAGCTCATTTTTAGACATCATTTTAATCAAAATTTATCAGGAATTCTTATGTTTTAAAGTTGATACACATCCTATTTGCCTTCAAATATTTACAAAATTAATCAAGCCTATCCACTATGTTTTAGAAAATAAAAATAGAGCGTTAGTATGTGGAATATTTTTGTTAAAAGAAATTCACGTTATAGAAATAATGAGACTTTATGCTCAATACATTTTAAAAAACTCAACAAAAATCCCTAAAATCAGAACAGATTTTTCCTTTGCTATGGCAAATCTCTATAGTATTTCTAAAGAAAAAATTGATTTATTTTACTTATTGACACCTATTTCTATTTTATCCGAGATTTCTACAGAAGAATTGAGTTATATTTATCAAGACTTAAAAGGAATTATTAGAGCTTTAAACAATTCAGAAGATTTTGAGATTTTTTTTGATTGATATTTTCTGAATGAAAATAGGATGACTCAAATAAATTCAGATATTTCACATAGTTTATTTACTATGCAATTTATTAAAGAATTTATAGGTAAATTTATTATTTTTGTTGGTAATTTCGAAATTAATAAAACTCAGATTATTTTAGCATACGCAATAAAGCATTTGAATAATACCTTTACAGTCTTAGCAAACAGCGATTTTACAAATATGACAAAAGAAAAGTTAAATATTCTTGAAACTTCTATTGATATACTCAACGATATTATAAAATCCAAAATAAATCAGCCATACCAAAATTTGGATTTTATGGAAACAATAAATCTTACAAATATAGCAATAAACCATTATACAATTGAAATTCTGTGTACCAAACCTGAAGCATTCGAAAAATGCTGTGAATTTATAAAAAATGTAAAATTAAATAACTAAAAAAACAAAGTATTTCATTTGTAATTATTTATTAAGACTTTCTTTCCAGTGCAATCATATTTTGTGAAATTTTCCAAATTTCTGAAATATTCGTCTCAATAACCATCCCTCCCATCACGAGCTCTTCAAGCAGTGCATAAGCCCTCTCCGGATGGAAAACCAAATCAAGCTCGCATACATTTTCAAAAGCTTTATCTAAAACTTCAACAAAAACTTGTATTAAATCAAGGATCCCTAATTCATTTTCTGCTTCATCTACTACAAAAACTATATATAAAGTGGCATACAACCTAAAAATTACTTTGCAGCCTCTCCATAAATTGGATTCTTCGATAAAATTGCAGCTATATTCTCCTCGTTTTGTGCATTCTTTAAATAAATTCGCAATAATTTCGTTTTTCTTGTCGTGAGGCTAAATGGGCTTTACGATTTCTTCATAAAACTTCACAAGTCGATGTTTTCCTGCTGTGTTAAAAATGATGACGGCTTTTATCATTATTAAAATTAATTGAATGTAAAACTAAATTGTACGAAACTCTAATGATCAACCAAATAAACAAATAAAATACGAAAACTTTAAAATTTTTGGAAACTTAGATAAAATATATACTTTAGAATTGCTGATTTGGTAGTTATTATTAAGACTATCTTTTTAGCTTGATTGTGGGTGCCTTTCTGGGCAGCACCTATTCTTTTATGGAAATTTGAATATAATTTCTTATCATCTTAAGACTTTTTACCAAAAATCGCTTGAAAAATAATTTTTTAAATTAAATATTTCCTCTTTCTGAAGATGCTTTAATAACCATCTTAAAATGACATTGAAATTATGATCTCAATCAAGATTTTGTTGTCTTCTAATTCTTTTGCTTAAAGTTAAATCATTCAAAATTGAAAAATAATTGATTAAAAGTCAAGAAAGAAAAGATAAAAGCTTTATACTTGTTTTCAACGGTTCGCATCACTATAATCCCTACTTAAGTTTCCAAATTTGATATTTCTTTCTATTGATCAATTCTTCTTCATTTAGGAATGTCATTCTAATTTATGAATTAAAGCTCGGTGTTCTTTATTTTTGGTATCCCAAGGCAGTTTTAAAAAAAATAAATGTTTAAGGAATATTTTAATACTCCACAACCCAAATTTCCCCTCTAATTCGTATAAATCCTTCTTATAACTTTCTAAATTTTTTTTAAATTCGCGAAAACTCTAAATAGGAATTAAAGCTCATACTTTAAAA
Source organism: Blepharisma japonicum (assembly GCA_949751835.1). Taxonomy (NCBI): domain Eukaryota; phylum Ciliophora; class Heterotrichea; order Heterotrichida; family Blepharismidae; genus Blepharisma; species Blepharisma japonicum. The sequence goes on from CATKHK010000016.1 coordinate 473,476, forward strand.
AATGGGATGTACAGCAAACATTAAGAGTCGTCCAAGCACAGGTGATGAAGAAATATCAGAAGAAAAAGACACAAAGTTATCAGATTTTCCAAAAGCTGATTTAAGCTTAAGTTTGCCAGCGAAAGGCAAACATTTTAAAATCAGGGTTTTCAACCCTTCAACAAATGGATTAATTAGTGAACCTACTGTTGAGACCACAAACAGTTAATCATTAATTAGGTGTAATTTAATCAAATAACCTAATTTCTTGATAATTTTTGTTGAAAAATAATTAATGGTTCTTCTTTAGAGATCTAACTATTTAATTGAAATTATGAGCAAAAATTTGCATTTTGAATAAACTGAGGGTTTAAATTAATAAATTATGCAAAAGAAACGTTGTCGGCCGATATTTTTGATAATTTTGTGGAGGAAAATGAAATTACGAAAAAGGGTTAATGAAAGAGATAAGAAGGATAGGAAGTAGGAAATGATGATAGGAAATATGGCAATAAGAGAAGATAAAGCTAAATATTTAAATCCTAAAAAATTTAAATTTTTGATTGATCGAGTTTCATATAACGTAAAATTAAATTTATCTTATGCTAATTTTTAAAAAGACATTATTTTAGTGTTTTTAAATTCATTTAACAAAAAATTGAAAATGTAGCATTATCAAAGCAAGATTATTATAATTAAAATTTTATTCTTTATAATAAAAAAAATTCGTAATTAAGCCTTGATCAATAAGAATAGCACCAATGAATTTGAAATAACATTTTGAATTATCATTTTTAATTTTTCGAAACTTATAATTATCTTTTCTTTTGAGTATATGATAAATAATAGAATTTTATTATTAAGAATATTTATATCAATTCTAAATTCAAATAATAATAAGCGGGCCATTATAAAGCAATAAAAATTTATAGTATATTAATCTTTACTTAATAAGTATTAGAAAGAAAAATTTAAAAGTAAAGCAAAAAAAACTCACAAAATAATCAAAATAACTTTATTTTCTTAAATTCATATAAAGTTATACAATAATAGGCATTTTTGTTATCATAAAAATTTAAATTTTAGCAAAATGGGATGTGGAATTCACTCAAAACATAAGCAGAACAGCAACCAAAACACTTCTTTAAGCCTAGATATTACCGAAAAATCGCTAAACTGCAAGCAAGAAAAAGTAAGCTCAGTACTTTTTTCTGAAAAACGAAAAATCTACACAATTCGAGTGTTTACTCCTGAAGAAGATGGACTTCATGAAGACCAAAACACTTTAGAGAACAATGTAAAAAGCACATGTATTATTTAATATAACTAAAATCATGTATAAAACCTTAAATTTTATCTCACCTATGTCTTAATGTTGTGTGATAGTCGTTTTTTTATATAGTCTTGATGGATAATAGGGATGAAAAATTGTCGTTAGAGAAACATAAATGATAAAAAATAATTTATAGGGGGAAAATATTCAGGACTAATTTTCAAAAAAATTAACTATCAAGGTTTTATAAGTTAAATAAAATTAATTGGCTTTGAAGTAAGAGAATGAATTTTTATTAACAATTAAAAATTATAAAGCCATATAGATTCTGTTTATAATTCTGATAAATTATAAATTTTATAAAAAAATAATTTAAACAAATTTCGAAGGCTGTCAAATTTATAATCCATAATCTTGGATAAATTATTAATTCAAAGATGGGTTGCGGAATGCCGAAGAATGCAAAGAAATTTTCAAAAAGCTGCATTGATTTGGACAGATATTGCGAGACTTCAAATGACTCAATTAGAAATTTAAGAGTTTCTCAAAAAGATTTAAAACTAAGCGAGAAAAGGAAGAAATATCAAATTCGAATTTTTACACCAGATAAAATGGGTTTGGCTGATGGTTCAGTGTCTTTACATCGTTCCTCATCAAATCAAGCTAAAAGTGTATAGCGCTGCAATAATTAACTAATTTTCAAATATTTTATCAAACCTTAAGCATTCCAATTTCCCAAAATTTCAAAAGGCTTCATAACTATCTTTTTCTTTCACAAAATTATATAATAACTGCCCTTACTGTCTTATACTTTGCTTATAATGTATAAATCCTTCAGGCTTAAGCAAACTAATGATATCGATTCTAGAAATGTATCAGTATATATTATATTTCTAAAGCCAAAATGTCACTTAATTACTATGAATGTCTTTTAATTATAAATCGCTGCAAAAATTTGCTTTTTTTCAAGATCACATAAAATCAGTTTTTTTATTCATTATGTTTTATTCATTACTGAATTTTGTTTAAATAATAAACTAATTAACAATAAAATGGGATGTGGTCAAATAAAGAAAGGAGATCCTTTTATATCCAATTTATCTGAATTGAGACCAAGAGTAATTCCTCAAGAAAATGCTGACGAAAGTGAGCCAGAAAATATAAATTGCCAAAAAATCTATCATATAGAAGATCTTAATAGTTCAATACTCAAAGAAAAAATGCGTGATGTTAGGGTAAAACACATTCATTATAATGCTTTTGATTTAAACAACGAAATTTCTCTTGTTAAGCAAAAATATATTGGGTTAGCATCAGTAAGGGAATCTTTTTTTTCTCAATGCCATGCACAGTGTATAAAAGATTTTAAGGTATCAGATGGGATTTTTATAATGCTACTAAGTATTTATGCTTCTGATCCATCAGCACTTGCCAGTATAAAACCTTCACAAAATCCACCGTACATAACTGTTATTAAAGAACATCTAAGTCAAGACTCAAGAAATATAGTAGTCGCTTGGGAGCATTTAGCTGAAAAAATGAAAGAGCTAAAAGAAACTTATGCAGGAATTCCAATAATTCGAAAGAGAATGCAGCAAGCAAGACTTACACTAGAAAATTATTTAGTTGAAATTGATAATTCTGATCCACCTCGAGGTGAATTAGTCGCTTTACAAATAAATCAAAATTTAGCTGAAGAAGGTATAACATATATAAATAAACTAGATGTAGAAACCGATAGGCTTCACGATGATATTAAAGATTTTATCAAATCTAAATTCAATAAAGAAGAAGTTGCGAATTTAGGAAAAGAAGCAATTTTGCTTAGTGCATATACAGGAGACAAAATTTTGCATCATGTTGTAGCTCCACAAATATAAAAGATTTTTCTGAAATTCATATCATGCATTAATATATTAAGTTAAAGAAAAATGGTCCTCTTTTCAATGCACAATATCTTGGGCAGATTTCTTTCACCAATCTGTTTTGGAGCTTGCTTACTCGGAATTCTTCTAATTATAAACCAAGGCACTTCATTATTCATTGAACAACCGTTTACTTGCAGAGTCAGCAATGCAAGAGTTGGCACATTCGCACAAAATCAAGGGACAGGATGGGATGAGGCTGAGATTACTTTTGATATATATTGCAATTTTACAGATATTTATAATTGGAGCGTAAAGTATGCTTATTATTGAATACAATTAGAATATTATGACTTGGATAGGAATGAGGTGACTTTTTGGGATGCCAATGCTGCGAGAAATGGAACAAGGCTAACAGGTTTAATATCAAAAGATCAAAAATGACAGTATGTGGCAAAATCCAAAAAGTACAGCCTCAAAGGAATTACAGCTGCTGTAAAACTAAGGGTTGAGGTCATTCCAATTTTCGGGTTTGTATATAATTTAGAGTGCTTGCCAACGGTAGTGACTTTTCCTGATAAGTATGAGTTTGCATTTGTTTAATTTCACTAAAGATGACACAAATTATTTGTTTTCAGGATTTTTATATAAATTTTAACTCATAACTGCACAACTAATAAAAATATATATAAAATTATAATTATTAACATTTATACGCATAAAAACCCTTCATTAGCTATAAAAACTTCTCAAAATCAGCAAAAATGTTTCTTCTTAATCCATATTGTAAGCTGGAGCAAATATTAAAATGTGGAGAGCCTTGCTATTACTCTCTATAGGAGCTTTTGCAGTTTGCCCCAAGTATCAATGCCATACAGGAGGCATCGATGTCGGTCCTACATGTGCATACCCAACATCTACAAACGATATTATGATGCAATTGTGTGATGCTTCAAATCTAAATCCTGTATGCCAAGTGACACCACAAATCACCCACAATTTCACATGTCAACCATTTGATAATAGCCGCCCAATGGAGCTAAATTATCCAGGAGAATTTTGCCACTCCAACTCTCAGTGCCTTTCAGGATCTTGCATGAGCAACCAGTGCCAAGGCCAACCTTTAGGAGGAATGTGTGTTTCTCATGCAGATTGTAATGTAGGACTTTACTGCAACCAAGCCGGACATTGCATAAAGCAAGTAGGCATTTCACAGTTCTGCAACTCCGATTGGGATTGCCAAAATAACTTAGCTTGCAATAGGACTCTTTACAATCCAGGCTTATGCGTTCCTTACTATTCAGTTCCCAATGGTGACGGTATAGGCATGTGTGTGACTGAACTATCAGAAGGTGTCTCAAATCTCTGCCAAAGCGGCTCATGCACCCAGCAAAAGCCAAATACAAACGGAGAAGGATTCTGCCAGCCAAGCATCAAAACAGTTGGAAAATTCCCTTCAAAATGTGTTGGAGACTCTGACTGTATTGGCTCAAACTCTCCAAAATCCTCATTTACTGGGACTTGTGCATGCGGAATGAACCCTACAGGAGAAAGCTACTGCAATTCTTGGTCAGGAGATGAGCCTAACCAAATTGTCCAAGAAATTTGGATCCAACACGTAAACTCTGTAGGTATCGCTAACTGCCACACTATGAGAAGATTTTCGCAGTCCTGCTTATACCACACTATGACCCCTTCGCAAATGGCAAACTTCACTCAAAATGAATTGAAGTCATCAGACATTGCAAGATACCAAAACAATGATGTCTGTACCCAAGTTATTTTTAATAGAGATTACTATAGAGTCACTCCACAGACCTTTATGTGCAAAGCTTATGGCTGTGATACCAAGAATCCATGGGCTACCGAGACTTGTTTAACTTATCAAGAGGGAAGCAATAAATACGCAGTCAAAGAGTGTGAAAATAAATTGTACTGCAATACCCAGGAAACCTTTGGACATGAGTGGATGAACTCTACTTGTGGACCTGCCCCAACACCGGCTCCATTATATCCAGGCCAAATATGTAAGGTAAATACTGATTGCTTATCTGGAAAATGCGTCGGTGGAAAATGCAGAGGTGCAATTCAAAACGAACAATGCAATGATGATTATGACTGCAACACTGGCTTATATTGCTACGCCATTAATTTTGTATTCCAATGTGTTCCTCAAATCCCAGTTGGACAGCAAGGCTGTGCTACAGACTACGATTGCGTCACAAGCGCTGGTTGCAATGCAACTAAAGAATACCCTATTGGAGAATGCGTTGCTTATTTCTCAGTGCCTTTAGGAACTGAAGTGCCATGCCCAGTATCTGGAAACAATTATTTATGTAGCTCAGGAACTTGCTACAACAATGGAAAAGATGATAGAGGTGTTTGTGTCCCAGCTCCAAAATCTGCCTCATTTGGAGCTCCATGTTCTAGCAGCAACGATTGTATGGGCTCAAACGCAAACGGTCAATCCTTTGTTGGACAATGCCAATGTGGCTATAACCCATTCGGAAATAAATATTGCAGTGCTTTTGCTGGAGATCCACCAGGTGTCCAATTCGTTAATAAAGTTTCTCCACTTTACAAGCTTTCTACCATCAATATGTGCCATACTTCGTTGAGATTTAACACTAACTGTTTAGATATGGTAGCAAGCATGACTGGAGCTAATGCAAATATTTATTATTCCGCCTTACTGAATTTCACAAATTTCCCAGCTTATATGGAAAATGACGAATGTGTAAGAACTGTGATTAATTCAGCATTTTGGTCAAGATTGCCACCTGGGCCTACACCTCCTCCTCCACCAGGACCTGATAATGACGATAATAGCTCCGCAGCAATCCTTACTGTGATGATGAGCTTATTAGCCTTCTTCTTTTAAGTGCCTTAAGATTATGCATCCTTTCTTAAATCTTAATTAGAATTTTTAAATAAATTAAATTTTCTCTATAGAGATTCTGAACGCATAAATTTATTTACAAATTGTTGCCTTAAATTGAATAAGAAAATAAAAGAAATTATTAAGTTTATTCTATAGATTTACTGCTAAAGGATTAATTAGGAAAATAACACTCTAACGTAAGAGCTCTGCGGATGAGAAACAAATTATTCTCTATTTACCATTATTTTTTCCATTTTTTGGAATCCGATCAAAATATAATGGGGTGCTGCTATTCAAGAGATGTAAATTTTATTTAGAAGATTCTGCAAGACACAGATATAGCAAAAAACAGCTTCATATCAGAAGCAAAGTATTTGAAGCTGCAAACTCTTGAAGAAGAAAATGATCCAAAGACAAATGATTTAATCAATTATATCCAAGAGCTGGACAATTCTGACCAATGAGAATTAATTAAAGACGAAAATTGATATAAAGTAAGTAAACTCAAAGGAAGCAAATATAATTTAGAATACCCAATAAGCAAGCTTTGATTCCATCTAGAAGGAAGGGTCCCGCTCCGAATAATTTTAGACGAACTAAATACACCAGAAAAAAGGATGGCTTGAGATAAAAATTTTAAAACCTATGAAATCATTGGAGGAGATTTTCCGAGAAATTACACAATTTATTATTTAATATCAGTGTTAGGGTACAAAGGAGACTATATAGAAAAAAGAATTATCTCTATTTGGAATGATAAAGTAGTCGTTATCTCCTATTCGGTAGAAAATGAAAATAAACTCCCTATCAATGGTATCAATAGAGGAACCACACACATCGGAGTCACCATAATTTCTTTATTAAACGAAAGAACAGAAATTACTATGTATAACCAATCAGAGCCAAATAGCACACTTGGGAAATTATTCACAAATTTAGCAGTAGGAAAAATGGGGACTTGATGTAAAAAATATAAAAATGCAATTCAGAAAGCCAGAGGAGCACCGGTTCTTGAAATAGAAGAAGTGGAAGAGCAAGAAACAGATATCACGGCGTCTACATTTGATAATGAGCCTGAAATTACTGAAATTAATAGAATTACATAAATTGATAAATTATTAATGGCTTTTTGTCCTTGATATATGCCCTGGTTTAAGCGGAATTTTTTTGATCCGAACTGTCGTAAGTAGAAAATCGTTGAGTGAGTCTGCATGGGAATTTTTAATCAATTTTTTAGTGCTACAAATATGGTTTAGATACAAGTTTTTAGGAATTTTATGACGTTTTGGCATAGAAATTTTTGATAAAGAGGTGTCAATGTTTAAAACTTCAAAAGAGTTGTAGATTTTTTTATTATTTTTGGTTAAATTCGTATCAGATTCTCTTCTACTAAAAATCCGTTTTATAGCTCTTCCTTCGGATTTAAACTTTAGCTTGGATAATGAGTTTTCTCCTATATTAAGGTAAATAAATTTTTCTTTCGGTGTTATACAGGCTCTTTTGGAGGAGATTGATAATCTTGCCTTTGGGTGATTTGCAGCATAATTATCATGTATAGTTATAATTGGAATAAAACTATTAATCTTTTTAGTATCTTCGATAGGCTCATCAGAATTTTTAGTAATAGTGTTACAGGAGATTCCTACTTCAACTTTGTGAGGTTTTACTGCAGATGTTTTTGGTGTATTTATTAAAAGTAATTTCTTCATCAGCTTTAAATAATTGTTTTTTCAATATTTAATATCAATTGTATCAAATCCTAAAAGCAATTATAAACTAAAAATACTCTGCATCTATCAAAAAAATTTAATAAAATAAAATAAAGTTAGGTAAATTTACCATTATAATCTTTTATTAGTTGAATTTTATCTTATTCTCTTCATAATGAATAGTCTGCGTTGTTAATCTGCTACTATTCCTTCTTTCGTAATTAATTTATCAGAAAAAAGCGGATTTTTAGTTCCACATAGAATTTCATTGTTGCTATAAGAACTTGATGAAGAAGAGCCATCTACACTATCGCTATCACTAGGATACTCCATTATTTCAAGCCTTTGTGATACTAGCAAATTACTATTCGGCAGATTCAGTGCAGGGACCAAGCTCGGCCTTTTTTTGGACTTATTTCTTTCCTTTTCCTTCTCGAACTTCATCAAAATTTCTGAAAAATTAGTAGAGCTCTGATTTCTTATAAAATCAATCAGCTCAGTCTGATAATTTTCCTTCCTTCTTAAATCATAAATTTCAAAATTTAAGTCTCTTATGACTTCTCCTTTTTTCTTTGTTTCTTCTAATAACAAATTTATATCGTAAACAGTTTTACTAGGGCCTATTTTAGTCTCTTTTAAGTTTCTTATATCTTGATTTAAAATGTCGATTTTTTCTGTCAATGAGATATTTTCATCAGACAGACATTTTAATTTTTGACTTATAGAACTATTTTCCCTTTTATATAAAAGTAGCTTTGTCATAAGTTTTTTGTTATCTTTTTCAAGCTGAGGTATTCTTTCATCAGATTTTTCATTATAAATTTCAATAAAGGTATTTTTCAAATATTTTAGGATTGATAAAATCGGCATGGCTTGCAGTAATTCTTCGAAAGCATCCACACATGACTTAAATTTTTCAGAGATCTTTTGATTATTTGATATAGAAGCATTTTTCAAACCGATTTTGAGCTTTTTTTTTATTTGATTTATAACCTCTAAATTTAGCATAAGATCAGTCTTAAATATAGTCTTTTTCATTTCTGAATCATTTGATTTTTTTAGGTTTTTGGACGAATTAAGGTTTATAAATGACTGGGAGTTTATAGGACTTAAATAACAGCTACTGACCTCCCGGTGATGGTTGAGCTTGGGAGGGTGAATTTGTGTGAATTTTCTATAGTGTTTTTTAAGTTGGAATGGCGAGGGTGATCTCCTTATATTTAACTGTGTGTGGGAATAGGGAGAGGAAGTCAAGCTTGGAGCGTTTTTAATTGTGTGAAGACTGAATGATGGAAGTTCAGTGTCTTTTGGTAACATTTTTTAATTAAAAAGAATAAAATAAAGTTTTTTTATATGATTATTTTATTGAGAGGAAGTATTGTGGAATAGAATTAATATTATTAAAGATAATAAATTTAGAATAGGAAGCTTCCTTTTTTTATCACCATAATAAATATGAAACTTCCATAATGATAAGCCATAGAAGCGTATAAATAAATTTTAATAATTCAGCTGTAATATAATGAAAAAATTTTGGAATTAATTATAATTATCACTTTAATTCTTTAAAGATTACATTAAATTTAAAAATCTAGATTCTAAGCCAAGAATTTTCCAAGTTTTCATTTGTCACAAAAAATTCTTGGAAAGAGTCTCTTCGAATTTTTTCAATTTTTAATTCAGGGACTGGAGAAAGTTTTGGCTTCATAAATTCGTCAGCTGCTGAGTTATTATTATCTGATATCTCTGAATCTGAGCTTTGTGCTCCATTTTCAGGTGGAAGAGTCGAAATTCTAAGCCTAAAGCCTAAATTTTTGTTTTTTTCTTTATCATTTTTCATAGATTCTACTGCAGCTTCTACATCAAACCCCTTCTTTTTAATAGCGTCAATAATATTTTGATTTTTTATTTCTTTTCTTCTTAATTGATGGATTTCTTCATTTAAAAGCTTTATTGCCTCTCCTTTCCTTTTAGTCTCTTCCATAAGAGAATTCATAAAGTACTGAGCCTTTGAATGCTGTGAGCTAAAATCTTTTAAACTATAAATTTCTTTTTTAAGCATCTCGACTTCTGCAGCAAGTTCAACATTTTCGTTGCTTAATTGTTTTAATTTTTTTTCTAAAATTGCTTTTTCTTTTTTAATTTTGGCTAATTTTTCTTCGGATTCTTTTTTGGAATTTTCTGAATCGTAATTTTGGAGGCTTGGTAGGTTAGCATTAAAACAGCTGATAATTCCATTTTTAATTTCACTTAAAATTTGAATAGTGGGTAAAATTTTCAATACTTCATCCAAGGTATCTAAATGGACATTTAATTGGGCTTTTTGTGATGAGCTGTTTTTAAGATTTTCCATATAATTATCACGGATTTTTTCAAAAATTTGAGAATTTAAAATAGCCTCGTTTGAGCCAGAATTTTCTTTGACCTTTTGAAACTTTGCTGACGATTTATAAATTTTTGCTACCGCTACTTTAAAAGTGGGGTTCTGAATCAATGGTAGAGGTGTTGAATCGGCTTCTTTGTCCTTTATTGAAGCTTTGGTTGATAAAAGGGATGAAGTTCTATTTAAACCTTGAGTGCTTTTTATACTAGTTAATTTTTTCCTGGACTGCAATCTTCGGGAATAAGGAGAGTTACTCAAATCGCTGAAAGATTGATTAGTCTTAGTCGAAAAACTGATAGGCTGTGTGTAAATTGGCTTAATCTCATTCATTATTATTTTCGTATAGTTATAAATATGAAAAAAAAATGATGTTAAGATAATATATTTATTAATTTTCAAAAAATCTGCAAAATGGCTTGAATTTTTGATGAGCAAATTTTAAGGCATAATGCTAAGTTTAAATATAAACATTAATTATATTAAATATTTAATAAATTTATTCTCTGAGTCAAACATTATCTGCAATTTCTTTGTTTACATAAAGATCTAAAAAGGAATCGGATTTTATGCGAGTTATATCAAGCTCAGGAACCGGTGATGATTTTTTAGAATTTATATTTTCATTTTCGTTGTAATCTCCTAATGATCTTTGCTTTTTTTTTGACGGAATTACTGTCAATTGTTTAGAGGGCTGTGGCCTTTTTGCATTTATTTTGGCATTTTCGTTCTCTTTTTCTTTTATAGAGCTTTTTTTTGAAAAATTATATGTTGTTCCTTTATTTCTTGCAAATTCTATCATTTTCAATAATTTTGCATCTTTTTTCCTCAATTCATAATTTTCTGCATTTAGAATCTTGATTGTCTCTCCTTTTCTTTTAGATTCTTCCAATAGCATATTTAAATAATTTTGAGACTTCATCCCTTCTGTATTTCCAAGAAAAATATCGTTTTCTTTTTTAAGTTTTTCAATTTGATCTATCAGTTCAATATTTTCATTGCTAAGTATTTTAAGTTTTTTATCAAGCTCTACCTTATCTTTTTTATATTCTTCAACCTTGATTTCTAGCAATTTTGCCTTTTTTTCTAACTCAATATTATCTAAAACGCAGCTTTCTTCTTTTAATATATTCCTCAGCCCATCTTTTATTTCTCTCAAAATCTGTAATCCAGGCAGGAAAAGAAGAACTTCTTCGAAAACTTCAAAATAAATTTTCAATACAAAAATTATAGGTTTTTCAGAAACAGCTTTTAATTTTTCCTTAAAATCTTTTAATAGTTTATCCAACTTTGTGCTGTCTAAAACAAGTTCCCAGGATATGTCTTTATTGTCTTTAGAGATTGGAGATAAAGATTGATTTATCATTGGGAGTCTAGCTACACTTGTACTCGATTTAAGTAGGGAGTTTTTTGTTCCAGTAATATTCTCTTTAGAGACATTTATTTGGTGACTAAGAGTTGTGATGGTCCTTTGTGGAGGAAGCTTTATTGGATTTAGCTTCTTCCTTATATTGAATACAGGTTTTAAGTAAGGTGAAGAAGTCAAATCAGTTAATGATTGGCTAAGTTTTGAGTACAATAAAGGTAGGGGTCGAGATTTTTTGGAATCATTCATAATGATTATTTTATATTTAAATTGTTAATATTAATTTATATTAGAGAAGAATTTTATGGTTGTGAACGGACTCACGAAGTACTTTTCGAATACGGTTTAGCCAGTGAAACCTTGATTTATTATGAAATTCATTATCCATATTTTAGGACTATTTTATAATATTGAGCATTAAGACCTTCAAGCAAGTGAGTAATAAATTCAACTATTAATTGAAAATTTATCAATATCTCGGCTTTTTCCTTATACTTTATTAATATTAGATCATTTATAAATTATATTTTATAATTATAGTAATATTTTATTTATATTAAATGAATATAAAAGAATTTCTTTTTATTATACATTTTAATTTCAAAAATTTCAACTGCCAAATTTAAGTTTAAATTATTAATACCGTACATTAACTCGATTTTAGCGTCTTATTCATGGCTGCTCCGAAACCTCATAGCTTTCATAAAGCTCCAAAAATGAATCGGACCGAACTCGTTTTATATCTAAATCAGGCACAAGCGATTTTTGCTTCATATAGCATTTCTCTTCAATTGAATTATCGCTTTCATCTTCTGAAATATTTTCACTTGAAACTTTATTCTCTGATGACATTGTTAAAAATCTTAAAGGAAACTTATCCTTTGAATCAGAATTTTCACTGTTTTTATTAAAATCATTTCTTGGCAGAGTTAAATAGGCTGAAATATTGATTCCTTGAGATTTCATTGTATTTAATGTTTTCAAAAATCTGGCTTCTTTTAATCTTAACTCATGGTTTTCGGTATTCAAAATTTTTATCATTTCGCCTTTTCTTTTGGTTTCTTCCATTAGAGAATTTAATATATGCTGTGATTTTGGTTGGTCATTTTGAAAGTCTTTTAAAAATTTTAGCTCATTTGACATTGTATCAATTTTTGCTAAGAGTTCCACATTTTCGTTACTTAAAATAATTAATTTCTTCTCAAGCTCTAATTTGTTCTTTTTAAGCTGCTGAATAGAGCTTGCCTGGGCTTTTAATTTAAATTCGATTTTAGAGTCACCATTCGTAATTCCTGGTGGATCCTCGTCTATGATATTTTTGAGTCCCAATTTTATATCTTTTAGGATGCTTAAGGCTGGCATAGAAACCACAATCTCGTCCAACGTTTCACAATATAAATTAACCAAAAATGTTTTTGTTCTAATTTCACAATTTTTCAATTTTTCTTCATAATTTACTCTGATTTTTTCCAAAATCGCTGGATTAATAAGGTTATCCCATAACAGTGCTTTATTTTTGGGTTTCTGGGAATTCATAGGTGATTTCCCATTAGAGACCTTTATAGGGCTTAAATTAGATTTTGCCACCGGTGATATAGACTCTTTTTGTGCTAGTTTAGTGAGGGTAATTGTTCGCTTTAATTCTTGTGGAAGCTTAGTTATCGATAATTGGTTTCTCTTATGGTTCAGTCCTTTTGAATATGGTGACGAGTTAAGTTCACTGAAGGTCTGACTAAGTTTTGAGGTTGATAAAGATTGCAACATGAGGATTTTTTTATCATTCATTTTATAGAGCTTAATAATTATTAGTTATGAATGAAGCATTTGGGGAAATTTCAGCCTTTATTTCTTTACGATAAATATGAAACTTCATTGAATGTTTAGATATATGCATATGTGAGTATAAGAGGAAAGAACAAGTAAATGATAAGATGAAGCAATAAATTTTCCAGAGAAAGAAAAAAATTGGACAATTGGGGACAGAAAATTAGCTAATTTTGATAGATAAGGAGGGTTGAATACTATATGGCAAATTATTAATAAATCAATCTTATCTCGTAAAAATTAATAAAAATATTTATTATAAGAATGCTTTATACATTCTTTAGCAAAATCAGTTAGAATATCCTTTTATTTAATTGAAAATCTCCAAGAATAGCCTAAAATCCTTATGTCAGAAGCCCCAACTTATATTAACTGCCTCATTATTCTATCATCTTTCTATTTTAAAAATCCCATCTCTCTGTTTTATCAAAATCTCTTAATTTTGTATTACCTTTATTTAATTATGGCTAAAAACCAAAATGTCACATGCAATAGCTAATAAAATGGGTCATGATTTAGAATACCCATGGGAGTTCTACGTAACACGCAACAAGAAAAAAACCAACAAGCAAAAAATCACCCTCAAAGCTTGGGAAGAAAGACTGAAAAAAATCAACACTTTTAAGACCGTGGAAGATTTTTGGCACGTATACAACAACATCAAAGTTCCCACAGATATCAAAGGCAGAGGGGATTATTTTCTATTTAGAGAGGGAATTTTGCCAGAGTGGGAAGACCCTCGTAATGCTCAAGGAGGAGCCTGGTCTTTTAAGACTGAGCACTTGGAAAAAATCAATGAGCAATGGCTAAATTCAGAGCTGGCTTTAATTGGGTGTCAATTCTTGGACTTATCACCACACATTTGTGGAGCTGAACTTTCTGTCCGCATAAATAGGTTCAGAATTGCTATTTGGACAGATACAATTGAAGAGCGCTACATACAGGGTGTTGGACTTAAACTTAAAGATATCTTGGGAAGAGAAGCCACTTTAGAGTTTAGGAAACATTTTGACGAAAAAGTTTTATTTACTTTATAGATAATTAGAATTCCTTATTAATTTCTCTAAAAAATTCAACATAAAAGCTTATTATTGGATTTCCTACAATCCTATGCAATTTTTGCCACGGATTTAAATATCATTAAAAAATGGAAAGATCAACCAGGGCACCAAACACAAGTGTCGCACAAAATGTGTCGTCAGCGTCTGCAAGGAGACGTGTAGGCGACCTAAGTGACTCAATGAACCGCATGAGTATTGAAGAACGCAAAATAGGGAGTGGTAGCTTTACATATAATTGCGACAAAGTAATTGGGCAAGGCAGCTTTGGAAAAGTTTACCAAGCTGTAATCGCAGAAACTGGGGAAACAGTTGCAATTAAAAAGGTTTTACAAGATCGGAGATATAAAAATCGTGAGCTCCAAATAATGAAAGAATTGAATCACCCAAATGTTGTTACTCTCCGCCACGCCTTTTATACCTCAGGTGAAAGGCCTGATGAGCTGTATTTAAACGTAGTAATGGACTTTATTCCAGACACCTTATATAGAGTCACAAAACAATATAGCAGGATGAGGCAGCCTGTGCCTATTTTAGTAGTGAAATTATATGCTTATCAACTGATGAGAGGTTTGGCTTATCTTCATGCAGTAGGGGTTTGCCATCGTGATATTAAGCCTCAAAATGTGCTGGTGGATACAAATACGCATAAAATAAAGCTTTGTGATTTTGGCTCGGCTAAAAAACTGGTCCGTGGAGAGCCAAATGTTAGTTATATTTGCTCAAGATATTATAGAGCTCCTGAGCTAATTTTTGGGGCTACTGATTATACCCCAGCTATTGACGTATGAAGTGCTGGAGCTGTTGTAGCAGAATTAATATTGGGACAGCCTCTCTTTCCGGGAGAAAGTGGAGTCGACCAACTTGTAGAAATCATAAAAATCCTAGGAACACCTACAAGAGAACAAATTTATGATATGAACCCAAGCTACACAGAAAATAAATTCCCTCAAATTAGGCAGCACCCTTGAAATAGAGTTTTTAAGCAAAGGACCCCACAGGATCTCATTGATTTTATCGCAAGCTTGTTAGTGTATTCTCCTCAAATAAGACCTAATGCTCTACAAAGCTTGGCCCATCCTTGTTTTGATGTGCTGAGAGATCAAAATACTAGACTTCCTAATGGAGAAGAACTGCCTTGCTTATTTAATTGGACTGAAGAAGAATTAAGTGCAGGAAATCCTGAGTTGTTTAGTCAGTTAACTCCAGCTTGGTATCATGAATAATTCTAAGAATTCTGTTTTTAATAAAAATCATAAGCTTATCCAAGAATTGAATCAAAATTTTGCCTAATTTTCTTTATTAATACAATCGCAGTTTGAATTTTTATGTTATTGAATTGCCATTTAATTTAAAATGTGGAACCAAAAAGCATCATGCAAAATTACACAAGAGCTAGACTTCGCCCGTGAGCATTTAATCCATCAATATAAACTTGGCAAAATCAAGTCAAGAATCGACAACAAGCCTCCTAGAAAAATGCCGCACGTTTTCAGCAAAGCAAAAAAAGGATTAAAAGAAGAAGAACGGCTCAATGAAATGCAGCATACAAATCATTTGCTTCTTCAGAAACTCTTATTAATTGATACAAAGCCAAGCCAAGCATCAACTCCTATATGTGCTTCGTTAAAATCTTTGAATAGAAAGAATAGAATTGAAGAACTGACCAAAATTAGTGAAGAAAACAGAAGAATTTTGAGGAAAATAAATACGGCTGGGTCACATTATAATGCAAGAAAGCTAGATCAAGACTATAGACAGCACGAGTATCTAGCTTACCAACTTTCTGAAAATGCTCGGAGAATTCCAAGCAGAACTTCATATACAATTAACGAGATCCTTGATGGGACTGGAATAATAAGCTCTGGGGTCAGAAGTAACAGGACTTTAAGACCAAACAGTGCATATCCAACCTCGAGAAGAGAAAATAAACTTACCAGGCCTCAGTCAGCAAATGACTTAGACGAGTTTTAATAGACTTAATGACTATTTTTAGATAATTAAATCAAATAGTTATGAAATAATGGGCTTATTCTTATCTAGACTATGGAGGAAGCTTAGAAAGGATTATGAATATAAAATTGTCCTAGTAGGACTCGCAAATGCTGGCAAGACCACTATCCTTTACAAGCTGCGCCTAGGTGAAGTTGTAAGCGCTCACCCTACAATAGGCAGCAATGTGGAAGAAATCAAGCAAGGAAACGTCAGACTTCAAGTGTGAGATCTAGGCGGCCAAGAGTCTTTAAGAGCCTCATGAAGTACGTATTTTGTGTCTACAGAAGCTGTAATTTTTGTAGTTGATAGTGCTGATGTTCATAATGCTTTATTGGCGAAGATGGAGCTTTTTAATTTGCTTTTGCATGCTGATTTAAGAGCTGCCCCAGTTTTGATTTTAGCAAATAAGCAAGATTTACCAGTTGCAGCACCTCCTAATCAAATTTCAGAACTATTGGATTTAGTATCAATTAGAGATCACGAATGACATTTGCAAGCTAGCTCTGCAATAACTGGGCAAGGTCTTGAAGAAGGTATAGAGTGGTTATGTGATAAGCTGAGTAATAAACACTAATTAAAATATCTGGTAAATCATCAAATTAATTTAATAAGTCTTTTATAGTATTATGTCTAAATAATGACTTACATTATTCATTTTCCTTCAAAGTTCTCCCCTTTGCTATCAAAATAAAAAGCTTAATTTCTCTTATTAAAGACGATTTTCATGAGGGAGCCTAAAAGTATAATTGTGCAGGCATAAAAAACAAAAAACAGTCAATCTATGCAAAAAGTCTAAAATGGCATAAATTATTTTGAAGTAGATGCATTATAGAAGAATTATATAAGTTTACATTAATTTAATTAAAAAATGAACTAGGCTGCCTTTTATGGCCGCTTCTAGCCCTATTGAATTCACCGAGATCATTTTTCCTCAATAGACTATTTCTCATAAAATTTTCACATAGTGGCATCCTCTTATCCTTTTCTTTACAAAAAGATTCATTAATAAAAGATTTATTAGTCGCAGAGCTAAATGACGAATAAATTGTAGGATCAGCAAAAGACTCATCATATGTAATAAAATTTCTTTCATTCCCAAGCTTCTTTGTAGTTTGTTTTAAGTTTGTGCTTATGTCGCAAAATGAAACCCCTCGCTTGTGCTTTGAAGTTTGATTAGAATTTTTTTGAGTTAAGTAACTGTTTATGCGAGAAATCGCATGCTCTTTTTCTTTTGCAGTTAATTTTCGATGATTATCAACAATATTTCCATCATACATTTTCAGAAAAGAAGATATTGGCATTATAAATTTCTTTGTAGAAAATATATAACGTTGAAAAATTTGTTGTACTTTCAATTTTTGCTCTTCTGGTTCTGGGATATTTATTAATAGGGAATTCTATATAAAAATTACCATATTCTCTAGGTCGATTTCTCCTTGGCTATCAGGATCGATGAGTTTAAGTATGCTAAATAAAGGAGATATTTTTGAACTACTTTTTGAGGGCTTTAAGCTTTGGGATCTTTGATGTTTATAACAATTCATATTCAGACTTAATTATTAACGGAATCTTCGAAAGCCAAGAGAAAATATGAAAAAATCATAAAAAACATTATTGCTTATAATATAAAACCAAGGCTTTTTAGCTTATTTATCAAGGAAAAGAGAAGTAAAATATTGACATTAGATTCGATTATTTAATTAATATTATACTAAAAGGAATAAATCTCCTTAACTATTCATAATGTTGTAAATAAATAATTAATACTCTAATGAATGAGCAGCAATGCGACATAAATCAGCCTCTAATTGAAGAAGCCAAAACAACTGACGGCAAATCAGAAAATTTAGAATCACTTACTCCTGAACCACAGCTAGAAACCCAAAGTGAAGCCAAAACAGAAGTATCTCATCATAATGAAGTAAAATTGCCTATACAAAATCACCAAAATGTGCAGCTTGTAATCTGCCCTAAATGCAAAAATGAGGTTACTACAATTACAAAGCTCAAACCTGGACTTATATCATATTTGTGCTGCTGCGCTATGGTGTGCTTACTTATTCCATGCTGCTGCGTTCCTTTTATGTGCAGACCATGCCTGGATACTTCTCATATATGTCCGAGGTGTAAAAAAGAAATTTATAGCTCAGGATTATTACCTATGTAAAATTAAGGCTTTTATTGAATAATTCTTCAATTTAACAAAAAATGGTCAGGGAATCTTTCCGAGACTTAATGCTGGATATTAGCTCTTCTTCTACAGCATTTAAATAAAAAATCGAAATAAGATTGTTTTGTAGGCTGCGGGTCTGGGATTAACTGTGGCTCTTGTATAGGCTGCTCTTTTGTAGCCTCTTGGACAGGCTCTTTTTTGCTCTCAAACGTCTTTTGTGCTATTTTTTTGGTTTTTTCTTTATAAGCACTGATTTTTTTCTTCAGTTCTAGCTGTG
Source organism: Blepharisma japonicum (assembly GCA_949751835.1). Lineage (NCBI taxonomy): Eukaryota > Ciliophora > Heterotrichea > Heterotrichida > Blepharismidae > Blepharisma > Blepharisma japonicum. Next base: position 492,256 of record CATKHK010000016.1, read on the forward strand.
CTTCGTATATACTGTTATCATTCGGCTCCAGATTCCTAGCTTCTTTTAAGTCTTTTCTCGCTTCATCATAATTTGCGAGCTCCATATTGGCTACCCCTCTTCTATACAGTGCTTTAGAATTCTCTGGTTCTAAGCTTAAAACATCTGAACAATGAATAATCACATTTTCATAAGAACTTTTCATTTTAAGGTAGCAAGCTGAAAGATTTAAAAGACAAGGGATTTTTATTTCTTTTACGTATTTCATTGCGTCTTCTTCAGCGATTTTTGCATCTTTAAACAAATAATTTATAGCAAGAAGGGCTTTTGAGTAAGATTTGCTGGCATTTTCAATTTCCCCAAGCTTAAAAAGTCGATTTCCTTCATCTTTTTCTTGATAAGGGATAAGGAGTTTTTCTTCTTCTTCCATAATAAAAAATAATTATATATTTAATTGTCAATTAGCTTAAAATGGAGCTTTACCTCTAGGTGGGGCTTTTTTAAACTTAAAAAACATCAAAAGTCCAAAAACCGCCTCAATCACTTGGAAAAATAATAAAATCGCATTTGTTACGACATCAGCATTAAATCTGAATAAAAAATACACAAAAGTTTGTAGTGCTATATAAAAGATGCTGGCTAAAATAGCTGGGATCGATAAGGCAAGAAACCACAAAACAGCACTGACCCCTTCACTTTTATTAGCTATTGAGCCTATATGATTTTTACCTACGAAAATCCTAAAAAATTGTAAAACAGCAAAAAAACACAGCCCGGCATATTCAGGAGCAATTGTATTATAAGGGTAAATCAAATAAGAGCCTTTGTATATATAAATCATAGTAGCTACTACAAAGTACCAAGCTGAATACAGTCAGTCAAAATACAGCAAAGTCTGTAAGGGAAGAATTGTCAGCGGCTTATTTGCAAGATTTATCATTTATTTTTAATTTAACCAATTAATTCGTGCATGACTGGACTGGGAATAATAAATTTTCTTCTGTGTCATACTTATAAATAAAGAACTTCCTGATGAAAAACACTGATTTTTCATTGAAAACGTAGCTTGCAGGGCTCCATCAGTCCTCTTCAGACAAATCCTTTATATCTTCAATATTCTGAGGATTGAAAGGATCGATTTTTGTGATTTTTTTGCCGTGGAAAATGATCAATTGATTCTCAATAGGAAACATAAAGCACCGGAGACTGTCTTGGATTTTTATTTTTAATTGCGAAAACCTATTTCCTGCGATATTATAAGCTTCAATAGTTTCTGCACCTCCTGCTATATAAATATTTCCTTTAATAAATGCAGCTGAGCAGCTTTCTCTAGGACTATTTAAATTTGCGATTTTCTGCCAAGTTCTTTGAGAGACGTTTAATCTTTCGCATTCTTTTAGAGTCCCATTGTTAAAACCGCCAAAAACATATACAAATTCTCCAATATTCAGAATCGCATGATTAAACCTAGGATTTTTCATAGCAGGGCCTATAGTAAGGTCTTGAGAAACCACATTGAAAATCCATGTAGACCGTTTTGGAGATATTTGTAAGCCTCCTGTGACCACAATTAGCCCATCTGGAGTAATAGTCCAAGCGCTCCCATCAAGCCCTACATCGCGACTTTTTATATTAATTTTGGAAAATTCTTCAATAGAGGTATTAAAAGTCGTCAAAAATTTCACCCCAGGGATAAAGCAATATAGCATAGCAGAAATTATTTTTTTCCTAGAAACAGAGCTGCTTCTCTGCATTCTTGATTTTATTTCTCTTTGTGTTTGGGCTGTTGACATCCTGGGAGCTTCGTATTCTGAGATTTCTCTTGAGGTCAAAGCGACATAATTTTCATCGTCTGAAAATTCAAAAGGATTTTGGGTTTTTGTCCTTTTTACGTCCCGAAAGCCCACTTTTGGGGTTGTTATTCTTGATTTTTGCTTGGGCATAGAAATTTGCGAGACTTTTTTAGATGAAGTTGTGTCAATTATAGGCGATTTTGCTTGCTTTGGATCTGGTGCTGGGGTGTTAGAGTTGCTGCTACTTTTAAGCCCAACCTCAAAAATAAACTGGCTTACTATGGTATTTTTCATATCAGTTTGGCTGTAATCTACCCTTTTCTTGAGAATTTCGAACTTATTGACTTCTTCACAAGTCAAACAGCTTGTCAGTGCATTCGCAAGCTCATTGTACTGGTAATCTCCTTTTTTGATCATATCTAAAGCTTCAGTTATTTGTTTTTTCACAATCCCGCATTGGTTGATTACTTTTAAAGTCATATCTTCAGCTGCTGAGAGCAGATCTCGCTCTATCACTTTTACGATTTCTGTAATAAATTGAATGGAAAGATTTTGAAATTCGTCGACTGCTGAGATTTCTTTTTCCAAACGCGATTTTATATATGCTAAAACCTCTTGTTTTTGAGACGCCTGGGCTAAAATCTGTGCTTCAGTTGCACAGAGTTCTTGCCAATTTTCAGCCATCAAAGAAGTCAATTGGCTTTCGCTCAGCGCGACTGGCTTATGACTAGAGCTTATATCTGAAATAATATGCCTTCCTACACAGCTGCTACACAGAATGGCCTGCTTGCAAAAGCAAATTAGCTCCCCAGGCCCATTGCAAATTTCACATGTTTTTGTATTCATCATAAACATATTTTATCCTATAATTAAATTTCTTATTAATCCAGTCCTCATTTCCACCATACACTTCTTATGCAGATTTATCTGATAGCCTACTCCATCTAGCGTAAACGAAAAAATTCCTTCAGTGAAGCTCAAAATGTCTTCAATTTCTTTAATAATTGGCCTTGCAGTCTGATCATTAGCATACCACCAATATTTTTCTTTGGCAACTGCCGTTCTGCTTATAGGGTAAATCATTTTTTCTCCACTAGGGTCAGTTACAGTCATTAAGGTTTCTCTGAATAAAATTTCTGCTTGGCTGCCTGAGAAGTTAAACTTGCTTCGGATGTTTCCGGAAATAAAATCCCGCTCAATTTCATCAGAGGTGGCCTCTGGGAATTCAATTTCAGAAGACTCCATGTGGTAAATCCATTTGCCTTGGAGTGTACAGGTTTGAGAGTAAAATTCAGGTACAGAGGAAAGGTCTTGGGGCTCTGGATTTTGTCGCTCTTCAGGTTCTTCGGCGTCAAAAAGAATATCAGGGGCGTCTTCTTCTTTTTTACCTTGGGGAGGGGATTGGTGAGCTCTAGGAGGGACTGGTTTCTTGGGAGGAGAACTAGATGGCGGGGGTTGAAAGTTTGGAAGACTTGGAGCTGATGGTAATTCTGGGTAAAGAGAAAGAGAAGGAGCACTGGGAATTGGCATAGGTGGGGGTGGAGGAAGGGAGACTGGCTGGAATCCTGAAGCGGTAACAGTTATTGGCTCTTTTTGCTTATTTTTTTTGCTTGATGTGCTTCCCATTTATAGATAAATAACTTTATTTTGTTTCTAAATATCTAAATGATAGAATTTATAAATTAAAAATTTATCACAGGCAACAGATATTTATATTAATAATTGCAGATCTCACTTACATTGATCTAAAGATTGCCAATATGAAAAATGAGCTATCATGAAGATTATATTCGCTATCACATATCGATTTATCACGAAATTCAAACACCGTGAAGCTTGATCTCTCTAATAATGAAGATTTGTTTGACTTAGAGTTATTAAGATTTTTCCCAAATTTAAAAGAGCTCGATCTGTCATATTCCTATTATCTTTGCGATAATTATCAGGCAATCATATATGTTCCTAAGCTTGAAAGTTTAAATATACACAGCGCAGGCTTAACAACAGCAAAATATTTAGTCCCTCTGAAAAATCTCAAATATTTAAAGGCGACTTTTGCAAATATTGGAAAAGCTGTGGAACACCTTATTCAATTATCAAGCTTAGAAGATCTAGATATTCAAGGAGGAATAGAAGGCATAGAAGAGCTTGGATGTTTAACTTCTTTGAAAAAGCTGACTTTAAGAGGAGTGTTTAATAACTACGGAGAGACTGATGATTTTGATGCTCCTCCAATAGATTTTCTAGCCTCTTTGGTAAATTTAAGAGAACTGGACCTTTCGTTTAATGATTATATAAAATTCATTGAGCCGATTACGAGGCTGCCGAACTTGCAGTATCTTGATCTATCGTATAACAAAGGGATTCAAGATGTGCCTTTGCTTAGAAATTTAGTATCTTTGGTTACAGTGGATCTAAGATTATGTACACCGACGCTTGAAAATGATTTGTATTATTTAACAGAGCTTCCAAATCTGAAAGAATTAAGGATTTTTTATTATATTACTCCTCCAAAGTTCAATGAGCAGGTTAAAGTTGTTATAGACTAAAAATATTTTGATAGTTTTTAAAGATATGCTTATATAGTAACTTGAAGAGAAGACAAATGAGGGAGGGTGAGAACTGAGATTATGGATAATTAAGAAAATAGCGATTAATGAATCAATAGTTTAGTCTGGGAGATGATATTGGTTAGTTTAGTTATCTTAAAGTACTTTTTCATTTATACTTCTCCACGGCTATTCTAGGTTATTCATTAAAGACAAGCTCAGTTATATCGGTGATAAATCTCTAAGATGTCCACAATGAAGTCTACCCGGCTAGAGGTATAATCTATATAACTATTTTTATAGCTTTGCATTTCTATTTTTCATAAATTTATCAGTGCACCAATTTAGCTTTCGCATCTAAGTTAATTGTTTTGTAGTCATATTATAGCCTTCTATTTCTGGAATTGATAAGCTTGATAAGCTTTTGGAATTTTCTGGGGTTTTTGCCATTAGTAATTATAAAATGGGCTCTCTTCTCCATGAAATTAATAAATAGCATAAATAATCTTTAAAGTTAGGCAATTTGATGCAATATAGGTTTTCTTTACTAAAATCTTTATATAATAGAATTAAAATCTATGTTTGATGGGATGTGAGAGTTAATGTAGCAACCCAAACATTTTATTTTAAAATCGATTTATAAAATTCAAATTTAAATAATAATATAATTATGTTTTCTAATTAAGCTTGTGATAGCTGGCACAGTTGATAGTAATAGCCACTTGTATTCTTTGACAACTCCTCATGAGTTCCTTTTTCCACTAAAATTCCTTTTTCAATCACAAGGATTTCATCGCAGTCTTTAATAGTCCTAAGCCTGTGAGCAATAGAAATGATTGTAAACTTTTCTTGTTTCAGCACTTCTTGTAGATTAGACTCTACAACAGTGTCTAAGGCGCTTGTTGCTTCATCTAAAACCAAAATTTTTGGCTTCCTAATAAGAGCTCTCGCAATGGCAACTCTTTGTTTTTGTCCTCCACTTAGTTTGCTTCCTCTAAGTCCTACATCGCTATCTAGACCATATTTCTCTAAGAGATCTCCTGCTTGCGCTTTTATTAAAGCTTCTCTGGCTTCTTCTTCAGTAGCCAGCTGATTGGCAAGTCTTAGATTGTACATCATGGTGCCTTTAAATAGAATAGGCTCTTGGCCGACCCAACAGACGTATTCTCTGAGATGCCTGATATTGTAGTTTTGAATCAAAATGTCGTCAATTTTGATAAGTCCTGCCCTTGGGTTATAAAACCTCAATAAAAGTTGAGCAATGGTGGATTTTCCTGAGCCTGTTGAGCCTGTTACGCCAAGAGTATGTCCTGCTGGAACTTCGAAACTGACATTTTTGAGAACTGAGTTAAGTCTGCCTTCATATTTAAAGCTGACTTTTTCGTATGTAACTTTTCCAGAAATTGGGTCTGTGACTCCATCTTTTGAATCTCCATTTATTTCAGGCTCATACTCAATTATGTCACTCATTTTAATAGCACTTTTAATTGCCGCATCTGTATCCTGAGGCAAATATGAAATCACAACTGCGCTATAAGTTGAAAGCAAACTTATAAAGAAAATATAAATCAAATCGTCTCTGCTTAAGTGATTTTCTTTGAGTCGTGCCCCACCTATCCAAAAACACAATCCCCAAACAAAAAATATCACAGATATTTTAAATGCAAAATGAAAAGCATCAGGATAATAAGAAGCTATAACCTGTCTATTGGCATCTCTACAAGAATTCACATATCTGACATGGAAATAGTCTTGCTTATTTAAAGAAGCCACTGTTTTTATATTTGTCAAACTGTCAAAAGCGATATGGGTCGTTTCAGGTGGAGTCATTTTATCATTCTGCCTAAAAACGTCACCACCCATATTCACAATAACCATAGCAGAGAAAAGGCCTATTGATATTAAACCATAACTCCAGTCTCTGCAAAGGACCCATACAATAGCTAATGTCAAGCTTGAAACTGCAAGCAGCTGGAACATCAAGACTGGGCCTCCAATTGAGGAAATTTTATCACAGTCGTTAGAAAACGTATAAGACAACGATGATGGGTTATTGATTGGCTTGTCGAAAAATTTTTGGTCATAATAAAGTATAGCATTCATCCCTCTCATTCTGATATCATCTGTGAACAGTGCAGCAATCCTGCCTAGCGCACTAAACGAAATAACAATCATAACGAAAACAAATATAGCCAAGAATATACACCCCCACATATTTTCCCAAGTATTGTCTTGATACTCAGCGCCGTCATCTTCTGCAGTTATTATGACATCATCTCCATAGTAAAATCCCATGACAGGATAGCAAAGTCCAGCTAAAATAACACCTATAGCAGCTACAATCATCCAGTCCCACTGTTTAAAAAGCTGAACTCGGATCCCTTTCATGTATTTGTTTTTTTCAGCTTTGACTCTATGGGAGATTGAAGTTTGGTAGCTCATAACGTCTAGGTCTTTTGCTGTTTCTACTTTTTCTTCTGGGACTTCTTCTTCCAGACCTTCTTCAGTCTTAGATTGGATTTCGCAGTATCTGGCATATCGACCGTTAAGCTTAATCAAGGACTCGTGGTTTCCTTCTTCAGCGATCACTCCTTCAGAAATTACGATGATTTTATTCGCGTTTTTGACTGAGCTGAGCCTTTGAGCAACTATGATGGTTGTTCTGTTTTGAGATACTTTATCAAGAGTAATTTGGATTTTTTTCTCAGTTTTTACATCTAATGCGCTTGTGGCTTCATCAAGTAGTAAAATGCTTGGATTCTTTAGCAAAGCTCTTGCAATGGCTACTCTTTGCTTTTGTCCTCCAGACAGCAAAGACCCTTTAACACCTACATCTGTGTCGAATTTATTTTCCAAGTCTTCAATAAAAGCTGCTTCGGCTTCTCTTGCGGCATTCTCAATTTCTTCATCAGTCGCATCCATTCTACCGATTCTGATATTTTCCCTTATCGACGTGTTAAATAAAATCGGCTCCTGGCTTACCAAGCCTATAAATTCTCTTAAAGCTGAAATATCATACTGTGTGATATCAACCCCGTCAATCAATACTGTACCTTTTTCAGGGTAATAAAATCCTTCAATAAGCTGAATTATCGTACTTTTGCCTGACCCAGTCTGCCCTACAATGGCTAATGACTCTTTTTCTCTGACTTTAAAAGAAATCCCATTTAGGATTGGTACATCTTTTTTGGTTGGATACCTGAAATAAACATTTTCAAAGTCGATATCTCCTTTGATTGATTGAGGTTTTAAATACCCTCCATATTTTTTATCGCTCTGTATCACTTCATTGACTCTAGCTGCTGCCACTTTTGCATTGCTAAGTACATTGATCACTGTAATGAAAGTTCCTTGATAAAAAGCAGTCATCATAAAGCAGAAGGACACGACCACGACATCTTTGCGCTCCATTTGTGCGTCAAGTGTCCAGTTATACCTGTCGTCTCTTATGAAAATGGACCCAAAATAATACACCATGCCACCCATTATAAAGAATATGGCAGCTGTGAGACCATATAGAAATCCTTGAAAGATCCCAGTTTTTGTGACTTCATCTTTCAGATCTTTTAGCTCTGATTGATAAAGTTCAGTTCTTGGCTTCTGCGCATTGCAAGAAGCGATGGTTTTGACTCCTTCAAAGCTTTCTTCAGCAATTCCTCCTGCTGACTTATACTTCTCTTGTTTGCTATAGGACGAATTAATTGTTACTTTCTCGTAAACAACAAATCCAAAAAACTGTAATGGTATCGGTATGAGGGCGACTAGAGTCAGCTGAAAGTTAATGATCGCTGCACCTATAAAAAGCCCTACATATGAAATAGCCATTGGTAACTGTAAGAAAAACTTTAGCCCAACACCTTGCTCTATTGCATCAATATCCATATCAATTGCACTTGAAAGCTCAGAGGCGTTGTTTCTGTCGTACCATTTGGCAGGCTTGTTTATAATGCTGTGAAAATAGGCACTTCTCCACTTCAGTGATATTCTTTTAGCTGCTATTAAAATTAAGAGAACAGCAATCCAGCCTACTAATAAGCTTAAGACGCCTCCTATAATCATCCATATAGCAGCATCTCTCATTTGATCATAGACCTTATCATCATTGTCTGGGTTTTCATAGACCGCTTCAACGACTTCTCCCATTTCGTAAAACAAAAATATTATGAACAATCTAAAAATCAAGCACAGTGAGGAGCCGACGGCTAGTAAAGTTAACTCACATTTATTTGCATATGAAAAAAGAAGCTTTAAGCTAGCTTTTGAGTTGATATCTTCTTGTTTTATGAGCGGTTCGGAGTCCTGGCTTTTGTCTTTGTTTTCAGAACTTTTTGACATTTTTTATAATTTGCAGCGATAACGCATATAAAATCTTTATTAATAAATTTTTAAGTAAAAAATGAAGATTAACTCAGATAAATGAATAGGTGAAAATTAGTTAATTTTTAGCAGAGCTACAGCTCTGAAAGAGATAAAGGTTAGTAATTATTAATTCCTCCAATGATCAACTTATTTTACTATTAAAAAGTGAATTAATTTTTACTTTAGCTAGTAGAAACTATAAAAGTAAATCGATCGAAATTTGAATTTCCCGAATCCCTCTTTAATATGTATTCGAAGCCTTATGATGAAAACTATTTAGTTTTCAATCAATTTTATAATGTAAAAATCATATAGATAAAATAAGTATGTACAATTCATAAGCGAAAAACGTATATATAAGATTTTAGTTAAACTAGTCATGAGTTTTAGTATATTTTCTTGCTTTGCAATCAATGAATATATCGAGGAATCTTGTTTTAAATTATTAATTTTAATTTTATTCAGAATCCTTTATTATTTATTAAATATTTCTCAATACTGATAGCAGACTCGAAATATTTGATGACCTATTAATTATTAGAAGTGGATTTTTTTAATTCATTGGTAAACAAATTATATTGGTGGAGAAAGTAGCATTATTTGAGTCTCTACTCCTAGTGTATAAATATATGAATTATTGTGAAATCCCTCCAAAAACTTCGTCATATAAATTGGATTCGCGGAAATTTTAGATTCAAAAGCTATGATATCAACTATCCCCATATCTTTGAGTTAGTTAATGCGCTTAGTTTAGCAGCTTAATTCTTATTATGGGATATCATTCTAGAGTTAGAGTTACATTATAGTCCGAATATTTATCAACAATTCTTGAGGAAGTTTGCTGACAAAGCTATTTATATTAAATGATATTGGCTGTCGGCTCTTAAAGTAGTCTTCTTGGGTAAGAAATTGTAGGGATGGAATACTTATACAACTAGATTTGTTGTGATTCAGGTGCCAAGTATTATCGATGATCCCTTAAAACATCCAGACGAAATTACTCTATTTCCTGATACAGCTACAATGGCAAAAGCTATTGTCGAAATTCTAGTAATAATCACTGCGTAAAGCAGGTGCCATTCCTGCTACTCTTTGGAAGAGTGCGTCCTTATCAAAAAGGAGATAGAGCTAACAGTTCTAAATATTCTGGAACGGAGTTTAAAATTTGCATAATTGGCATTTAGATTCAAAGGCAAAGCAATAAAGATATATGATGCAATCTTTTGACCTTAATTGCTGAAATAAATATTTCTACGGGATCTCGATATTGAAAATTATATTTAGTTATATAGTAAAATTAATTTAAGGGATTGAAAATAATTTTATTGTGATTTTGTTCATTATTATAGATTCCTAAGATAAATTTTTCACTGCTTTGCTAGTTTTTAAATGGGAGAGTTAAAATGATAATATAGCTGAGCTAATTAACTTATCATAAGCTTTCTTTATTAATAAAATAATGGAATTAACCATCTGGCTATCTCATAATATCACAGAGTTGTATAAAATAATTGAATAAAATATATAATTAATATATTCTAATTAAGCTGCTGATAGCAGGCACAGTTGATAGTAATAGCTGCTCGTGTTCTTTGACAGCTCCTCATGAGTTCCTTTTTCCACTAAAATTCCTTTCTCAACTACAAGGATTTCGTTGCAATCTTTAATAGTCCTAAGTCTGTGAGCAATAGAAATGACTGTAAAATTTTCTTGCTTCAGCACTTCTTGCAGTTTTGACTCTACAACAGTGTCTAAGGCACTTGTAGATTCATCTAAAACCAAAACTTTTGATTTTTTTAATAAGAGCTCTTGCAATAGCAACTCTTTGTTTTTGTCCTCCACTAGGCTTACTTCCTCTAAGTCCTAGACCGTATTTTTCTAAGATATCTCCTGCTTGAGCTTTTATTAAAGCTTCTCTGGCTTCTTCTTCAGTAGCCAGTTGATTGGCAAGTCTTAGATTGTACATCATGGTCCCTCTAAATAGAATAGGCTCTTGGCCGACCCAACAGACGTATTCTCTGAGATGCCTGATATTGTAGTTTTGAATTAAAATGTCGTCAATTTTGATAAGTCCTGCTGTTGGGTTATAAAACCTCAATAAAAGTTGGGCAATGGCGAATTTTCCTGAGCCTGTTGAGCCTGCTATGCCAAGAATGTGACCTGATGGGACTTCGAAGCTGACATTTTGAGAACTGGATTAAATCTGCCTTCATATTTAAAGGAGACCTTTTCGTAGGTAACTTTTCCAGAAAGTGTGTCTCTGACTCCGTCTTTTGAGTCTCCGTTGACTTCTGGTTTGCACTCAATAATATCGTTCATCTTAATAACACTTTTAATCCCTTCATCTGTATCCTGAGGCAAATACGAAGCACAACTGCACTCTAAGTTGCAAGCAAAACAGTAAAGAATACATAAACCAAGTTATGTCTGCTCAAATGATTATCTTTTACGAGTGCTGCACCAGTCCAAAATAAAAATCCCATACCCAAAATATCACAGCTATTTTAAATGAAAATCTAAAAGCATCAGGAATATAAGAAACTGCAATCTCTTTATTTTACTTCTTTGTAAGAATCCACATACCTTACATGGAAATAGTTTGTTTATTTAAAGAATTCACTGTTTTTATGTTTTTCAAACAGTCAAAAGCAATCTGGGTTATTCGAGCATGGGTCATCTTATCATTTTGTCTGAAAACGTCACTACTTAGATGCACTACAGTCATTATACCAAAAAAGAATATCACTATTAAAGCATAGAACCAATCTTTGCAGAGGGTCTATATAACAGCTGACACAATGCTTGAAATAGTGAGCAGCTTGAAAATCAAATCTGTACCTCCAATTGAGGAAATTTTATCGCAATCATTAGAAAATGTATAAAACAGCAATGCTGGGCTATTGATTGGCTTATCGAAGAAGTTTTGGCCATAATAAAGAATATAGCTCGATTGTTGAACAACTCTCAATTTTTATACAACTTTTTGGATCCCCTATAATGAGTGAATTTTTAATAAATAAATTTAATGCTAAATTAAGATAATTCAAAGCTAATTTTAGGCAATTAAAATGGAATGCTGAGGTTTAGTGAGGGAAATTACTTAATTATCAGCAAAATTTATTAATCCTATTTATTTTAAAAGAAGCAAAAAATGGGAGAAAATAATATAATAATAATTTTCATATTTATGCAGGAACTGCTTATAGATAATTAAGCAATCATTATGTTGGCTATTCAGCAAATTCACAAAAAAAATCAGAATTTGATTTGAGTATCATCTCAAATACATCTCTCCAAAATTTAAATCCTTAATAAAATTTGTATAGAATGTTCTATAGAATATAGGATTAGTTTTTCATGGCACCAAAAGCAGAGCAATATATTTTTTATTATTAAATTATTCTTTTTCGTATATTATTATTATTATTAGTTATAGAAATAAACACTTTATCTAATCTATTAACATAATTAATCTAAGTTTAAAGCAATTTAATAAATGTTTAATTTATTAGATAAGATTAGAATTTTATTCAGCAGGGGTTTGAGAATGAAAGCTTTTTGGAGATTTCAGATGGTTTCTTCAAGGATCTTAGAAGATTTCTTCTTTTTTTCCTCTCAGATAAATAAATTTTACAGAGTAAAAATAATACACCGAAATGCCCTTAAAAGCTAAAATATTTGGTTATAAAGACTTCAAAATAAGGCCTCAACGTCTTGCCATCATCAATTAAATATAATAAAATTCTTTTGGAGTAATATTTTGTCTCTCTCTCAAAAAAATTTTAAGTCTATTGATGCCTGACCCTTAATATTTTATATTAAATTTATAAATAGTAACTTAACAAATTTTCTTACTGAAAAAGCCCTCTAAAAACTGCGCGAGAACCCTTTGAAAAATATTACAATATAACTTAAGAGTCCGATTCCCTTATTTGTAGCTAAATATATTGATATAGTAAAGTAGCATTACTTGAATATTTTTATCTTTACTTTAAAAATCCAAATTTTTTACTTAAAAAATAATATTCTTTAAATTAACATTCAAAATATAATATAATCATTTTTATCTAATTAAGCTGTTGATAGTTGGCACAATTGATAGTAATAACCATTTGGATTCTTTGATAACTCCTCATGACTCCCTTTTTCCACTAAAATTCCTTTTTCAATCACAATTATTTCATCGCAGTCTTTAATAGTTCTCAGTCTGTGTGCAACAGAAATGACTGTAAAATTTTCTTGTTTCAGTACTTCTTGGAGTTTAGACTCTACCACAGTGTCTAAGGCACTTGTAGCTTCATCTAAAACCAAAATTTTAGGCTTTCTTATAAGAGCTCTTGCAATGGCAACTCTTTGTTTTTGTCCTCCACTAAGCTTGCTTCCTCTCAGCCCTACATCGTTGTCTAGACCGTATTTTTCTAAGATATCACCTGCTTGAGCTTTTATTAAAGCTTCTCTAGCTTCTTCTTCAGTAGCCAGTTGATTGGCAAGTCTTAGATTGTACATCATGGTCCCTCTAAATAGAATAGGCTCTTGGCCGACCCAACAGACGAATTGTCTGAGATGTCTTATATTGTAGTTTTGGATTAAAACATCGTCAATTTTGATAAGTCCTGCTGTTGGGTTATAAAATCGTAATAAAAGCTGAGCAATGGTGGATTTTCCTGAGCCTGTTGATCCTGTTATACCAAGGGTATGTCCTGCTGGGACTTCGAAACTGACATTTTTGAGAACTGGGTTAACTCTGCCTTCGTATTTAAAGCAGACACCTTCATAGGTAACTTTTCCAGAAATTGGGTCTGTGACTCCATCTTTTGAATCTCCATTGATTTCTGGCTCATACTCAATAATATCATTCATCTTAATAGCACTTTTAATCCCTTCATCTGTATCCTGAGGCAAAAACGAAAGCACAAGCGCACTATAAGTGGCAAGCAAAATGATAAAGAAAACATAAAGTAAGTTGTCTCTGCTCAAATGTTTCTCTTTTACTTGTGCCGCACCAATCCAAAGTGAAAATCCCCACACAAAAAACATAATAGCTAATTTCAATGAAAATCTAATAGCCTCAGGAATATAAGAAACCACAATCCCTTTATTAGCCTCTTTACAAGAATTCACGTATTTGACGTGGAAATAGTCTTGTTTATTTAAAGAATTTACTGTTTTTATGTTTGTCAAACAGTCAAAAGCAATCTGGGTTGTTTGAGGAGGAGTCATTTTATCATTCTGCCTGAAAATGTCACCGCCCATATTCACCACAATCAAGATGGAGAACAGCCCTGTCACTATTAAAGCATAAACCCAATCTTTACAGAGAACCCATATAATGGCTAGTATAAGGCTGGAAATGGTAAGCAACTGGAAAATCAAAACTGAGCCTCCAATTGAAGAAATTTTTTCGCAATCTTTTGAAAAGGTATAAGACAGTAATGCTGGGTTATTAATTGGTTTGTCGAAGAATTTTTGGTCATAATAGAGAATAGCGTTCATCCCTCTCATTCTGATATCGTCTGTAAATAATGCAGCTATCCTACCCAGCGCACCATATAAAGTAACAATAGTGACAAAAGCAATTGCTCCCAATATAACAGACCACCACAAATTGTCCCATGTAGTGTCTTGTAGCTCTGCACCTTCATCTTCTGTAACGCTTATGATATCATCTGCATAAAAAAATCCCATGACAGGATAGCAAAGTCCAGCTATAATTGCGCAAACAGCAGCTAAAAGCATCCAATCCCACTGTTTAAGAAGTTGGACTTGGATTCCTTTCATGTATTTGGATTTGTCAGCTTTGACTCTCTTGTAGATTGAGGTTTGGTAGCTCATCGCGTCTTGGTCTCTTTCTGATTCAGCTTCTTTGGAAGATGGGGCGTCTTCTTCCATAGCTTTTTCAGTCTTAGATTGGATTTCGCAGTATCTGGCATATCGACCGTTAAGCTTGATCAAGGACTCGTGATTTCCTTCTTCAACGACCACTCCTTCAGAAATCACAATGATTTTATTCGCGTTTTTGACTGAACTGAGTCTTTGAGCGACGATAATTGTTGTTCTGTTTTGGGACACTTTATCAAGGGTGACTTGGATTTTTTTCTCAGTTTTTACATCTAAGGCACTTGTTGCTTCATCTAGTAGTAAAATGCTTGGGCTCTTAAGCAAAGCTCTTGCAATAGCAACTCTTTGCTTTTGGCCTCCAGAAAGTAAAGATCCTTTAATCCCTACATATGTGTTGAATTTATTTTCAAGATCTTCAATAAACGTTGCTTCAGCTTCTCTTGCAGCATTCTCAATTTCTTCATCAGTCGCGTCCATTCTGCCAATTTTGATATTTTCCTTTATAGTTGTGTTAAATAAAATTGGTTCCTGGCTAACTAAGCCTACAAAGCCTCTCAAAGCTGAAATATCATATTGTGTAATATCAACCCCATCGATCAATATTGTCCCTTTTTCAGGGTAGTAAAACCCTTCAATAAGCTGAATTATCGTACTTTTGCCTGAGCCAGTCTGTCCTACAATGGCTAATGACTCTTTTTCTTTGACTTTAAAAGATACCCCTTTAAGGATCGGGACGTCTTTTTTGGTTGGGTACCTGAAATGAACGTTTTCAAAATCGATGTCTCCTTTGATTGATTTTGGCTTTAAGTATCCTCCATATCTTTTATTAACCTGGACAATTTCATGGACTCTGGCAGCTGCCACTTTTGCGTTGTTAATTACATTGATTACAGTGACAAAGATGCCTTGGAAAAAGGCTGTTATCATAAAGCATAGAGACACGACAATAATATCTTTACGCTCGATTTCTTCGTCAAGAGTCCAGTTGTACCTGTTATCTCTTAAGAAAATGGACCCATAGTAGAAAGTAACACCAGTTAGCACAAAAAAAATCACTGCTGTTATACTATATAGAAACCCTTGGTAAATCCCAATTTTTGTAGTTTCATCTCTTAGGGTTTTAAGCTCTGAGTGATAAAGCTCAGTTCTTGGTTTCTGTGCATTGCAGGAAGCAATTGTTTTGACCCCTTCAAAGCTTTCTTCTGCAATCCCTCCAGCTAATTTGTACTTTTCTTGCTTTGTTATTGCGGAATCAATTGTTATTTTCTCGTAAACTACAATCCCGAAAAACTGGAATGGGATCGGAATCAGAGCAATCAAGGTCAGCTGCAAGTTAATGATTCCTGTAAAAACAAATAGTGCGAAATATGAAATAGCCATTGAGAGCTGCAAGAAAAACTTCAGCCCGACCCCTTGTTCAATTGCGTCAATGTCCATATCAATAGCACTTGACAGCTCAGATGGATTGTTTTTGTCGTACCATTTGACAGGTCTGTTTATAACAGTATAAAAATAGACACTTCTCCATTTCAGTGAAATACTTTTAGCTGCTAATAGCAAGCAGATAACAGAAACCCAGCCTAACATTAAGCACAAGACTCCTCCTATAAGCATCCATACACAAACATCTCTCATTCCTTCATAAAACTCATCATCGTCTTCTGGATTCTCATAGACCGCTTCTATACCTTCTCCTAGTTGGTAAAACAAATAAAATGGGAATAATCTGAAAATCATGATCATTGTAAAGCCAACAGTAATTAAAGTTCATTCATATCTTCCTGCATATGAAAAAAGAAGCTTTATGCTGGCTTTTGAGCTCAGATCTTCTGATTTGACGAGGGGCTTTGAGTCCTCGCGTTCATCTTTGTTTTTAGAAGATTTTGACATTTATATAATTTCGCAGCGAAACGAATATAAAAAGGTTTTTATAAGAGGTTTAAACTCAATAGGTAGATACGCTTATTAAAAGGGATGAAGATTAAGCGAAAAACGGCTAGGTCAGGGAAAGATAGTGTAAAGAGTGCGTATTGGAAGAGTTGAAAAAATAAGGGGTTGAGAGGGAAGATAGAAGCTAAGGAGAGGGCCCTATTAAAAAATTTGCTGCTTCAAATTCTTATGTTTTTAAAAAAAAATTAGATTAAATAATAGTAAAGAATTTAGGCTATTTTGGTATAGTATTTTCGAAAGAATTATTTCTTTATGATTTTTGGATAATATGCTGAATTTGTTTGGCCCATTTTATTTTCATTTAAATATGTTCATTCATAATATAAATTTCATATTTTATGCCTATTCTATGGAAAGTGTTATGGTATGATTATTCATATAATTTTAGGCAACAATTTCTGTAATACAATCTTATCAGCTACTAATAACAGGATTGACGTTTTATTATAAGTATATTTTTCTGTTTTATTTCTCAATTTAATATTATAATTATTAGAATTTTTCTTATTAGTTAAATGATGAATAAAAACTTTTTATTCGCTTCATGAGGAGCTATTAGTTAAATGCCGACATTTTGTTTTAATGAGACATTTATGCAAGGCTTAGCTTCTTTGTAGCACCAAGATGAGCTTTAATCAAGATTCAGCAGTTTTTTCTTCTAATTTTGCACAAAGGTATCTTTTTCAGATAAAATTTCTAACCAACAGGATGATAAAAAGTCCAAGCCTATTTGAAATCTTGGAGCTTTGCATTCGATTATATGGGTAGCCAAAGAATATAGGTTTATGAATGAATAACTTATAAGCTTCGTTAATTTCTAAAGTAAAATTTCATTTTTTACGTTCCTGGATTTCATGGGATCATTCAAGCTTATTGACCCTTTTATCTTATTTGAATTTGTTCTATCCTCTTCAAATTTGCTTTTTTGAGGTTGGTGATTTTCAGCAGAATCTTTAATTCCTCTGCCATAAATTAAAGAGAATAGGAGAAAAATAAAGAGCGAGCTTAATTTCTTCAGCAGAGTTTTAAATCTCGAAATTCGTTTTTTTTATTAATCGTAAGTCATTCACTTTAGATGCAGTTTTTCTTATATTCAATGCAACTTTTTTAAGCTTTCACCTTCTTTTGGTTGTTCTAGCCTTTTAACTAGTTATATTTGGGGAATTATAATTCCCCAAATCTTTATCAGTCTCAAATATGATTTTATAGCATCCTCTCAGACTTCACATCTTAAATTGAATTCTTTCTTTCGATAAGAGAGTAAATGGAAGAGAAATATGAAATCCATAAAGATTTCAGAAGCAATTTTTCGTTAATAAATAATGCCCTAATGGCTAAGTCATAATAATTTTATGTTATGATATAAACCTTAGCATTTAATATCAAAATTTTTATTATCAATTCAGAGTGCCATTATTATGCAGCATTGTTATGAACTTATTTATGCACAATTTTCTATCCTTTTTAAACTCTCTTTCACTTCAGCTTTTCTTATTAATCTCAGCTTAAATCTGACAAAATGTTAGCACTAAATATGTCAAGGATCAAAGTCAAGTGGAACAAGCAAGAGTTCTCTGTCGACGTCGACCTCAACGAACAAGTTTCCCTGCTCAAGAGCCAGTTACTTTCACTATCAGGTGTCCTCCCTGAAAAACAAAAACTTATGCTGAAAGGCAAAGTTCTGCAAGATTCCCAGATTCTTAGTCAAGCGGGAATCAAAGAAAACATCACCATCATGATGATGGGAACCGCCACTGAGTTTGTCGAGCCAAAAGAAGAAATAAAGTTCGTAGAAGACCTCACCCCTCAAGAAAAAGCCCTTGCTTACAAACAATCAGAAGGTGTCCCTATCCCTGCTGGCCTGGTCAATCTTGGGAACACCTGCTATATGAACAGCACCCTGCAGTGCTTACGCCGAGTACCTGA
The DNA here is from genome assembly GCA_949751835.1 of Blepharisma japonicum. NCBI lineage: Eukaryota > Ciliophora > Heterotrichea > Heterotrichida > Blepharismidae > Blepharisma > Blepharisma japonicum. Next base: position 510,650 of record CATKHK010000016.1, read on the forward strand.
GCTGTCGCAAGCCTTAGGTAACTACAGCTTGACGAATCCTAATGATTTGACCCAGAAATTGACCCATGAGCTTAAAGAGCTCTTCAAAAATATCGAGCTTGTAGGGAATGCATTTACCCCATTTACCTTTGTCCACGCCTTAAGGACGACTTTTCCGCTGTTTGACGAAACAGATGAAGAAGGAAGACACAAGCAGCAGGACGCTGAAGAGTGCTTGACTAATGTGCTAGAAACAGCAAGGACGCAGCTGAATGTGCCGAATGGGACAGGGTGGAGCGGAAATGTGATTGAAGACCTGTTTGGGATTGAATTCCAGACGACTATTAAATGTGAAGAAAGCCCTGAGGAGCCGCCACAGACGATGGTTGAGTATTCAAAGAAACTTATGTGTATTATTGATAATGAAGGACAGCCAGTAGACCATTTGCCAGATGGGATTAGAGCAGGGCTGGAAGGGGTCATTGAAAAACAGTCAGAATCACTGGGGAGAAATGCACAGTACAAAAAGACCCAAAGAATAAACAGACTGCCAGGGTACCTTGTGGTGCAGTTTGTAAGGTTTATTTGGAAGAGGGCTTCATCTGTAGCTGGGACAAAAGATGTTAAAGCAAAAATCCTCCGCTCAGTGACCTTCCCTAAGGTCCTTGACACCTATGAATTTTGCAGTGATGATCTTAAAAACAGCCTTAATATCGGCAGAGATATGGAAGCCCAGGTAAGAGAAAGAGAGCTCGAAGAAAGCAAAGAAAAACCAAAAGAGCACAAAAGCGGCACTTCAGAGTTCGGAACTGGCTTAGACACTGGACATTACCAACTCGTCGGCGTTGTAACACACAAAGGCCGATCTGCAGACTCAGGACATTACGTAGGCTGGGCATATGTAAAAGACGACATATGGATGAAATATGACGATGATTTTGTGACCCAAGTGACAACTGAAGACATTCTTAATTTGAGAGGTGGAGGGGACTGGCATATGGCATACTTATTGCTCTATAGAAAAATGCAATTCATGCCTCAAGAATAAATAATCGCTATTAAGATTAATATGGGGAACAACATTTCGAAAATATGTAATGCGTGTATGAGGGATAGTGAGTCGTCAGAAATTGTATTATTAGAAAATAAAGAAAAAAATAAGCCAACACAAACAATCCCAATGGTTATTAAAGGGTTTAATACATGTGAAGTTGTGAATAAATTGGAAATTGTGAAGGCGGAATTTATTGGATTGATAAATGAAGGGATTGAAGGAGGAGACTGTGAAATCGTTGTGGATAACCCAGATTGCAGAGTCTCTGGAAAAGAAACAGCAGATGGGTATCTGGTTAAGTATCAATTTTTGATGCCATATGAGCCCAGTGTTCTTTTATCATTTTTGCAAAAACTTGACAAAAGATCTATATGAGATAAAAATGTGCTGTCAACTGAAAAAATTGCACAAATCGATTTCGATACATGTATAATTCGAACAATCTATAAGAAACAATGGACTATTGCATCCCGAGAAAATTTAATTGCTTGTAGAAAGGCAAAAATCGGGAACGCAATCGCAGATTTCAGTACCTCAGTCGAATCTGACGAATTTCCTATCCAATGCGACTATGTAAGAGTCAAGCTATTTGTAGGTGGATATTATTATGAGCCTATAGAAAAAGATGAAAACGGGAATATTACACGCGTGACGAGTGTTTCACATGTAGATATTGGAATGACCAATGTGATGAATAAATTAGCAAGAAAATTGACATCTACAGGCATTCCAAAATATGTGAAAACCTTGTTAGGAGAACTAAAAAAAGATTTAGGAGATGCTAATTAATAATATATATTCATTAAGGGTTGACTTTTGGGTGCTTACTGGGGTCTCCTTCTTCATGCTGTGAATTGGTATTGAGGTTTTCTTGGGATTCTTCTCGCTGCCTCTTTCCAAAAATCCCTAAATCTTTGACTTCAGGTTCTTCAGTTTTTGCGAGATTTTTAAATAAAGCTTCTGGCTCAGCTTTTCTTTTCCCAAAAATCCCCATATCAACAACTGGCCCTCCAAAAATAGAAGGCTTATTTTCCTCATTTTTTGCAAAAATATCTTTATTTTCCCCATTATTCTGCTCTTTTTTCCTTTTTCCGAAAGTCCCTAAATCTTTAACTTCCCCTGAAATAGCTGACGATGTAAACCCTTCATTTGCCTTTTCTTCTTTCTCTTTTTCTTCTTGTAGTATTTTTAAGCTTTGTTCTTGCTCAATAGCGTCTTCTCTCTTCATTTTTACCTCTTCAATGATATCAGTTAATTCTTTAATTATTTCATAGTCAAAAACTCTCATTTTCACCATTTCCAGCTGTTCTAAAGCCTTTGTAAAATTTTCTGTGGCTTCTTTTTCTTTTCCTGGCTGATTCAAATAAGTAGTTCCAATAAGAAAATAAAGCTCAGCTTTTCTCCTTGAAAAAATGTCCCCTTCTAGATGTAAAAGCAGCCCAAGAGCTTCTGAGTATTCTTCACAAGCCCCATTAAAATCTTCATTCCAATTTTTTACATCTCCAAGCCTTGTATAAGTTTTTAGCAAATATTCAGGGTCATTTTGGTTGCTTTTTAGAATAATTCGACAGGTTTCTAGATTTTCCCATACAATTTGTAAATCCTCAAGCTCATCTTTTTTCTCTGCTGAGGGGTTCTGTTGTTCTTCTGATGGGCTTGGCTGCTGTTCCTCTTCTTCTGGTTCTTCTTCTGACGACTCGCTTTGCTGCTCGTTAGATTCTCCTTCTCCTTCACTGTTGCTATTTTCGTTTTCTTGAGAGCCTTCTTGGCTTTCGCCTTCTTCTGCAGATCCTGATTCATTTTCTTCATCATTAGAGTCTTCTTCCTCTTCCGGTAGCTCAGTTCCAAACAAGTTATCTCCTTGTTCTTCTTCATATTGAACTAGCAAAGCGTCTGCATAGTGATAATAGTATTTGTAAAGTGACATGTCCAGCTCTCCTCTTTTCGCGCTAAATATCCGTAAACTTTTCCCGAGTTTGTTTACAGCCAGTTCAGTGTTTTTTTCTTTTAGGTCAAAAAGGCCTTGATTAAAAAGTTCTTCTGGGTCGATTTCAGGGGCTGTGTCTTCTTGAGGCTGGATAACAGGGATGTTAGAGTTTTCCATTTGTAATAGTTTAAATATTATATAATTATTTATAAATAAATTACGAAGTTATTGATATGTCGAAGCTAACAATTTTATTGGTGTATGGACTTTCTTCAGGTGAGCTCCAATTCCAGGTCTCCCCAAAATTTTTGGAATTTTTTAAGATGCTGTTTTTCTTTAGGCCAGCTTCATAAATTCTCGCAATTTTGTCCATTTCGAGCTTTTTTTGTGTAATTATTTCGTCAGTTTCCCTCAGAAGCTTCATATCAAGGCTGATGTTCTGATGAGGCTTGAAGGAAAAATCTTTATTTATTCCGATCTGGTTCTCGATTTCTTCAATTGGGAGAAATCTCGCAGGTTTTTTCGTATAGTTTTTGCTTCTTGATTGCAACTTTCTGATACCATCATGATGGTGGGGGGTAATTGAAGGCACTATTTTCGGGTCATTCGTATTTTCTCTTGTGGTTAGAGCTCGTTGGTGCTTCGGGGCGTATTCTTGGATTAGCTTTTCTTCAGGGATTTTTATAGGAGGCAGCTTATCTTCCATAAACGCTTGTTCACCTCTTAAGATTTTGGCATCTACTAAGGCTTCTAAGTGTCGGATTTCGACAGATATTTTCGGTCTAATATATTTCTGCTTTTTTTCTTTTGGTCTTGTATTTTCTGCAAATCTCTCTGGAATTTTGAATTTCATAGTAGGAAGCTTTTTATCCTTTAATTTTATTTGATTTGGTACGTTATTCGTGTTTTCCTTTAATAATTGTAATTTAACTCGGTTTAAGATACATTTCCCAGTATTTTCAAAATCTCTCGAAATTAGCTCATCGCACTGAGTTGACACATTTATGCGTTCTTGGCTAGACTCATCAGTAGGCGGCTCAGTAGAATGACTCCTAGGGTTCGAGTTGATGAATTTTCCTGTATTTTGCTTTTGCAGTATGTGCAACAGCGAATTCTGCATTAAGTTGAACGAGAACTGGTTTGTCGGTGTATTATGCGAAATTGTGCGGCTCTTTTGATGTTTCGGTGTTTTTACTGATCAATTTGCAGCAGGGGAACAAGAAAACTGCCTACTATGCCGAATTGAGAATTTGTTAGATGACAAATTAAGTGTGGCTTCTTTATCCTGCATATTAATTTTATCACCTTTGTTATCATGAATGGATATTATTTACAGTATTTATCAATTTTTCTTATAAATAAGCTGAGTACACGCACACGTTTATAGGAAAAATTTTTATTAAAGTTATTAATTCACAGTAAATGGATCTCTTAAAATTCAATTCAAGACCAAATGAAACAGATAGGTGCAACAGCAGCTCTCCGGTCACTAAACTTTCGGAACGCAGCTATATAAAGAAAATAGAAAAAATCTGCAAGTCGCCTAATGATTCTTGCGATTCTAATATCAAGACTGTACCTTCAGATCATTATTTGGAGAGAAGATTCAAGCCTTATCATAGGGCTTCTCGACAAGTGAATTCAGTGATTAAGACTTTTAATAGAAGGAGAAGTCCTTATTTTGACCAAGCCAAAGAAGATTTAAACACTTTTTTACAAAAAATGCCGTCGAACGATCAATTCGCGAAATTCCCAATTCCACCAAAAATTAATGAAGATAAAAAAATTCAGTCACAGCGATCTTTGAGGTCAGAAAACCAACGTAGCAGAGAAAATTCGTTAAGAGAAATAAGCCCGAAAACTCGGCGGTTTTTAATATCACAAAGTCTTAGCAATAATTCGGCTAAGATGTATCAAGATTCTTTACAAGAGTATAAGATTGTAGAGTCAATATCAAGCATTCATAGTAAAGGGCCGATTTCTAAGTTTAAGCTTAGAAATCACCAGAGATATAGATCATTAGAATTTGGGCTAAATATAAGCAAAATTTCAGATAATTCGTTAGAAAAGTTCTCTGTGATCCATTCACATGAGCTATCTAACTCAGCTTCCCCAAACAAAAAAAAGCCCAAGCAGCTGCTGGTTCATCTAGGAGTGAATTTATCAGAAAATTAATGCTAAGATATATAAATTTAAACGTATTAAATTCTAATTTTATATGTAATGAATTATAATTCTTTATCATTACTTGTTAAGATCAAACCCTTTAATTCAGGATTAATGCTGCAAATAAATACCAAAAATAGGACTATCGAGACTCCATACAAAATCTTTTTAAACATCGGACCATCCTCTTTAATATAGAATAAATAAGGATTCAAAACACAAAAAATAAAAAGCATGATTCTTCTAAATGTAATAAGCAAAGGAATATTATCAAACGAAAAAAACACAACTCCAAACAGCAGCAAGCCTGTAAAGATCATTAATGGCGGCCTTCTATTAAAAGCTTCTTCAGTGAAATGCTTTTCTTTATACTCTATTAAATGTGCCAATGATACTCTAACAGGATTCAGTACAAGTAGTGCCAAAATAAATAGAGAAATAATTAAAGCAACAAGACCTGTAAAAATCGACCAGCTGAATGGAATTTCTTTTAGGTTTTCTAAATCAAGACTGACATGAATCATTGACATCAAATTTAAATTTCCTAAGTGATACCTAGATCCCAGCCATGCTGCTGAAGAAGATACCAAGAAGGCAGTCCACAAGCCATATTTTATTGCTTTTCCCGTCACATCAGCATCATTAACATCATAATACAATAGTGCTATTCCATGAATGGAATTAAAAGCCTCTATAGCACTTCACACAATCTCATCAGCCTCTTCAAAGTTATATACTGGCACTGATAATGTCTTGATTTTATCGTTAAATAATACATCACTAATTGCAAGCCATATAAAATATATTCACCCAGCTAAATTTAGTAATGAAATTCATCTAAAAGATTTGAATCCTTTATAATTCCCACACACTAATAGCAAGAAGCACAAAATTAAGACTGTATATTGTTTAAATTGTTTTGAATCTTCATTTCTGGTGAGGGTTCAGTTTATAAGAAATTCTATCAGCTTTGCCTCTCGAATTATCATAAGACATAGGAGAAGATAAATGTGACAAACTATTAGGGCCGAGCAAAATAGCGAAAAATATTGCCCGTAGAAGTTGCTGATCAAGATATGCAAATGTGAACTGGCTCCCTTTTTCATCAAGTCAATGAGAAATAGGTAGATGCTCAAAAAATAAAAAGGTACAGCACAGAGAACAATTATGCTCAGTAATCAGCCTGATTGAGACATAGCCATCGGTAAAGCCATGATGCCTCCTCCAATAGTCAAAGCACAGAAGATTGAGAAAGCTTCAAAAGTGTTTAACATTTTTATAGAATCAAATAGCTAATTGATCAATAATGGCAAATTCATGAAAATACAATTAAAATCAAATATTTTTTTTTCAAGTATTTTGTATAAACATATAGGAAAAATTTATGAACTTTTCTGTTGTATTAATAACAATAATTCTATTGAAAACTTACTATTTTAAGAATATAAATGCAGTGAAATAACATTGAAAAAAAGGAGCCTAAAAATCGCCCATGCTATAAGTATATGCAAGGGTTTATTTAATAAATTTTTTATTTTGAAGAAATCAATGCTATTAGCGTGATTGCTACTTTTAACTTGAAATGCATTTCAATCGATAGGCACTCATGGGAAGATAATATTTAAAATATTTTTTAAATATTTTAAATCAATAATCCCTTGGCTTGGTTTTTCAGATATTCCATCCATTTAAATTATCTAAATCTTTAAAAATAATGGGAGCGCTAAGCTATTTTCTGATTGATTATGGGCATTACATATTTTAAAATGTCACACTCTAGAAGTGTTTAGAGATCCACCTATGTTATAATTCGTCAAGGACCGCTGCAATTGCAATTCGTATGACTGTGCTTTCACTTTTATATAGATATTGCTTCAATGATGTCGTGGAAAGCTTAGCAATCCGAAAAAGACAAGTTTTACCAAGCGCAAAGCTTTAAAAAGTATGAATTCCTATAAGAGACCAAATAAATATAAAACTTTGGGAAAGTATAAATCCCTGTGAGAATCCTGGAATATCATCACAAATGTTACATATGGGAGCACCTATATCAGTGATGCTGATGGGTAAAAAAAATTTTTTGACTAGTCAAAAGGTAATGCTGTTGCATCTAAAGCAATTCATTTAAGACAATATTATGCAGAGATTCCAAGAGACTTAACAGGAAATCACTTACTTATAATAAAACACTCGATTCAGGGGTAATTTAGTAGAAATTACTTTAAAAATAACCTTGACTGATGATGAGCCAATAGTTACGAATGCATTTACGATTTCTAATTTGACTGTGCTATGAAATATATGAAGAAAAATGAAAAAATCACATCAAAAATTAGGAATTCATGATATGATTCATAAAATGGTATAGCCTTTAGCAATTGTGTATCTTTTATAGATTAAAGCTGCTATTAATTTGTATCTTTGAGTACAACTTTTGGAGATCTTAAAGAAAATTTAAAAAAGGCTCTACAAGAGAACTTGACTCTTAAAAAAGATGTAGAGAAGCTCAAAGAAAAACTTGAAATCGCTAAAATAAAGCTGGAATTAAATACTGATAAGAATTGGCTTCGAATTACTCAATGCCAAGCATCTGCAATCGAAACGATGCTAAATCGCAATCATCTGTAATTTTAATAAACTTTAAATGTAATATTTACCTTCATTTAAAAGCACGTTTTCCTCGCTGTCTAAAATATTTTAGACTTTTAAAATCACTTGTTTTATTATCTTTATCTTATTCCTTAATGCATAAACAATGAATGGCAAACTGATTAAATACCAAAGGTGGATGCAAGGCACCCTTATCTACCTTTTCGCATATTAAATTAACGAGTTTATCATATTATTTATTCTATTTCTCTTACCAACCCATTCCATAAATGCAAGCAAAAAACAAAAACCCTATCCAGATCCCAAAAGCGATTTTCTTTACTAAAGATTTATCAACCATCATATAAATCAAAAATGGATAACAAAGGCAAAATAGCAGTTTTGAAACTTTTCTCACAAACTGGAAATCAGTCAAATCAAAAGAAAAAATCAACGGTAAAACCATGCTAACTATCAATATTGAATAAGTAATGAGATGATGCTCGAGTTTATTATAGCTGAAATAAACCCCCTTCACCAATTGGTTGACTGAGAGTCTTGCTGGGCTTATCAATAAAAGAATTGAGAAAACCAAAGCAGCAATAATCCCTATAATCCCGATAACCATAAAATAATCAATTTCTCTCTTTAAATTTGCATTATTAATGCTGAAATGGACCAATGATAGATCTGTGATTGATCCTTTGTGGAAGTTTGATCCTAGTATTCCTGATACTGAAAACAGCAAAAACGAAATAATAAGTCCTTTTGTAATTGATTTCCTAATTAAAACGCTGTCTTGTGTTTCTTGATAAATAATAGGGACACACTGGATTGCATTAAAAGATTCAATGGCTGTCCACAAAATATCAGTGCTGTTATTCATCTCAATAGCAGGTGGGTCTGTTTCCCTTACATTCCCAAATAAAATATCTTTAAGTGCTAGCAAAATTAAATAGACCCATGCAAAAAATATGAAGATTGGGATATATTTCAGTGTATGAAGCCGTATATATGACCCAAAAATAAATAAAGGAATAGAAATTATCATGATGACAAGCGTGTCTACCCATAATGTAAAATCTTCTTTAGAAAAAATCCCTATTCAAGCAGTAACGAATTTGAATAATTCCATTATACGGATAAAGTGGATACTCATAAGAAGCACGCAGTGGATACAAATTGCAACCAGAACTCCCCTGGCAGGCCAAATACCGTAGTAGAATTTGACTACTGCAGCGTAGTTGTGGTTAGCAGAGCCTTCGATAGCGTAGATCAAGGAATTGTAAATTATTCAATATGTGAAACAAATAAGGCAAAATACAGTAATGCTGAGCAACCATCCAGAATTCATCATGGCCTTAGGTAAACCCATAATCCCACCTCCAACTGTAAAAGCAATGAAGGTGTAAAGAGGTGTATTCTTCATCTTTAAAGATCTACTAAATACTTATTTTATTTCACATAAGCAATTTATTAAATTCTATTAAGCTATTTTTCATTAATTTAATGCAATTGCAATGCATTGCTGTCTTTTGCTAGCTTCGTGCAGTTCTTTTGAAAATTAAAATAAGCTTGAGATTCGAAGCCTATAATAAATAAATAATACGCATTTTAGAATAGTTTAGTAACAGATTTTGACTTAAATAATCATGAATATTTATTAAAATTTCAATCATTTTGACAACTTAAAAAAACACTTTATTTTCTGATAAATGGCTAACTCAAATTATAAGCTATTCTTCATAAAATCTTAATAATAAGCAATTATAGTTTTATCAGTTTCAATTTTGAGATTTAATCCAATTAAAATCAAATACTATTCATCTGGCAGATAGATTTTTTCAAATTCAAAAACATTTTCAATCTTATCCGAGAATTTCTTAGACATAATCTTTGGCTCATATAATCATTATTAAATCCTATATTGAGCTTTTTCATTAACTTAAAATTTGATTTCTTACTGTTAACTTTTAGACTGAAGTCAATTCAAATAATTATGAATTTGATAAGGATTCAAATAATTGAGATCGGGACTTCTCCATTTTTGAAAAATTCTAGGCCATTAGAAAAGCCTGTTTTAATTAAAACCGTCTGAAAATTCAGATATTTTATATTAAGTTAGTCAAAAATCGAAGTATAATGCACTAAACACGGGTTTAGCTTCAGAGTTTCTAAGTTGGTTAATCTACACTAGCTTAGAAACTTACTCAGAGTGTTGGTAAAGCTGTCCTCAAATTTAATTGAGTAATATTCGAAGAGTTGAAGTGGCTAAAAAAAGCCATCTAAATTAGCATATAGGATATATTTGTAATCAAATATTTCTTTTATTTTATTAATCAGCTCTTTATCATTAAAGTTGATGATATCAGCTAAAATTATAGCTGAATCTACTCCATATGATGTTAAACATTTTTGATTAAGAGATTTATCCTCTTCTTTGCCTTTATAGGTTTAGCGAGATTATTATTAAAAACTAAGTGATCAATCAAGCCTATCCTTAAATAAATTGCTATTTTGGTAATTATTAAGATAATATCTTAAATTAATGATTTTCTGAAACGCACGAATATATTGTATTTAGTATTAAATTACTGCTTAAAATAGAAAACTTGGTGAAATATTTCAAGCTTAAAAGAGCAGAATTTATTTAATCATAAAAATCAAAGTCATCAGAAGCAAGCCATTTTCCCACTTTGTGACGACGAAGCCAAGCCATATTTAATAATTTTCTTGCAGCTACTTAAGTAGCTCAATTCATTTTGGAGCCCTCTCATACAAGCAAGCGAGATGAAAAGCTAAATTGAAGTTTAATGACTGATCTTGACATTTTAATTTCAAAAATGCAACAAAAAAAAATTTATTTGAAAAAATAAAAATTAACAATTAGAAGCGTTTATCTACCCAACTTCTATTTTTCTTTTGAAATCTGCAATTTAATCAGTTTGAAACTTAAATTTGCCTTCAAAGCAATCTCCTCTCAAAAACCCAAAAATTTTTAACTGACACTTCACATTTAAGCCTCCTGAAATCTTCAATCTTCACGAAAACACCTCCTTTCTTTTTTCCTCAAAAAGTCTTATTCCTCCAAATTCTTCCTTTCTTTTAAACTGAATTTTCCTTAACCTTCAAATTTTAAACCCAAAATTTCACCCCACACCTTCTACTAAAATAAATCCATAATTCATATCTAAATCTTCTTCCTAGCCACAAATGGTGGCCTTCAAAGGCCTACCAACTGTTAATCTCTTTCAATCTATTAAAACTTTATAATTATATAAATGTCAGCTATCGATAACTATCGAATCTTAGGCCATTTGGGTCACGGTACTTATGGCCAGGTTAAGCGTAAAATCTAAATAGTTGCTGAGCATCTTTCGAGCTCTACAAACGTCGCCATCAAGGTCCTAAAAAAGCGAGTCATCCTCGAGAAAAATATGGTCTCCAAGGTAAAACGAGAAATTCAAGTACTCAAGCTGTTCCATCATCCTCATATAATCCGACTCTATGAAGTGATAGAAACCCCAAAAAGCCTTGTCCTAGTTCTCGAGTATCTCCCAGGAGGCGAGCTTTACAATTTGATAGATCGGTATGGGAAACTCCATGAAGATCAGGCACGCAACTATATTCAGCAGATCCTTTCTGGGCTTGCTTATTGTCACTCTCACAGAGTGGCCCACAGAGATATAAAGCCAGAAAACCTCCTGCTTGATATTCATGGGAACGTTAAAATAGCCGACTTTGGACTTGCAAACCTGATGCCTGATGGCAACTTCTTGAAAACATCCTGTGGGACACCCAATTATGTTGCCCCTGAAGTCATTTCGGGGTATCGGTATTGTGGGCCTGAAGCCGATGTCTGGAGTACTGGCGTTGTCTTGTTTGCCTTGTTGGCAGGGAGTTTACCGTTTGACGATGTGTCGATCCCTGCGCTGTTCACAAAGATTAAAAGTGGGAACTTCGTGATGCCTTATCATTTTTCAGAGCCTGTGAAAGACTTGATTATGAGGATGCTGACCCCAGACCCGATCGCAAGAATAACGATACAGCAGATACAAAGCCATCCGTGGTTGACTCATAAGGTGCCAAAACACCTGAGCTCAAATGTGTACATTAAAAGAAAATATAAAATTTCAGAACCACTTATAGATGAAGAAATCCTTCAACAAGCCCTGGTTCTTACTCGCAAACAAGGGATGGACAAGAAATTTGCCCGTGACAGAATTTTGAAGCGAAAAAGTGACAGCATAGTTGTATGCTACGAAATTTTGTTAGATCAAAAGTTATCAGGTAGTACCTCAAAGTATAATATTACTGCTAATCATACCCCTCTATTTAAACAAGAGTCGTGTGAGGTTTCCACTGCTGAGTTGTCCACGATCGCATCATCAAGGTGTGACTCCTCCGAGATCGTACCAGCAGTTGAGGATCCTAATAACTGGGCGTTTGGGATAAAGTCAACCCTTGAACCTTCTCAGTTTTTGTTGAATCTCCAATTAGCGCTTCGTGATGCTGGCTTGGAGTGAAAGTCGACATCAGCCTTTAGTCTGAATGTCAAATCAGTTGATTGTAGGAAAGACCTGAAAATGCGAGCAGACATTTACAGGCACGAGGGGTCGTTTGTTGTTGATTTCAAACTTAGGAATGGAGTAGTCATGATATTCCTTGACGTTATCCAGCAAGTCTATAGTCAGTTGAAAGGGCTTGCTTGCAAATAAGATTTAATAATCTTAAAATTTTATGTTTATAGGATTTTTTGTAATTTTTGGAGTTTTTGTGTGTTTTCTTGATATATTATTTTAAAAAATAGAAATCGAGTTTTTGCTGGTTTTTTCTTATCAATTGATATTTTATGAGTTATTAACACTGACTGAATTCAAGCAATGAGATTTATTGAGTTTAGATAAGGCATGAATATCTGGAAGATTTCGAAAGATTGCTTTTAAAATAGAATCGAAATTAAGTTCTAAATAGGATATAAATAAAAAAAATGATTATTTTTAAAATGAAATTTACTTGCATGATTCTTAAATGATATTTATGAATGTCCTAAAATAGTTTAAGAATTATAACTTATCATAATGATAGAATAGTTGTTTAAAATAAATCTCAGAAAGAGCAAACTTTAAATTGCTTATAAATATTTTTGCATCTTATCGTTAATAAAATAAAAAATTGCATAGAAACCCAAGATCTTTTAAGTTCATCTATTTAAAAACAAAGCAAAACTAAAAAACGCCCACTGGGGGGCTCGAACCCCCGACCACCAGCTTAAGAGGCTGGCGCTCTACCGACTGAGCTAAACGGGCTATACCTTCTACTTTGCAACTCAATAAATACCCCATTTCACTTCCACTGCATAAAAAACGCCCACCGGGGGGCTCGAACCCCCGACCACCAGCTTAAAAGGCTGGCGCTCTACCGACTGAGCTAGACGGGCTGGTATCTCTATATATCCTCTTCTTAAATACCTATTTTAAAAGAATCTAGCTTTAATTCTTAATTAAAATCCTTACTGGCAGCATTTTTTGCAGCTCTCTTGACAGGTTTGCTGGCACCATTCTCTACACTTTTGTTGGCATAATTCTCTGCAGCATTCTTTATCAGCTTCTGCACAGTTTTTAACGCATTCTTCACAGCACTTTTCTAAGCATGATTCTAAGCAATGCTTTAGGCAGGCTTCTTGGCAAACTTCTTTTCCTTCTTTACAGCAGGCTTGACAGTACTCTTCACAGCACTTTTTGCAGAATTCTTTGCAAAGCTGTTCACAGGATTTCTCGCAGCATTCTTTGCTTTCTTCAGAGCAGCATTCCTTTCTTTCCTCACAACAATTCTCTTGGCATACTTGTTGGCACCATTCTCTGCATTTCGCTTCGCATATTTCTCTGCAGCATTCTTTGCCAGATTCTTCGCAGCTTTTTACGCATTCTTCACAGCATCTTTCTAAGCATGATTCTAAGCAATGCTTTAGGCAGGCTTCTTGGCTAACTTCTTCTCCTTCTTTGCAGCAGTTTTGGCAAAATTCTTCACAGCATTTCTTGCAGAGCTCTTTGCAAAGCTGTTCACATGATTTCTCGCAGCATTCTTTGCTTTCTTCAGAGCAGCATTCCTTTCTTTCCTTACAACAATTCTCTTGGCATACTTGTTGGCACCATTCTCTGCATTTCGCTTCGCATATTTCTCTGCAGCATTCTTTGCCAGATTCTTCGCAGCTTTTTACGCATTCTTCACAGCATCTTTCTAAGCAT